>OY856412.1:1066017243-1066539743 GCA_963693085.1 Alisma plantago-aquatica
GGATTGGGTCAACTAAGGTTATGCTTAAACCAATTGGTAATTCAATTGACCCTCAATTGTTGACCAATTAGGATTGAAATCGATTCAATTAGGGTCTATCAATGTTCACCCATCAACACTCAGCAATGTGCATCAACACAAGGTTGAACCCTTCAATTGAGCTCCAATTGGGCTCAAACTTGGCCCAAACGGTCTTGAGGTCATGTGGGTGGACCCCACATGGTCTTGAGACCGTTTGCCCAAGATTTCATCAAAATCTAAGGTGATTTGATGGAGGTTGAACCATGATTGGGTCACCAATTCAGTATTTTGATCAATTGATAACTTATTTGCAATTGGGTCCTCAATTGGTCAAATTACTCAACCCTAGACCTCCAAACTGTCTTGGGTGATTGTCCTCTTGGTCTTGAGACCGTTTGGTGACCCCCAAATGGTCTTGAGACCGTTTAGGTCAATCAACCCTAAAAACCCTAATTAGGTCACCATAATTTCAGTACTGATTTCATCTAGGGTTAGCCCTAGTATACACCCTTCAACTCTTAGCCCGTTTGGAATTAGACCATCAAACTTGGTGATTTGTTAATTAACATAATTTTGAACAGAATTTCTCATACGGTCAATGCTTAGTCAACGACCTTACATGGCCTTGAGACCGTTTGCCCAAAAAGGCAATTTCAGACCGTTTGAAAATCAGGAATAAATTCAAATAAAGTTGTTACTTAAAAAGGTCATATCTCCCGGTTCCCTTGGAGTTAGCCTCCTAAATTTTGAGGGTAATTAGCCTTTATAATTCGGAACAGATTTCTTATACGGTCCACGCTCGGTCAACGGGGCCAAACGGTCTTGGAGACCGTTTTCCCTGTCGCGGTCTCGAGACCGTTTGCTCACCTCGCGGTCTTGAGAGCAAGAGAGCAAACTTTTGAGACCGTTTAGGGAAGTGAAAAGCGGTGGGTTTTTCTTGAAATTCACGCCTTCATCTCCTAGATCAAGAACAGTACGAATATCCCATGGATTTACTTGCAAAATAGCAGGGAAAAGTAGGGAAACACTAAGAGCTATCATCCAACCGCATATAAAGATGCACATAGTAAAGCATGGGTTTAGAGTTATAAAACCCGCCTAAAGCTTGCTTCTTGAGCTCCAAGCTTTCAAGCTCCAAGCGCTAATGGCGTCCTTGAGTTCTTACAGGTTGGCCAAGGTGAAAACTCCAAGGAAGGAAGAAAAGAGACGGCTAGAAAGGTAGGGTTTCAAGAGTTGGCCATGAAGATGACCTTGAATTCGAGTTCTAACCATGGAATCAAGCAAGAAGAGGGGTTTAAACCTACCTTGCACCCCTTGGTCGTCCTCCTTAGCTCCAAGGAAGTCCTTGGTCGTCTTTGGTGAAATGAAACAGTAAGGGAACGAAGAGTGAGTTCCCTTGCAACTAAGGGAAGGAGAGCTTATATACATGGGGTAGGATTTTCAACATTAGATCATAAGTTGTCCATAATTCCAACTAGGTCCCTCCTTCTTTACTTGATCGTCCCTTCCTCTTTATTCTAAGGACAAACCTTCTCTTAAGGTCGTAGGAAATTAAGGTAAAGGAGAGCAAGCTAATAATGAGGTACATACATAAAGAAATATTGCACATATACCCTGATTATTCAATCACAAGGCATATCTCATAGCTTGATAATTCTATTGAGGTGACTTCCTCATCATTTCTTCTCTTAATGATGGAAAGAGTCTAAAAAGATACATTAGATGACATATTTCACAATTTGTGTCCCTTAATTTGGGTAAATTGCATTTTACCCCAAACTAGGGTTTCAAGCACCGGGATTGCTTCCACAGCTGCACCTTGGTGCCTTAGCTTGGGAAATCCCTCAAACTTTGCTAAACAGATTTCTCATGATGTCTCAACATCAGATGAACATCTCATCATGTGCAAATTGCAAGCTAACCCTTTTAACTGGGTAAATTGCACATAGGTCCCTGTATATCAAAACAATGCTACTACTTTAAATAAAAAAAAGCAAATACTGAAATATATGTTTCTGAGAAACTTAATTACATGCTCAGAGTTAATCACAAAGATTTAATTACATATTTAGGCAAAACACCTAGGGTTAACTCATAACCCAGGTCAGGGATATTACAATAACCCTAATTGAGGGTATTGATAGATGAAGTTCTATTACATGATGATGATATAAACCTAATTCATAATGATGACATGGCAAGCTTTAAATTAAAGGTACTTGTTGATCATTTCCACTTAGGATTGATAATAAACCCTAATTGGTTTGGAGTATTGAATTCACAAATGTAAAATATTTGGGGTCTGTTGTAGCACGACCGTGCTAGGCAGCACGGCCGTGGTGGATACCCCTTGCACGACCGTGCAAGGTAGCACGGCCGTGGTGATTCCACTTTGCACGGCCGTTTTTGGCAGCACGGCCGTGGTACACTATTCTTGATTTGAAATTGAATGTATAGTACACCCTAATTCCAAATAAGGTGAAACTATGAGAGAAACCCTAATTTTGGGTTATTCTTTATAATGTAAAGCTCCAAGGTTGGATAATGAAGTGATAAGTTATTAACCCTAACTGAGCTAAGGGAATGGTTACCCTAATTGAATTAAAAAGGAAACCCTAACCCTAGCAAGGGCATGGTGGGGTTATCCTATATTCAACAATGTCTAATTAACGAATAAGTTCATATCATTAAAGATAGTTGGACAATTCTAATGGGTAACCTATGCACCATATGATGGAAGTAACATGTTAGTGGATAAAGTATTAAGAGGGAAGATACCTTAATACAAGGTTAGTTGATTAACCTAAATAAGATAGAAATGAGAAGAGAGTAATACACCAAGACATGATAGATATCACATTTAGCATTTCAAGGTTGAAATGCCTTGATGCATCTCAATCCAACATACTTGGATGAGAAACACATGAAGTGTGTGTGTGTTGTAGATATTACAATGAAATTGTAATGAGTTGATATACTTTGATGAGTATAAGATAATATACATTGTTTAAAGGGATGAGCCACTCTAATGGGTGTGAGGTAACCATACCATAATAAGAAAGAGAAGTGGACTTGTACCTTGTATTGATGATCATTAATGATATATGATGATAATGGTGATCATAAGCATACACTTATGATATCTTTGAATGCACCTAGAGGCGTGGAGCAATACATTAGGGTTGATCTAACTACATGAGCATAAAACCCTAATTGATGTCAGTTGGGAAACCCTAACCCTAATTTTGGGTAAAGGGAGTCAAAAGCCCTAATGAGTAATAAACCATAACCCTGATAAAGGAATTGTGGTGTTACTAAGGTATCACATGATGTGGTGAATGACTTGTATGGTTATTATCATGCCTGTTAATCATGTAGACATCATGAGATGAAAAGCATAGCTAGACCTGAGCTATGACATTCATATAACAAATATGTTGAATGGCCTTATGTGCCTAATGTTGTTGTTGCTTAGCAAAAGTAACAAAAGGTATATGGACCTTATGAGTTCCATGAATAAGTTGTTGTTACCTAGTGAAAGGTGACAAAATATTTAATAGGCTTCGAGAGCCATGTGAGATACTTGTGTAACAAGTATCATGCATACCTCGGTCCAAGGACCTGGAGGTAATAGTTACCTAGCAAATGGTAACAGTGACAATGATGAATTGAGGGTATGAATACCCAGATTTGATGAGCATGATAATGATGTGGTTGAGGGATGAAAAATCCCAGTAATGAAATAAGGGACTGAGATCCCAATGCTTCATAAAGAATGAGAAGTGAATGATGAAAATAGTACATGTTTCTTTATAGCATTTGTCTGAATAAAATATGTTTGAGAACTTGATTGATGCTAAAAGAACATGACAATGTACTTAATTAATCAAGTGAAATGATATCATGTAGAGCCCTGACCATAGATCCATCATCGTCAGCAAACCGGTGATGGTGAAACGGGTGCTCCGCGGCAAAACCCAGAGGGCATACTTTTGAGTATGTGGGGGTGATGGGCGCAAATACCTTACGCCCTAATGCAGGATTGGTGGTAGATAAACACGAGATCCCACAATCCTTCATTATATATTCCGGGAAGGATGTATCACTAATCCCTCGATGATTGGGATGATGCCGTACACATCTCCCAATAATGTTAATGCCGGATCGATGGAGATAAACATGAAATCTCACGATCGTGAAGAGAGTGCAGCACGCCACTGTAACTCTAATAGCGAAGTTGTCAGTATACCCTGGAAAGGTATATATATAGCAGAGACACAAGATGTCCTGCATGTGATCTCGCGCTGACCGAGATATGGGAGGTCTTGGTAGCCGACTCTACCTTTGACCTTGTATGGTACCGATTTCGACTTCGCAGTGGTCGGTTGGAGCATGAGCGGTATACCTCATCTCCTCAGGGCATAAGTGTGATTGTAAAATGTAATCAACCGTCTAGAATGTTTGCTATAGGATTGAATACGGAAATTCATTGGTTGATGTTATACTTCTGATATGCAATGTTAGTTGATAAATGTTATTTATGTCTCTTTACATTCCTTGCAATTAGATGTATGGATTATGAATCTACCGTGAGTAGATACAATGTTCTCCTTAAGAAAGGAGATTACTTTTCTCTGTTCATATAATGAATAATGCTACTGTTCATCTGTAAGTACTCCTGTTCAATTCTAATATAATAATCTACAATAACAATGTTTTTGGCGGAGAGTTATATCTCCCGCTGGGACAATTTTCAATTGTCTCACCCCCGTGGGATCCAACATTTTTAGGTGGACGCGGACAAAGAAGCAGAGACTCTTTTGCAGGAAAAGGAAAGCAGCAGCAATATCAGATACAGTAGTGATGACTCAGGTGGAGGCACTGGCTGCCAAGTTTTGTATAGTTAGTAGTCCTATGTGTCGTCTCTGTACTCTCAAGTGCTCGGAGTCAGTAGATAGTGCTTTTATCTTCGACTTGAGATTTTGGCTTGAATGCCTCGAGGTTTTATGTTGCTTATGTATAGTAGAGTAAAGCAACTGTTGTATGTAATCCTCGAGAAATGATGTTACATGGTGTGTTACTACAAACAAGTATGTTTATGTAATGCTATGGCTTTTGTTATACGAGTTTCCTATGTTTGGATCTCTTTGCAAAAAGTTTTAATTTTTAGTGATTTTCAGTAATCCGCTGCTAATGATTCGCTTCCGCATTAGTTTATCTTGTGTTTTATAAGTTGGATGCCACAATTGTTGGTATCAGAGCTCTAGGTTTGCTGAGTCTACAGAGACATAGGACTAAGGTAGTAGAGTCTGTGTTAGTGTCCTCCAGTATACCCTATAATGATTTCTGCTTGTGCAGAGAAAGGGTAAAGTTTAAAATGACTGGAGAACACAAGGAACACATTGCTAAGGGCAATATTGTTGCACCAAGAAGAGGTGCAAGGGATCATACAAGAATAGAATGAATGCCTGAGAATCGCCATTAAGACCTGATCAGGATAGAGAATCCTATGATCATGCTCTTGTTGGGCTGATTAGGGCAACAGTAATGCATATAGGGGACTGGATACTAGTCTTACAACTTAGGTTATCAGTCCTTAATACAGAAAGCTTGAGTTTTGAAAGAGTTTCTAAATGGCTTAGTCATGTTGGAACAAGGGAAAATATGAAAAATATTAACTTATGGCAAGAAAGTAGACTCTGCCATGAGTTTAGACAGATAATAAATCTGTGATGGCAAGTGCTCAAGGAAGGGCAATAAGCTAAGAAGTAGGGAATGGTCTCTATAATTTTAGAGACATTTGCCTAATGGTTTTTTAAAAAAGCCAAAGTTTTTGGTACTAATAGTGCAATAAATGCCTAGTGTACCAGGGAAGTAGCTACTAAGTAAGTGCAAAAGACTTAACCTTTCACCTGTAAGATTTCATGGCTTAGTTCTTGCTTCAGTAATAAGACTAATAAGACCATGATATGAAGAAAATGTATGTTATAAATGTGTACATGTTGAGTACACTAAACCCTTTTTGTTACAAAAAGGAGGATTATTGATTTTGTTTTCCCTATTGGTTTCCATATAGAAAAGAAATGATGAGAACTAGAATTTGAATTATGTTCAATGCTCTATATTGTTCTTACCTCTATGAAAGAGGAAGAGGTATAGAAGAGATGTCTGGATAAAATCCAAGGATGTTAAATCTTGTGTTTATGCTTATGATAAAAGCAAGGAATATGATAGCATGTAAGTGCATACTACTTGATCTCAGTACTTGTAAACCCTGGCCAGGTATACAACTATTGATGATAAAGTCAGTATGGAAACTCTTAGATTGATATCTTTTTTATTGCCTTGATCAAGCAGTCATTTTGATACAATCTAATGAGTCTCATGAAATAAGAAATATGGAATGAATAAATGTGTCATATCCTAAGTATAAGAAAGAGAAACCTAAGATAATATCAAAAGATCAAGTGTGTATGAGGAATTAAAAGTATATTCCCCATAAGACAAGAACGGGATCAAGGGAGATGAACCCTGCTCAATAATGTTGCAAGCATAATAAAGATCATTTCCATAATGTGGAAATGAAATATGTGATGAGATCTTGAGATAATCATAAACATGTTAAGATAATAATAAAGAAGGGAATAATGTTATGTAATCATCCTTATAATTCCTATGCTAAGGCAAGGAACCTTGGA
This sequence comes from Alisma plantago-aquatica, assembly GCA_963693085.1. Taxonomy (NCBI): domain Eukaryota; kingdom Viridiplantae; phylum Streptophyta; class Magnoliopsida; order Alismatales; family Alismataceae; genus Alisma; species Alisma plantago-aquatica. The sequence goes on from OY856412.1 coordinate 1,066,023,963, forward strand.
TGAGATAAAGAGTAATTGCTTCATGAATAGTTGAAAATACATGAATTAATAAGAGGAATGTGAATCCTTGTTCTCTTTCCTTTCAGGGACATGGCAATCAAGTGGGTCTTAGGACACTTGATGTGCATAAGATAAAAATTTTCAATGATGGATACTTAGAAAAGTATCAGTTTATCTTGGACTTTGGTTCCAAGATGAAGATATATGTAGCAAGTGATGTCCCAAGAGGAAAGGAAGATAAAGATGTGATATGTTGTTAACATATGTAATAGATACCAAGGTAAGGGATCCTGGTATCTAAAGAAATATCAGATGGTTTATGTTGGCTACCTAGAGTGGTCAACCATGAATTACTTTGATTATATAAAATAATATGAACATCACATGTTAGGGGTTTATGTTCTGCATAAACATGATAATAATAAAGAATGCATAATGTTTCTCTGAACAAGAAAAGTGTTACTTGATACAAAATTGAGTCCACAGTCAATAATGAAGGACAGTGGAGCATGTGTTTTGTATGTTGATTCTATGAGAATCTTGTATGGAAACACCTTGTCCTGACCAAAAGTTTATGGTGTCTCCATAATAAGGAAATGATATGTGAATACTATATGGTATGATGAATAAAATACATCTGTCTTCCTTTATCTGGATTTCGGGGACGAAGTCCTTGTTTGGGGTTTATAATTTGTAACATCCCTGACCTGGGTTATGAGTTAACCCTAGATGTTTTTCCTAATAAGGTTGATTATATGCTTAATCTTATCTTGTGAAAAGTAATTAGGGCTCATGAGGAACCTATGTTTCAACTTTGGTCCTGTTTGGACAATGTTGAAGCAATGTTTGCTTATTTTGGACTAAAGTGCAAATTACCCAAGTTGAGGGGTTAAATTGCAAATGTTGCATGATAAGATGTTCCTCTGATGTTGATACATCATAAGAATGAATTTGATGAAGTGGTAAGGTTTCTACAAGCCTGGACACCAAGATAGAGCTTGATTGACAATGTTGTGCATTAAAACCTAATTTTGGTATAAAGTGCAATTTACCCAAAACCTAGGGTTAAATATGCAAATTACCACTTCAATAAGGTCCCTAATAATCTTTGGCATCATTTAGAGCAAATAAAATGAGAAGGGAACCTCATTTGAATTATCTTGGAGGAGAGAGAATCTTGATATTAAAATAATCAAGATTTAAGCCCAATTGAAACCCTAATTCAAATTAATGCAAAAATAAATAAAATAATTGAAGGGGCCTTCAACCAAAATTAATTTGGTTGGATTCAGATGTGTGTGTGGACGTCCTTGAGCTTTCTAGGATTAAAAATATCTTAAGGAGGTGAAATTCCACTCACCTTATTATAAGGAAAAGAATTCCCACTCAAAAAGATATATTATTATTATAATGGATTAAGGTGCTTAATTTCTTTTCCATTAATTCTTGGATAATGAAGAGATTTTACTAAAGTTTGAAGGTGGTTTCGTGATCAAGTAATGGAGGAGGATTAGGGGGAAATTAGTATGGGATTTAAAGAAAATTATTTCATTTTCTCTTTCATTAAATACCCATATACATATTATATATGTATACCTTATTTCAAAAACACATAAGGCACGTCCCCTTAGCCTTTTCCTTATTCCTTTTGCTTTGGCCGACCTAAGGAGAGATCAGGAGCAGGAAAAGGACGAAGACCACCTGTAGATAAGGTTAGATCATCTTCTACCTCGGATTCATGCTGAAAACCCTAAATCAATGCTTGATTCTAGGTTATCTTCACTCGATTTCCATTTCTAGCCATCCATTTCATCCAAAAAGCTCAAGAACGAACCTTGGATAGCTTCTGGAGATTCGTCCACCATTAAATCCTCGGAGCTTGAAGCTTGGAGATCAGATTGGAGGCGGGTTTTATAACTTAAACCCTTAAACATTGCTATTGCATCAATCTTCTATGCCTTGTTGATTGATTTCTTCAATTTCATACACTTTGGTTTCTTTGCTGCAAATTCCATCAAGAACGGTTGCTGTTCTTGGGTGCAAGAAGGAAGATGATGATGACATCATCATAAGCAAGCACCTCACCAAATATCTTGGGAGTAAACGATCTCAATGGATGGGACCAAACGGTTTCACCAAAACCGTTTGGTGACCAAACGGTTTGCAAACCGTTTTGTGGCAAACGGTTTCAAAACCGTATGAAGGAGTTGAACAAGCACGGACCGTTTGGGAATCTTGTTTCTAATTCTGTAAGATAATGACCCTCCAATTTTAGGGGTTAACTCCAATGTAATCGGGGGTTGAAGGCCAATCCATTAGACAAATCAAATTGAATTAAATGCTGATTTTCAACCTGATCAACTTGACATGTTTGGGCAAATGGTGTCAAGACCGTTTGAGTGAGTTGACCAAGCATTGACCGTTTGCGATTATTGATCCTAATTATGTTGGCTAATGACTCACGAAGTTTGATGGGTTAACTATCAAGGAATCGTGAGTTGAAGGTTAATCAATTAGGTAAACCTAATTGGATTAAGTGCTGATTTTCAAGCTGATTAACTTGACCTTTTTGGGCAAACGGTTTCAAGACCGTTTGAGTGCGTTGACCAAGCATTGACCGTTTGAGATTCCTGTTCCTAATGATGTTGGTTAATGACCCTCCAAATTTGAGGGGTTAACTCCAAATGGATCGTGAGTTGAAGGCCATTCAATTAGGAAAACCCTAATTGAAAACAGTGCTGAAATTCCAATGAGTTAAGTTGAGATTTTGGGTTGATTAGCCAAAACGATTTCAAGACCGTTTGGGGATCACCCAAACGGTCTCAAGACCATTTGGAGATCACCCCAATACCGTTTGGAGGTCTGGGGTCAAGTATACTTGACCAATTGAAGGTCCAAAGGTACTAATCATATTGCAATGTAGTGCTGATTTGTTGATCAACTCGATAGACCAATCCATGATGATGTTTCACTAAAGTCCAAAGGTTGGATGGGCCAAACGGTCTCAAGACCGTTTGGAGCTCATCCAAACGGTCTCAAGACCGTTTGGTGGTCACCCAAGACCGTTTGGAGGTCTAGGGTTGGGTATAGTTCAGTGGTTGAAGGTCTAAAGATATCAAGTTGATCTGCAATAGATTGCTGATTTGGTGAGCACTTCAATGGACCAAACCCTAATTGGATTTCTTGGATTTGAGTGATATGATGGGAAAACGGTCTCAAGACCGTTTGGAGGTCATCCAAACGACCTCAAGACCGTTTGGGGTCAGGTCATACCCCATTTGAATGGTGGTTCAATAGTTATGAAGTAACTAGTTACACATTGATGAATATTGAAGGTTCATTGATTCTAAACCCTAATTCAATTGATTCCAACCCTAATTGAGGATCAATTGAGGATCAATTGAGTGTCAAATCAGTTGAGGGTTGATCTAATTAACTCAATTGATTAATGGCTAACACGTGCAAGATTGATTGAAGGGTTCAACATTGAAAACCCTAATTCAATGTGATTGATGGAAACCATATTTGGTCCATTCGGTTTTGAGGTGGTTTGGACCAAACGGTCTCAAGACCGTTTGAGTCCAAACGGTCTCAAGACCATTTCGGACCAAACGATCCCAAATCAGTTGAGGCTTAAACGGTTTCAAAAGTTCAATTTTGTTAAGTGAATTCAATTGTTATTCTACTAAATGGTTTCACCTATTCCAAGATCACTTGGTAGGTAATCAATCAAATAGTATGAACTCTCAAAGTGGGTGAAGGTCAGTGGTTTAAGTAATCAATCACATGATGTAATCCAAGGGAGATTAAGCTCTAATGACCTTGGTACATTGACATATCCTATGATGTCAATTCTTCTTTCAAGATTGAGTTGACTTAGATTAATCAAGGTTGAAGTAACTCCATCTTATAGAAGATGAGGGATAAGATATTCTTCATGTATGAATGCCTAGTAAGGGCATGATTCTTAATAGTGAGATCATGAAACCCTAGTTATGAAGGTTAATGAATCATAACCCTAATTGAGGGCATTGATAGATGAAGTTCTATTACATGATGATGATATAAACCTAATTCATAAAGATGACATGGCAAGCTTTAAATTAAAGGTACTTGTTGATCATTTCCACTTAGGGTTGATAATAAACCCTAATTGGTTTGGAGTATTGAATTCACAAATGTAAAATATTTGGGGTCTGTTGTAGCACGACCGTGCTAGGCAGCACGGCCGTGGGGGATACCCCTTGCACGGCCGTGCAAGGTAGCACGGCCGTGGTGATTCCCCTTTGCATGGCCGTTTTTGGCAGCACGGCTGTGGTACACTATTCTTGATTTGAAATTGAATGTATAGTACACCCTAATTCCAAATAAGGTGAAACTATGAGAGAAACCCTAATTTTGGGTTATTCTTTATAATGTAAAGCTCCAAGGTTGGATAATGAAGTGATAAGTTATTAACCCTAACTGAGCTAAGGGAATGGTTACCCTAATTGAATTAAAAAGGAAACCCTAACCCTAGCAAGGGCATGGTGGGGTTATCCTATATTCAACAATGTCTAATTAACGAATAAGTTCATATCATTAAAGATAGTTGGACAATTCTAATGGGTAACCTATGCACCATATGATGGAAGTAACATGTTAGTGGATAAAGTATTAAGAGGGAAGATACCTTAATACAAGGTTAGTTGATTAACCTAAATAAGATAGAAATGAGAAGAGAGTAATACACCAAGACATGATAGATATCACATTTAGCATTTCAAGGTTGAAATGCCTTGATGCATCTCAATCCAACATACTTGGATGAGAAACACATGAAGTGTGTGTGTGTGTTGTAGATATTACAATTAAATTGTAATGAGTTGATATACTTTGATGAGTATAAGCTAATATACATTGTTTAAAGGGATGAGCCACTCTAATGGGTATGAGGTAACCATACCATAATAAGAAAGAGAAGTGGACTTATACCTTGTATTGATGATAATTAATGATATATGATGATAATGGTGATCATAAGCATACACTTATGATATCTTTGAATGCACCTAGAGGCGTGGAGCAATACATTAGGGTTGATCTAACTACATGAGCATAAAACCCTAATTGATGTCAGTTGGGAAACCCTAACCCTAATTTTGGGTAAAGGGAGTCAAAAGCCCTAATGAGTAATAAACCATAACCCTGATGAAGGAATTGTGGTGTTACTAAGGTATCAAATGATGTGGTGAATGACTTGTATGGTTATTATCATGCCTGTTAATCATGTAGACATCATGAGATGAAAAGCATAGCTAGACCTGAGCTATGACATTCATATAACAAATATGTTGAATGGCCTTATGTGCCTAATGTTGTTGTTGCTTAGCAAAAGTAACAAAAGGTATATGGACCTTATGAGTTCCATGAATAAGTTGTTGTTACCTAGTGAAAGGTGACAAAATATTTAATAGGCTTCGAGAGCCATGTGAGATACTTGTGTAACAAGTATCATGCATACCTCGGTCTAAGGACCTGGAGGTAATAGTTACCTAGCAAATGGTAACAGTGACAATGATGAATTGAGGGTATGAATACCCAGATTTGATGAGCATGATAATGATGTGGTTGAGGGATGAAAAATCCCAGTAATGAAATAAGGGACTGAGATCCCAATGCTTCATAAAGAATGAGAAGTGAATGATGAAAATAGTACTTGTTTCTTTATAGCATTTGTCTGAATAAAATATGTTTGAGAACTTGATTGATGCTAAAAGAACATGACAATGTACTTAATTAATCAAGTGAAATGATATCATGTAGAGCCTTGACCATAGATCTATCATCGTCAGCAAACTGGTGATGGTGAAACGGGTGCTCCGCGGCAAAACCCGGAGGGCATACTTTTGAGTATGTGGGGGTGATGGGCGTGAATACCTTACGCCCTAATACAAGATTGGTGGTAGATAAACACGAGATCCCACAATCCTTCATTATATATTCCAGGAAGGATGTATCACTAATCCCTCGATGATTGGGATGATGCCGTACACATCTCCCAATAATGTTAATGCCGGATCGATGGAGATAAACATGAAATCTCATGATCGTGAAGAGAGTGCAGCACGCCACTGTAACTCTAATAGCGAAGTTGTCAGTATACCCTGGAAAGCTATATATATAGCAGAGACACAAGATGTCCTGCATGTGATCTCACGCTGACCGAGATATGGGAGGTCTTGGTAGCCGGCTCTACCTTTGACCTTGTATGGTACCGATTTCGACTTCGCAGTGGTCGGTTGGAGCATGAGCGGTATACCTCATCTCCTCAGGGCATAAGTGTGATTGTAAAATGTAATCAACCGTCTAGCATGTTTGCTATAGGATTGAATACGGAAATTCATTGGCTGATGTTATACTTCTGATATGCAATGTTAGTTGATAAATGTTATTTATGTCTCTTTACATTCCTTGCAATTAGATGTATGGATTATGAATATACCGTGAGTAGATACAATGTTCTCCTTAATAAAGGAGATTAATTTTCTCTGTTCATATAATGAATAATGCTACTGTTCATCTGTAAGTACTCCTGTTCAATTCTAATATAATAATCTACAATAACAATGTTTTTGGCGGAGAGTTATATCTCCCGCTGGGACAATTTTCAATTGTCTCACCCCCGTGGGATCCAACATTTTTAGGTGGACGCGGACAAAGAAGCAGAGACTCTTTTGCAGGAAAAGGAAAGCAGCAGCAATATCATATACAGTAGTGATGACTCAGGTGGAGGCACTGGCTGCCAAGTTTTGTATAGTTAGTAGTCCTATGTGTCGTCTCTGTACTCTCAGGTCCTCCTCGGAGTCAGTAGATAGTGCTTTTATCTTTGACTTGAGATTTTGGCTTGAATGCCTCGAGGTTTTATGTTGCTTATGTATAGTAGAGTAAAGCAACTGTTGTATGTAATCCTCAAGAAAAGATGTTACATGGTGTGTAACTACAAACAAGGATGTTTATGTAATGCTATGGCTTTTGTTATACGAGTTTCCTATGTTTGGATCTCTTTGCAAAAAGTTTTAATTTTTAGTGATTTTCAGTAATCCGCTGCTAATGATTCGCTTCCGCATTAGTTGATCTTGTGTTTTATAAGTTGGATGCCACAGTACGCATGCCTTACACCAAGAATAAAGATGATGTAAGTTGGAATGTTGCTACAAGGTATGAGGATAGAGATGATAACATACCCTCATGGAGCCATGATACATGGATGGTTTACAAACACTGAGAGTATTAAGGAGATCATCTTGTGGATGTGATACCATGAGCTATCGGGAATTTTCAAGATATGCAAGGTTGAGTTGGACCACCATGAAAAGGAGCTCGGAGTTTCTTGATGAAGACAAACATAGAGTTTGAGATGAGATGATAAGTATAATACATGAAGGTGTATGTTACCTAACACCTAAGGATAAGGAGTGGTAATGAATGCTCTTATTGAGATATAGCTACCTAGTTTAGCTGGAAGCTAGAAGAAGTTAAGGTTGTTCGACTAACCCTAAGTTTGGAAAGAAGATGATTTTTGGCTAACACACATATGTAATAAGATATGTGGAACAAGTTAATGGTTGTTTGGTTAGCCAGTTTAGTCCTTGATGTAGTGAAGGGATGGTGATAGAACCTCAGATACACTTCTTTGGATAGGAAGGTAATAAATCCCTTTTTAGAGTGGTTTAAGGGTTTTCGAGGTATCAAGCTTGAGGAATCATAATGATACAAGAGGACATGATATACCTTGGTACTACAAAGATAGTAAGTGATGGTATAATTCTGGATGCTTAAGACCAAGTTGCATGTAGCATGTGGCCACGCGAGTCAGGAGGTGAAGGACGAACACCATTAACCCAGTGCATGGATATGAAGTATAAAGATTTCCTGAGAGGGAATGGGAGTTCATCATTATGAAGGTTGTGAGTTCCTCCTGGACTAAGAAGGTCAAGATACAATATGGGTTATGGTAGATCGACTTACCTAGATGACATGAGAAAGGAAGAGTTCTGTCAAGGGACAGATCGGGTTGAACTACATGTGAAAAGAGATGGTTCAACTACACCATGATGTGAATTACAAGGTTCTTGATGGGACCTAAATGTTCACTTCCATGAGGTAGAAGTAGATACATGAAGAGCTCAGTGTTTGTACAGTTTATCACCCCATACTAATGACAGTATGATCCGGACTAGAGGGCCTAATGAGAGCATGTGTGCTCATTTAGGGTGATACATAGAGACAGTTCTTAAGCTGTGGTGTTAACCACCATGGCCTTTATCGGGATGCAAGAACTTCTATAGGGAGGTTGTTTCGGTCACCACTTCATTATGATGATGTTGGTGAAAGAGGCCTCGTGAAGGTCAGAAAAGAACCACAAGTGTGTGCAGATGAAGTCACTTTGATCGTGCTATGGCTAAGAGAATGCCCGGTGGTGACACGAGTCACGAGCTGATGCAAAGCAGACTGATATGCAGTTTACTATGGGAGATTATGTGATGTAAAAATCCAACCCCTCTAAGAAACAGCTGAGAAAGCTGAGTCCCTGATATATGGGTCCATTTGAGATGGATTGATGGATATGGTTGTATTTAGCCTTACCCCTCAGGATAAAATGATGTGTTGCATAAGTCCGATCTAGAGCACTATGTGAGGTACCCAAGCCATGTGTTGAGCCCTGAACCTATTCAGCTTCTGAGAGGCTGAAATGTCCTGAGTCACCTATGAGGGTACGATATACCAAGGTAAGAAAGAACTCAGATGGAAGAATATGAGATGATGAAGGTTCTTGGAAAGCACCATGGATAGGGTAAAGCCACATGGTAGCCCTGATGGACATAAGAATGGATTATCCTGTTTGTTTGCTTGCTTGATGGAATTTTGAGGACAAAATTCTCTTAAGAGGGGAAGGATGTTACAACCCCAATTTTGGGTTCATTTTGTTGAAAAATGTAATTTCTCATTTTAAATATATTGGAACAAATGATGATATGATTTGTGTTGAATAAATGAGTTTTGTTGAAAATAGCCTTGTTGTGTGATTTGTGGGCTTTATTGGCTATTGGGCCCAATAACAAGGATATTTGATTAATTAATAAATGAGAAGTTGAGAAAAGAAAGGTGTGGAAACCTCTAGAAGGAAAATCCAAAGAGGATTTCGTGCCTCTTAGATTCCTTGGGTTCCAAGGAGTCCAAAGTTGCAAAGAAAAGGCAATAAGAAAAGAAAATATCAATTAAGTATTTCCTTGTTAATAAAGAAATTGAAAACATTGATGAAATAGGGAAAATATATGAAAAGAGGTATATTTGAGTTATCCTTAGTGGTATTTCGTATCCCAATGATTCCTAATAATAAAAGGAATACTAATGAGGAAAATAAAAGAGAAATAAAGAGAGATCCTCAAAAAGGAATTATTTTAATAAGAAATAAGCAAGATAATGAGGTTAATGCATATTGATGCATTTAAGGATAATGACTATTCCTTTAAAAGGAATTTCAAATTATTTGAGTTTCTTGGGGTCCAAGGAACCCCAATAAAGAAGAAAGAAAGAAGAAATATCAAAAATACAAAGTAAGAAGATAAATGTGTAAGGGATATGATAAAAGGACATATTCGGCCCACTTAATCTTTTGTATATATTCCTTTTTCGTTTGGCAAAAGAAAGTTAGATAAGATGGGAACGTTTTCCCTCATTGCTTGTCAAGGAAAGGATATTCTCAAGAGAGAAGTATAAGCATATTTTCGGAATTAGTTTCTTTCCAAGCATAGATATCTCTTTGGAAAGAATCTTTCCTTTTTCTCCAAGAAACGGAGGGCTCTAAACCCAACTACACCCTCACCTATTCTGTGCTACCTCGTCCTATATAAATTCTGGATTCAGAGGTACCGAGACCAGAGGGACCTGAGATAGTACATGGTCTTCTTACAACCCTGTCTCCTTCTTGATCATGAAGGTCAGGAATAATGAGATTCCTGAAGCAACAGCTGGCGATGGAACTTCGTTCACGGAGTTATGGAGTACCCTCCAAGTCAGAAAGGCAACAAGGGGTTGCAGATGCGTGGAATCCCGTCGCCCAGTTGCCTGTATCCCGCCTGCAGGGCCGACCGACGAAGATCAGTTGTAGATCTAAACCCCGCCGCTTCGGCCACGCCCAAGGGCCTCCGTAGGTTCGGGGGAGGGAGGCGGAGGTAAGGGGATCTTCGCCGGAGCTCCTGGAGCCCCAGGGAGGGGAGGCAATGCGGCCACAGATCCTTACCCTAGCGGCAGCGCTAGGTTAGCGCGAGGAAGGAGAAGGGAGGAGGCACGTGGACGGTTTTTCCCCTCCGCGGGCTGAAGAAGAAGCAACTAACATGGGGGCATTTTGGTAATACGGTTATATTTTCAAACAACAACATATTGCATGAAAGGCGCCCACGTGGCAGCTCCTCATTGGCCCAAAAGTAAGTATTCTTACAAAATTCATAGCTAAATATCCGTAGCTCGGATAGGTTCCCATAAAATATGAAAGTTGCTCAGAAAATCGAGAGGAATCTAAATAAATTATAATTGAATCCAAATTCTGCTTGTAATTCGAAAAGTAGTATAAGTTATTAACTTTAATATAATGTTGATTAAGAAACCCTATTTTGATGTGTTTAATGTGATTAGGAGGGTTTAATTGATGAATAAAGTTGATATTAGCCTGTTAATGATAAAAAGGAACATTAAGAATAAAAAGGATGAACTTTGCACGTAATTTGGTTAATTTAGAGTTTATGTGCATAAATAGGCTTTAATGGGCCTTGAAACCCTAATGTTGACTAAATCGACTATTAATGGCTTTAATTGATTAATTTCATGATTAAAGTTGGAATATGCTTAATCTAAGATAATTCGAGCATTAAGTTCTTAATTTGTGGGTAAAGGCCCTAAATGTAGTAATTAGGGTTTTCTGATGAATAAAAGGTGGATTAATGGAAAATCGAGTTCATATGTGAATTGGATCATAATGAACAATGAATTGATGATAAATGCGTATAATGATCTTGTCTTGGATTAAAAGGATAAAAATAGTAGCTTAATAAGCTTAATGGTTAATTAAGCCTTTAATCTGGAATTGAGAATTTGATGTGGAAATAACTAGGGTTTGTAATCAATTGCGTTAAATTAAGGTTTAAAATAATGAAAGATGAAGTGAAACCCTAATTTACGAGGAAACCCTAAAAGTGTAATAGCAATCCTAAGGAATATGAGGATATTGGATAAATATTAATAAAAGGAAATTGGTATATGTATTTCAGGATATTGTGCATGATTGGTTGCTTGATTGGGATTTCTATGTTCTGGATAATTCTGTCTCAAATCTGCAATCAAAGGTATGTGGTTACGCTTATTACTACCCGAATTAGTTTTCCGGGATTTTGTCGATGTTTCCATCGTGACTTGAATTAAACTGTTGGATGTATTTAATTCATGCAAGGTATAATGTGAATATGATTATCACATAAGATATGTGCCTACTAGCTCAGATCCTAGTCCTCTCTGTAGCTTAATGGGTTGACCTAGTAAATAGCTACCAATGGGGTAGGCCCATCAGGTCACTAAATGACTTAGTAAATGGCTACCAATGGGGTAGGTCCATCAAGTCACATTGAGTTAGAGATTGGGCTACATATGGGTAGTGTCATGCGACTCAACCCTAGATATTGATCTACCTGTTAGGTAGGGTCATGCGGGGTCTAATAAGGATCTACCTAGAGAGAGGTAGTAACTCAGTCCGATGTAGGGACAACACAGAGATAGGGGATAGGAAAGGATTGAGTAGTATGGCTTAAATCGTAAACTTGATTGTTGAATGATAATTGGTTGATTACTTTGTTATTGTAGTTGCATGATTATTGTTCCCCCCACATACCAGCTTAGTGCTGACCGACATTTTGTTTGTCGGCGTTTTAGGTACAAATGAAAAGAACAAACAATAAAGTGGCATATGTGGAATTAAATGAGAAGTAACCTACATCGGAGGATTAGTTAGAGTAACATCTTCATGGATAGAAGTTTAGAAATCCCAGTTTTTCCAAGGTAAGAAAAGTTTTATTTTATACCAGTTTTCTATTTAGTTGGTAAAGTTTATTAATTATTACTGATTATTTGTTGAACCTTTGATCCTGTTAATTGGATAACGACACCGACCTTTCGGTCTCCCTTAATTGGGGGTTACCGGGAGGTGGGGTCGTTACAGCTACACTTAGCAGTTTGATAACTAATGAGGCCAACTCATGTAATGGTAGTAGTACTACCAGGTTTAGTTCTATTATTAGTGCTTGTACTCCTGTTTTAAATTTGCTTGTAGGGGGAAGGTAAGATGAATAAATAGCTTCCCGACTTCCATTAAAAGACTTCTTCTCACCAATGAAGTGGCATCCTAGTGGTAAAAGTGATGATGTAAGATCGAGAGGTCATGAGTTCAAACCCAGGCGACAGGATGAACGAATTGCCTTTTTTTTAAAAGACAGACTTCTCAAAAGATGGTGGACCTATCAAACATATTAAAAGCATTAGAAAAGTTCACAAGAGACAAAGTATGTGTATGACTAACATCTTTCCTGTCATGAACAAGTCGTATCAAAGCATGCAAAAGATCTTTCGTACCCCGACAAATGCTGACAACAAATTGATAATCTTAAAAATAAGAGATCGTCAAGATAACATTAACATTTTTAGTTATTGCTTAGTAAGTGTGTGTCTCTGTAATATTTTTCTATGGGGTGAAGTCTTAAGTTGAAACATTGTTGTCTCATTATATCCTAAGGAAAAAAGAGTAAAATTAAAAATAATTAAATTAGAGAAGAGGAGAGTAAAATATAAAAATTTGAGATAAAGTGATAGAAAGAAAGGGAGAGAAGCAACACAAAAAGGTGGGAGGGAGGCAAGGGTAGTGGGGAAATTTAACTTTGTTTATGAGTACATGTCGTGCATGACTTCTTCGGTGATCGTTCAAGCATGTGACACAAGAACTGGTGAAATGAAAACTAATGAAAAATATAATCTATCAAAACTAAAATACATAATGATGGGGCATAATTGTTATCTTGTTATTTTTATATGCATGGTGTTAAATAGTAAGTTTTCTCGACGTAATAGAAAATATGTAGATCTATGAAGACATTTTAATTATTTTATATTGGTTTTATCAAGAATAATATGTTAATATGCAATTTTACAATTTGGATAATTATATTTTATACAAAAATGTTCACTACTTTTAGGTATCAAATTGTTTTATGATGTCTACACATGAATTTAGATTGTAGCATCCAAACAAAAATGGTCACCTATTTTTTTCTAACAATATTTTCAAACTTCACAACTTCATTCCAATGTTTATAAAATCAAATACAACTTATCATGATATAAAAAGGGCCTATTTGAGTTTCAACCCTCAAAATGTTAAAAAAAATTAAAGGACTTTTTAGAAATTTGATTTTGTTAATGCCTTGACGTAAGCATCATGCAGTAAATTGGCATGTCAATCCTTTCTGAATTGAAAAGAAAATACATCTAAAAATAAAATTATACGATGAAGAAGGCAGCGGAAGGTTCCTATTGGTTATGCGTTGAAGATGTCTTGGAAGAGATGTCACGTCATTAGCAAGTACTCCAAAGGTATCTTGAGAAAAAGACAAAAAATAATGATGATTTTCCATAGAAACTCTTCTATGCTTTTGTACCTCTTGTACAATGGAATCACAAACTATCTGGACTATCTTAAAGTTACTTGAAATAATGCATGTGAGGTTAATTATTCAATCCAAAAACAAGATGTATATATGATGTTGGCAGTGATGACCATGAGTTTTCTTGCCAAGGAACTCTACATGATCTTTCTTTAGGACCTTTAATCTGGTTGGAAGAACAAGGTCAAAACAACTATCACAAACTGTGTCCAGTTGAAACTTATAGGTGAGTCTTGTGTGACATTGTCGGATGTGATAATCAAATACGTCTATTGCCTCAACGTCCAATTGACTCTCAAAGTCTAATTGACTAAATTCATGTTTTGATGGTTACTAACCATTCCACTTATTTGTGTTTAATGCTTCTACTTGATTAATTTTAGATAGGTATAGACACACTCCAGATGCCTAACTTGTGCATCTCAACTTGGAGAAATAACAACTCAAAATCAATACAAGTGCACTTTTTTGGAATATGATATATATCTATTAGAATAATGTTGTAAATTAATTGTGATTGTATGACTTCTAATTAAGCTTAGAAAAAATCAGGAGCGCTTAAAATGAATATGTAAGCACTCAAATGGCAATTTCAAAAATTCATTATAGGGACTTTTATCGGATGAGTTTCATCTCTAATAAACTCGACCGACACCCTTGATGGATTTTGAGAACTGCCAGGGTCAGTTGAGTTTACCCCAAGTCAAACTCGACCGAAACCATGTACAAGCAAACCATATTCAAGCCATCGGCTGAGTTTCATCTAAGATAAACTTGATCGACAATTAAAATTTGATTTATCATAGAATGGTATTGGTCGCATTTCCCACAAGTAAACTCGACCGAACACATTGTACAGAATGTGCAAAAAGTGTTTCTGACCATTGGAGTGTTACAAAACTTGAAAGTATTTCCATTATGATACCCAAATGGCTAGAATTCATTCTTAAGTGTTTCTACTAACAAGTAAGCATCCTCAACTATAAATAGGACCCTTGGGTTTCATCCTATTGTTAACCAAGCACTATGAAGGCCCCCATATTATAGTTGAGTGCCTCCAAGATCCTCATTCAACTCATAAGCTTAATCACTTGGTACATCCATTAGAGTGAGTAGGAGATTTGCTAGAGATCTAGTCCTACATGTATATCTTGTGAAGCTCTCACTTCCTCTACCTCAAAATCTCTCTTTCAACCTTGAGCATGAAGATTCTCTCTCTTATCTAAGAGAGGTGAAGAAGAAGGGAAGGATTACCTTCGTAAAAGCTTCTCCTTAGCGAAGGTGAAGTCTAAGTCAGAAAATCCAAGAAGAGTAGGTAATTTCTTCAAGGTAGAAAACATGTTGCCAGAGTAGGTATGTCCTTGGTGAAGGCAGAAGGCTCATTGCAAAAGTGGGTAAGTCCTTCGTGAGGTTTAAGGCTCTTGGTCTTGGATAAGTAAGTCCTTAGGTAGGTTGATGGTTCCCTTTTCCTAAAAGGGAATGCTAAGTGCCCTTAACATTGAACAAGGAGGTCTTATGTTTTAACTCTTATATTGGAATATAAGGAGTGGATGCACATATCCTAGTTTAGAGGGTGGAGATATGTTTTATCTCTTATGTTTTATCTCTTATATGTTTTATCTCTTATGTGTATAGAGTGGTGGAAACCAAGTTAATCAGATAGCTTTTCAATGTTAGTTTTTTATTTAGTATAGTGCATAGTTTCTTTTGATTCTGTACAGCTATAACAACAGTCTAATAATGTTGTAACCAAGTATATCCTTTGGCCTTTTGCTCGATAGGGAGGCGGGATGAACAAACCTCCCTAATTAAGATAAAAAGAGCTTGCCTTGTCAGTTCAAATCAGTGTATCGGCTCCACATTGTTAATGAATGAGGGTTATGTTATATGCTTGTTAACTACATAACGAATAATTATATGTATTGTTAATCATAGAGCTTCCGTGTATATATATTAAAACTTCAATGTTGTATTGCGTTAAACATGTATTATACCAAGTTGAATTTTTGATAAGAGATTCCCAAAGATAACGTCATCCTTTTTGTCATGTATTTAAAGGAAGTTTCCATTGGCCCCCTACATTTTTTGTTGTTGCACAGTAGGTGCATGTGAGCACAAAATTGATGAGTGAGAGAACTTGGAGAAGAAAGATAGTAACAAAGAGTAACACCTTGATCCTATATCAACGCTTGTATACATATTAGTTTGCATAATACCTCGATAATCTAATGGAACCTCAAATTGGGCCATCGATCCATTTTGGATGGCAAACCTCAAAGATCAAAAGACAAAACCTAAATATGTTGATGATGGCATCATTACATTTCTATTTATGATATTTTAGATGTTCCACAACAGAGAAATTGAATCATTACCTAGCACCTAAAAGATATCAAAGGAAAATATGTAATGGAAGCAAATGGTAGTTATTTGCTATAAATGTATCACCATACTTATGAACTTTTTGTGTAGCCTCATTTGGGAGGTTGGTTGTCCTATCTTGAAGTTACTTGGAATATTGTCAATCAATGGAGAAACCCTAATATGACAACACAAGTGTGTTTTCTATTAGTCCAATCAGAAAGTAAAATGTCAGCAAATCTCTAAGTGTGGAAACCATCATGTAGTGACCCCAGAAAGGGGACTAGAGCTTCTTTTAAAGCTTTTAACCCAACATGAGAAAGAATATAAAAAAGGATTTCACTGGCAGCATCATGGCTAAACTTGAACCCATGATGGATGTGAAAGTGTACAATGTGGTCACCAAAGGAATCAAGCTCTATAGAATTGAAAAATAGACAACGCTCATTACCAAAATATAGAGGGATGTAGGGAAGCAAGAACATGATGCTGTTGTGGAGCCAGGAGCACTAGAAGAACAATTTGTAGTCGGCATCTGCTAAAAGAGTTTGTGTTTGGGGGTAGAAAAAGGCAAACTTGACATCATGGACCAGAAAAAAGATGGCAAGAGATTGTAGATGAAATCATAAGTAGTGTCAAACATGCTACCAACAGGAATGGGACCATCCTTACGAAAAATATGGTCTTAAAGCTCTATGGTGTGAACTTGATAAGTAATGTAGGCATAACTACAAACACATTCGGCAGTTGTAATACCCAACCCTCCAAAATACATGGGTAGTGTGGCAAGATGCCATTGTAAATCACTAAAACATTGGCCTTCACCAACGACAATGTAAGAAAAACAACGAAGATGCCCATGATAAAAAAATTGTAGTGCAAAAGAAATAGAATCCGGTGGCGTTGTTTGAATGGAGAACAACAATTTGGGTATACCAACACATGACCTGAGGAGAAGAGGTTTACTTTGTGGATCATTGTGCAAGGCTAGGAGGTTCATCATATTTGACCATAAGATCACCTCTAAAAAGAAGAACAACATGGTCAAAGGTATCTCAAAAAAGAGGGCAAGAAAACCCTAGGTCAAACCAAAGAAGAAAGGTAAAAGAGAAGAAAACATCCTCTCACTAGTTACCACCACGATAGAACCACAGTCTAAAGGCCTTTATGAAGAGGAGTTCCTCTCAAGATAACCACCTGGGTAGAACCATAGTCTACAACCAAGAAAGGAGGTAGAAGAAGATGGGGTTTCAAGGGGAAAATGTGATCAAGAAGGTAGAGCCACTTACCAAGAAGAGAAACCTCCAAGAATCACCACTAAAGGGTTGTTTTAGCACAAGATCCTCCACAAGAAAGGTTGATCATCCACTATAGTTTCAAGATCAAACCTTCTTTGCTCCCAAAGCTCCGAGGTCAGACACAAGAGATAAAGGGAATAGATTTGGGATGAAAAAGATCACTTCCTAGTGAGGATAGGGGGTATATACCCAAAGGAGGAGGGAAGTAATATATGTATGAGGTGTCAACACAATAGAGCACCTAAGTGACACTTAACCATCAATCAAACAGTAATGAAACCACTAAACTCTTACATGGAACTGATGGTGATACAAACTAGTTGGTTTCTCGACAACATGGGTCACCACCACCCTAGAGATCAAGAAAAACCTCAAGACAACTTGTCTCGACCACAACAAGGGTCATCGAACACACTAGGTCGAGACACACCATAAGAAGTCAAACCATCTCAACCAAAATACATCCAAGGCAATAAAGGTCAAGACCATAACACCAAGAGAAGGTGTCTCAGTCGAGACACGCCCAAGACACACCATATGGTTGAGATACATGTCTCTTATACAAAGGTAAACTCAACATGGTCGACAGGAAGCACCACCACACAAACCCTAACATCTCCACATGATTCCACCTCATCAAACAAGGTCCACACAAGGGCACACCCTACATGTGACAGTTTGCAAAATAACCCCTCAACTTGGGTAAATTACAACTTGGTCCAAAATAAGTAGACATAGCTCAAACAACATCAAACAGGACCAAACTGAAAACATAAGCTCATCACATTATAACAAAGCATCTCAAAGGATTAGAGAAAAGTTCTAAGCACAAGGTAAGCACCAATTAGCATTAAGCTAGGTCAGCGGACTTACAACCATAAACCCCTAACAAGGATTTTGCCTCTAAAATCCCATGCAAAAAGAGAAGGGTACTTCCCAGGCATCACATCCTCAAACTCTCACATGGATTCCTTTATGCCAAGGTGATTGCATAAAACTTTAACCAACATGATGTCCTTCTGTCCACGATTAACACAAGATATGTCACATAGGACACATACTCAACTAACCTCACCTTTACTGGTTGTAGAGTCGACTCTGTGTCAAGGTGACATTCACTCAGGATAGAAACATTGCATGCATATCTATGACTCAGGTGGCGACTCTAAGTTGTAAGCCACCTCCCCATAGAGAGCCTTGTATACCCCCTTATAACTTATGTATACCATCACTCTTCAGCTATGCTAGTATGATCTGCTAACTCAACACCGACTTCCTTATAACTATGCTAATGAGCCTGCTATCATATACACCTCCGCCTATACATTCACTGGTCGTAAGGAGACTACATGTCTCTCCTATGGAACACTAGAAATGACAATTGTGCCTACTCAGTAGATGATGACAATAAAAACTTCCTACTCAAAGAATCTGTAAATCAAACCATTCCTTGATGCATCACATATTATTCTATAACCCTTTCCTTATCAACTATGTTAGGGGTAAATTTGATGTACTAGAGTTCCTGATAAATCTCATGTAGGTGTCATAAGTTGTCCCCACTCTAATATTGACCCCATTAAAAGATGTCACATATTTAAGGGTAGATCAAGATGTTATACATAAATATCACCACAATTGATCTAGATGGGGATTGAAAACCTTATTCATCTATCTATAACTAACGCACAATCGTCATTGATCCCTTTTCCTTAATAACATAACTGGAGAACCTCAAGGAGATGTACTTAATCTGATGAACTTTTCCCAACCAGATCTTGCAATTGTCTCTTTGACTCTTGCATCTCCACTAACGTCATCCTACATGGTGTATAAACCCCTAACATACAATGTATGTACTATAGGTTTGGTACTAGTAACCATATTGATATCAAATTCAATTTTTCTAGGAGATAAAACACTTAGGATCTCATCTAAAAACATATCCTTGATCTTACATATAACTGGAACCTCTTGGATAAGAGGATTCCTCACCTTGGTGCCCATTGCACGTGTCAAGAATGCATCACATCCCAGTCCCACCAGCTTCTTAGCTATCATTGTCAATACCAAATGCGTTGCAAGAATCTTCCTATCATCTTGGAAGATTTTTGAAACATCGTCATCCACAATGTCTCCTTCTTGGAACTAAAGTCTAAGACTACCTAATACTTTTCAAAGTATCCATCTCCTGGTCACATCAAAACCATGCACATCAAGTGACATAAGACTCACCTGATTGTTGCATCCTAAGAAGGAAGGAACACAAAGGGAACATACTTCCCTAGATATGACAACACTGCCCAAGGATTTCTTATCAAGAAGAAGGGATTACCAACTCTCTTCTGTTATTATACAAATTTACAATTGCTCATGTGTCATTTTACCTTTTTCATCTTGGTTTACTTGCCATCAGCATAGGAATTATAAATATGAATACATATCATTACTCCTTTATTATTTGTTCATCATTTTCATGTATATGCCCTTGTGTTACCATGTTTTACAACTTCACAACAAGAGATAGATCATTATGTTTCACATGTTCTTTATTGAGCATGGATTATCTTCCTTATTTTCTCTCACATAGAATGAAAATTACACCTCATGATTTCTTATACACATAGGTTGGTCTGATATCAATTCAGCTTCCACTACATTCATTTACTATTTTTTCTTATCTATCTTCTCACTTCATACTTGTCTCAAGAGTTCCCTCCATCATACGTGAGTTTTATACCCTGACTTACTTCATTAACATAGATTGATCTACCTTTTTCTTTATAAACTTCTTGAAATTAAAAAATCAAGAACCTCTCATAGATTACTTGTTCTTAGTTTTAGGTTTTATGGTGTCGTATCTTTCTCTTATGATTACCAAACATTTAAGTTTTAGTAAGTTATGGTATATTTATTATCTTCTTTAGAGTAAGATGGAGATACTAGAACCATGATTTTTGATTCGTTATGCTCTTTAGGTTGTTTCAAGTTGACTACTTGATCAGAGTAATAAGAAAGATAACAACCTAAGAGTTCCATACTCACCCTTCTTTCAACATTTGAGTACATGGCTAGGGCACTCAAGTACTGAGGTTAGGAAGTATGCACCATATTTTAGATTGTATTCTCATCTTAGATATCATCCTAGTCTTAGTTCTAGTGTCCATGTAGACTCAGCGAACCTAGAGCTTTGATACAACCAAATGTGACACCCTTTGCCACACAAAGCATGATTACTCAAAACAAAGTGTGGAATTATCACTGATAACAATATTACCACAAAACATGACAAATTAAAATCAATATAAAAATGGATCCCAAGGTCAACAAATTACAATTGAAGCCATAAATTTGTGCCATGTGTATTTCATTCATTACCAAAGATATTACATATCCTTGTTCAATGGCTAACTAACCACATTCGGTTACATATGACCACTTGTTCATGATACAAATCATATTCTTACCATCATGGTATGAAATCAAAATCTCAAACTGATGTACAACATTCACAACACACCCCCGAGGACCTGAGTGTACAAGGGACAACACATAGGATGTTATTACTAGACACTAGTTGTATTTTTATGATCCAATATCTATATCTCCTCTTGTTATTAGTATCCGCAACATGATCTCTATCTCAGCATACTCATCCACCTAAATGATGTGGAAACCCACATGGTGAGACCAAACATCCTAGCAAGAGATATAACTCTCCACCAACATCTATTTTAAGAACATATAAATGAAACTGTAGATTATACTATATATTAGCAGATAAGTTGATTCAACTAAATGTATAAGCAAGGCAATCATCACTGTTTAAGTTGTTCATATATCCATAACTGAGCCATAGAACATCTAATGTCTTTATAAGAAATATGAAGAATGTGATTAACTATTATAAAATAACTAGTACAAGAAATAAGGTAAAGGGTCAAACAATGTGAATCGTATCTGAACGTAAGAAATTATACAACACAGTTGTATTATATCTTTAATGAATGTGCCCTGAGGATTTGAGGCATACCACTCAAATCCAACTGACCACTGCTAAGTCAAAATCAGTACCATACAAGATGAATTGAAGAGTCAGACTCCATGATCTTCACCAGCACTACTCGGTAATTTTGAGTCTGCAACGCTGTGACATGATAGTTAGACTACAACACAGCAAGTTATAATCATAGCTATAGTCCTATATATAGAAATCATAGTCAAATCTATGGTCATGTAAAACAACTAGCCTACCTTGGTACATGGAACAATTCTAGATAACATGCTCATGCATGGTCATCCTATAATAAAACAACATACTACTAATTCAATAATTTAAGGATACATGGACGTAGCTTGTACCCCGCATATTCAAAAATATGTGATGTGAGTTTCTCATAGGATTTACTTGTT
Organism: Alisma plantago-aquatica; assembly: GCA_963693085.1. Classification (NCBI taxonomy): domain Eukaryota; kingdom Viridiplantae; phylum Streptophyta; class Magnoliopsida; order Alismatales; family Alismataceae; genus Alisma; species Alisma plantago-aquatica. Next base: position 1,066,045,780 of record OY856412.1, read on the forward strand.
TGACCATATAGAAATATACTGACAATGAAGGTGGATCTATTGTACATGGCAACTACATGATTAGGGTTTCACTTTATTAGTTATTCCAATTGGGTGAATTAAGGCTCCATCATACAAGTGAACATACAAAAACCTAATTTTATTTAGTAAGCATAACTGTGAAACAACTTCAAAAGATATAAAACTTATAAGGTGTAAACTTATCACATCATCTCATAGAAACACTGTGTCCATGCCTTTAATCAAGACCATCAACATCACTACATGTTAACACTACCATATCAGGATAATCATCATTATCACATCGTTGGGGATAATAACCTCTCATCACATCATTGGAGGATGCGTCTCTCACTAGGCATCAAGCCTTCACTAGGTCATAAGACCAATCACACCATTCTTGTAACTCATTATTATCTCATCAAGCCTCGTCAGGAATATAAACATCTCCTACGTCACATCACATATACACCATAGCAATCATTAGCTATGATAATCATCTCACCTGCAAGGTCAACATTATAAAAATAGAGAGAGAACATTTCAACATGTTAAACACTTTAGGCAATGTAAGAAATGCATCATACGTCCCCTTAATTTAGGGTTAGGGTTTCATGCTTAACCACATAGTGTTCCATCTCATTATTTATTTGCTAATCCCTTATTTTATTACCTCCCACTATTTTGGAGTGTACTAGGGTTAAGCACTATAGATTATAACTAAGTGTGCACATTCACATTATTATAATTCCAATGTACTTCATCAAGGCTCCCAGCCAACAACTGGTAACATTTAATCATCTTCATAGTCTTCATAAGATATGACACTCAATTTAAATGCAATGTTAGAACGATACAAGTAGGACAGAGAAATTACTATCAAATTCTACTTATGTAAATAGGATCAGCAAGTATATCTTACCCTAAGGTTAGGGTAACGTTCCACATACATAGTTGATTATGGTTTCATATCACGAATCAATCACCAAACGCTAATTATGTCACCTCCAACTTTTTCAAAGCATGCTAGGTTTAGAACATCATCATTATATTGGATAATTGACTATCCAAATTGCTTTAGGTATCATTCAACATTTTCATGCACATGTGTATCAATCACATAAAGTCCCTCATGTGTCACGACCATGCACTCATAAGAGTGTGCCGACATCCATCAAACATGGTGTCTCGACCACCAATTAACATGGTGTCTCGACCACCCACTAACATGGTGTATCAACCTCCCACCAACATGGTGTCTTGACCACCCACTAACATAGTTTCTCAACCAAAACCAACACAAGGATGTCTTGACCCAAAACCAACCCATGGGTGTCTTGACCCAAAACAAGTCCTGGTTGTCTCAACCCAAAACAACACATGCATGTCTCAAACTCATGGTTTTCATCAAAGCTTCAATTGAGGTAATTGTGTCTCGACCACAACACCATGGGTGACATATATGTCAACCAAAACAAGGATAACATCATAAAAACCAAGTGTCACAAAGCTCACAACTCATGGGTTCATGATCATCAAACCCTCTAGAACGGCCACCATAAATATCATAAAGAAAAACTACTTAGGCGAAAGAAAGTCAAAACTCAAAACATGTGAGAACTCATCCAAAAATCTAAGGAAAAAATGATGATCAAAACTTAGAATATGGTGATAAAACCAAAGCTTATGATGTATGAAAGATCATCGTCTCAAGAACACTTTAAAAATTGAGCACATGGATTTAGGGTTTAAGAAAAAAGAGTAATCTACAAGAGAATAATATAAAGTTATAAACCCTAAAATCATAGGAATCTCATTTACCATTTTAACATCATCGTAATAAAATCAAGTATTGTAATATTTGTATGATTATCATCTCCATATTAACTTAATAAGACATGGATGTCAATCACCAAAAAATATATATTTCTTCCGAGACTAAAACAAAGATGTGGTGGCCACCAAAGTCATACCACCATAAGGAAAAATATCCATCCTCAGAATAGGGATGAACCACGATCAAAACAAAAGATTGTCCTAAAGGGAAACTTGTCAAAATTAAATGAGACGACTCCATACAAAGGTGATCACCAAAATCCTTTTAGAATATATGACAAAATCTCCTTAAAAGAACATTATTAAGAGAGGTATTTCTCATGTTCAACATGTGCCAAAGAGCATCAAAACACCATGTTACACTGATATTTTCAAACCCCATACATGATGATAGAATTCATAGACCAAGAGAAGAGAAACTATCCATCTTATATTCATCTCAAAAATTTGGTGCAAGCAAATTAGGGTTTAGGATTAGAAACAATAACCATAAAACTATCATCATGGTTAAAACCCTAAATCATGTAATACCCTTTTGCAAATTAAGAGCTCATTTCAGAGATAAACAACAACATACGAGCAATATTTTGGTACCAAATTAGAAGAGAAAAAAGTTAATAACCAGCTAGATTTGTAGAGAACCATGCTCCAAAGTACAAGCTCATAGAGAAGGAAAGAAGCTTCAGCTTGATTAGTACTTCAGCAACAAGATCACCTCCAAAAGAAGAATCATGGTCAAAGGTAGCCTAATAAAGATGGCAACAAAACCCTAGGTTGAACCAAAGAAGAAAGGGAAAAGAGAATACAACATCCTCTTACCAGTTCCACCATGGTAGAACCACAATATAAAGGCCTTTGTGAAGAGGATTTTCTCTCAAGATGACCACCAGGGTAGAACCCTAGTCTACAGCCAAGAAAGGAGGTAGAAGAAGATGGGGTTTCAAGGGAAAATGTGATCAAGAAGGTAGAGCCACTTACCAAGAATAGAAACCAACAAGAATCTCCACCAAAACGGTTGCTTTAGCACAAGATCCTCCACAACATAAATTGATCAGCCACTATAGCTTCAACATCAGACCTCCTTTGCTCACAAAGCTCCAAGGTCAGTCGTAATAGAGAGGGTAGGGAATTGGACTAAAAAATATCACTTTCTATTGAGGGGAAGGGGTTATATACCCAACAGAGGAGGGAAGTAAGATATGTATGAGTTATCAACACAATAAAGAACCAAAGGGGCACTTTTCCATCAATAAAACACCCATGCAACCACTAAACACTGACATGCAACCTACATGGAATCTCAACCACATGGGTCACCACCTCCCTAGAGGTTGAGACAAACCTTAAGACAACTTGTCTCGACCGCAACAAGGGTCACCAAACACACTAGTTTGAGACACTACACAAGAAGCCAAACCATCTTGATAAAAACACATCCAAGACCATCAAGGTCGAGAAAACAACACTAAGGGAAGGTTTATCGGTCGAGACACACCCAAGACATGCCATATGTTTGAGACACATGTATCTTATACAAAGGCAAACTCAACATGGTCAACACCAATCACCACCAAGCAAACACTAACATCTTCACATGATTCCACCTCATTAACCAAGGTCCAAACAAGGAGCCCCTTAGCATCATTCTTTATCTTATGATGCTAAATCACTAAGGTCACACCCTATATGTGACAATTTGAAAAATAACCCCTATACTTGGGTAAATTTCTACTTGGTCAAAAATAAGTAAACATAGCTCAAACAACATCAAAACAGGACCAAATTGAAAATATAAGCTTGTCAAAAGATGACAAAACATATAAAGGATCAGAGAAAAGTTCTAAGCATATTATTAGGCAAGGTAAGCACCAATTAGAATTAAGATAGGTTAGGGGCCATACAAAGTCCCTTGGTGAAAGCTTCTCCTTGGCGAAGGTGAAGTCAAAGTTGGAAAATCTAAGAAGAGTGGGTAATTTCTTCAAGGCGGAAGACCTGTTGCAGGAGTGCGTAAGTCATTGGTGAAGCCAGAAGGATCATTGGAAAAGTGAGTAAGTCCTTGGTGAGGTTGAAGACTCTTGTTCTTGGATAACTAAGTTCTTTGGTAGGTTGTTATCTCCCTTCTCCTTAAAGGGAATGCTAGGTTCCCTTGATCTTGAACAAGGAGTTCTTGTGTTTTAGCTCTTATATTGGAATAAAAGGAGTGAAAAGTATTACAAAATCAAGAGGTTGACCTCTCTAAGTAGTGGATGCACATATACTAGTTTATAGGTTGGAGCCACTATATATACTTGTGTTATTTTGTGAATGTTCAATCTATATCTCCATTTCTAAGTATGTTTTAGTTGCACTCAAAGTTCATATTTGCCATATTAACTTAGAAATATCTTAAATGTCTAATGAATTTAGTTTAAGTGCCTTTAGATATATTCACCCACCTCTAGAACACATAATCCAAGATATAAACAAATGGTATTAGAATGGGTCATCTTCAAACATACTTCCACAAGTAGGAGAAGATGGGCGATTATCAATGTGGGAGTTACCTCATTAACATTCCAATATTTGATGGGAGAAACTTCCCTATTAGAAGAGAAGGTTACAACACTACATCAAAGGATCAAGTCTTGAGTTATGGATAATGATGGACCTTCCATACAAGCTAGCAGAGACAAAGATAGAAGAATGGGATGCATTTTACTTTGAAGAAAGCACCCTGGAATGCAAGAGCTATTAACATTCTCTCTGCCTCCATTTACGCCATCGTGTTCAACCAAATTTCTTCTTGTGAGATGGCTTGTGCAGTATAGAGAAAGCTATGTGTCACTTATGAGGGGACAAAGAAAGTGAAGTAAAGCAAGGTCTATGTGCTTAAAGGGCTTCTTGAAAACTTCAAGATGGGAAAGGAGGAGAGGGTAGCCAAGTTGTACTCAACATTATTGTTAAAGGTCTTTCTGTCATAGGTCATGTTATGGCTAGAGGAGAGATCAACTCAAAGATCCTTAGTTAGAACTCTCCTGAAGAGGTGGCAATCCAAGTTGACTTCCATTGAAGAAAGCAAGAACCTTGGTGAGATTCCCATTCAAGAAATCATAGGAAATCTACAAGCCCGTGAAGTTACACTTGCCCAGTAAGAGGAAGAAGAAAGAGAATAAGAGAACGAGCTCAAGAGATTGAAGAAGGCTGAAATCAAAGTCCAAGTTAAAGCTTTTTTCAGTCAAGATACTCCATCCTCTCTAGTTGGAGAAGATGTCTTGTATTCTAAGGGTAGATTCTACAAAGGCCAATCCTCCTTAACTACCCAGTGCTTCAAATATGGAAAGAAAGGCCAATTCAAGGAAGATTACCTAAAAGGCAAAAATACCCATCATCAAAAGAGAAGACAAGAGAAGTACAAGAAGATGTATAAACGGCACAAAAACTGTAAAGACTCCTCCAACTCAAATTCAAGTGAAGACGTTAGTGAAGGATCTAGCTCAATCTCTAGTAAAGATAGAGAATGCCATTTTTCTCTAATGGCGAGTGCAAATGAAGATTTAAATGGTAAATCTAAACTTTTTGGACAAAGAATATTTAATTGGCCTTATCCATGCTACTCATTCATCTCTTAAGTCTACTAAGCATAAGAAGGAAAAGCTTTGAAGAACAGTTGATAATTAGCATGTAGGAAAAGATGAACTTGAACATGCTAGTATTTGCTTGCTAGATGAAAACAATACTTATCTTAGTCAAGTAGACTCTCTTAAACTTAAAAAAGATAGATTTCTTGACAATATTAGATGTTTATAATCTCTACCTATTATGTCTAGATCTAATGAAGAGCAAAGTAAAATTGTGAATTTTCTAAAGCTTGGTATTGTTGTTCTTAAAACTAAAAATGAGGACAATGACTTTATTGTGTAAGGAATAGAATCTAAAAATAGTATCTATATTTCTAATATTGATTTGCGTGAATAATGAAATGCTTCCTGGCTTACTAAAATCATGTCTTTGAATCTTGTTCTAGTTCTATATTGATAAAGATTCTTACACTACCAACATTTTTTACTTAGGAACCGATCTTTTGCATGCTAGCGACAACATGAATGAATTGTCTTCTAGTATTTCTTCTCTTATGCATGATAATCATAGTTTGAGATTTTCTATGCAAATATGCTTATATGATAAAAAGAATATTGATTGATTCTTAGACCATACCACCAAACAAATGGGTAGAGATGGTATTGAACTTGATAGCATCCCAAGGAACAACAAAGATAAAGGACCTTCAATTTTTAATGAAGAATCATCTAATTCCAACTCTTTTAAATCATGTAATCATTGCAATGAAATATTTAATTTTTCCACATGTTGTCCTTTTAGGAAAGCACCCCAGATCAATAGGACTTGAACTACTAATCTAACCCCCCTGGACCCAAAAATGTGATTGGGGACCATTTCATCATTCTTCTTTTAGGTCAAGTGAAATTTGATTGACATAGACAGAGTATGATATCATTGATGTTCTTCCAATGTAGCCACCAAGGCATTATGTCTTTATATTTTCTGTGTTGATGTTGGGGAGCTTAACATTACTCTTCAAGAGTCTACGAGAAGGAGCAGTCATCTCCTTCGCAACATTCTAACATTGTAAAATCTCTTCCCTCTCTCTTCTTAAGGGTAATGATGGATACTCTAAAGGAGTCACCAAAACCCTAGACATCATGTGCTTTATATAGGAGAGGTAGGGAAGTAAGGTTTCTAATAAACCATGGAAAAAAATGACAGTGACTATGTTATAGCAGTCTGCTTAAAGATAGCAGGTCGATTGATAGGCTTACCCAATCTATTGATTGACTTGGGAGGGTTGCTTTAAAGTGTCACTCTCTAACATCTAGGCAACAAATATGATTAGTCGATTCATTTATACATTTCAATTTGGTGAGTGGACTAGCCAGTTAGCTAATCTAGTGTAGTCAGTCGACAGGGCCATCCAGTCAATTGATTGGGCATATCACTATGTGGTCAACCAATTGGACCATCTAGCATATCGAACTATTTATCTTGTTGGGTGAATTGACTTTGCAGTCAATTGTCTATGCTTCTATTCAATCCAACAATGATGAAACTTATTTCCTAAACCATTACAAAAATAGTATGTCCATAATTGTACTCATATTCCTATGCATTCTATGTGGGTGACCCTATAGTCTCCAAATTACATTGGTATTTTATATCTCACATCAATATTTCATAAATAATAATTGGTATCTAGAAAGACTTTATTTCCAACCAAGAAATTGGAGAAGGTGAAGAAAAACTTCAACCATGTATCATAACTTGGGTTAAAGTGATAGTATGATCGCTTGGTCTCCATATCTAGATTAAATATGAGGCATTGCAATGTCATACAATTAATGTTTAATGTGTTTTTCTTGATTTAGAGTAGCCTAATTGAAATACATATGAGCTCGACGTCATATGTTGACTCACATAATTGTGCTTGTGCAATCCATATTCTCACTCATCAAATGGTTAGAAAATCAGTAAAATTGTAAGAACAATTTCATCTACAACACTAACAATAATGCACATGTGTCACATTTCATCCAAGCACTACCTTTATGGGTCCCTTATTCAGGGCCACGTCCAGTAGTATTAAAGTACACCGAACAACATGTGTGTCATTGTAGTGACTTCAGGTCTAAGGACGACCATCACCACTGTCACATAGAGATATGATTTTGACAACAATTTATGGCTTCCATGTAGTCTACTCATGTTGGGTCTATCCAATATCCTTTTTCATAACAAGTGCCTATGTGTATGACTTGATATCTAATATCATGCCTAATGAGACGTAGTCATCAATCAACAGACATACCAGTCTTAGTGTATTATTTCTTTCCTAATTTCCAAAATAATGCCCAACTAGGGAGGTAGAGGAGAATTCATTCACTTATCATACATATCATTTCATGTTCAGGTCCTCATCCGGAGATCACATGCCATTATCTCATTCATTCTTACGATGTTAATATATTTATTCATTATCTCATATTGAAGCAAGAATAATAATTGAATTGTATTTATAATTAATCAAATAAATTGCAAAGTGTTTCATTATAATCATCATACGATTGGATCTCTATGCAAAACCAACACAATGGAGGAAGTATAATGACTAATAAGTCAAAGGTTGACCACATTTAACACAACATCCATGAAGTCATCTTTAATGGTTGTTTCTACACCACACATATAGCCAAGACCATTTGCACACGAAGGCCATCACGCACACAATAAAACCTTTTCCATGTTTGACAATATTGCCTCTTGAACCATAACACATTAAGATACAAAGGAGAGAAGGAAATCTCAAATATAGTATGCACCATCTTGGAGAAATATCTAACAATGATCAAGGATTGGGTGCACTACTTCTTCTATCACGTGTCAGTGGTAGAGGCTATCAACATCTAGGTGGAAGAGGTATGGCTAATAAAATAGTAGTGTTCCACATCATGCTAGAACTTATTCATAGCATTTCCAGTGTACTCAAGATGTAAGACTCCTACAGCAAGGTAGTTCACAAAATATGTAAACCATGGAATATTGATGGAGGCCTTCATGAGCTGATCATCGAGGAGGAAGTTATGAATGGGGTTGTTGTCATTTTCAAGGAGTTGCTACAAATGAGGTGATCATCCACCAAGTTCTTCCTACCCTTTTTGTTAGGATCTAAAGGTTAAATTCTTGTAGCAAAAAGAACAACCAAATCATCCTAAGACTGAGTGTCCTTCTTCCTCATCAAATAGTGATGGTTCTGTGGAAGGTGTAGATATGCATCTATGAGCCAACAAGAAAGGATCTAAATTTATCGAAGGTGTAGACAATGATGAGTAGCTCTTTCTCAGTTGTGGCATTGTTTTTTGTGCCTCATCAAGAGTCTTGGATGCGTAGTAGATGATGTGGCATTTTTTGTCAATGCACTGGCCCAAGATTGCCCCATAGAGTAGTCACTAGTGTCACAGATGATGTGGTGTTTCTTGAGACTAGTCCAGGTTGTGGTAAGGGAATCCTTCTAATTGTTTATGTTGTCCATGCTAGTGTTGTCAAAATAGAAAACAACATCCATAGAAGGATATTGGCCATTGGAATGGAAACATTTGAGAAGTCCTTAACAAAATGAGAATAAAACCCAACATGTACTAAGAAAGAATGAATTGCCTTGATGTTTATAGTTGGTTCAAGTTTTGTAATTATGTTAGTATTCACCTTGTTACCATATATCCCTCTATTTCTCACCATGTGGCTAAGGTAGATACCCTCCTTCACCACAAAGTGATATTTTCCCAATTTAGTGTTATATGTGCCTCTTCACATTTCTCTAGTGAGAATGATAAGAAATGCAAGAAATGATCAAAAGAACCACCATAGATGGAGAATTCATTCATGAAGACTTCCATAATAGTTTCTATCATTCCTGCAAAATGTTAGTCATAAAATGTTGGAAAGTAGTGGGAGATCTGCTTAGACTAAATGCCATCCTCCTAAAAGATCAAGTGCCAAAAATGAAAATGAATGTGGTTCTTTTATGATCATATAGATGGATAAGAATCTGATAGAAGAACAAATATCCGTCAAGACGAAACAAAAATTCTTGGTGAGACAATCACTCAGGGACTTGTTCAAGGAATGGAAGAGGGAAATGATCCTTCCGTGTAACTTTGTTCAGGTTTATGTAGTCTATGCACATATAACACCTTGTGAAAGTGTGGATGGGGATAAGTTCATTCCTTTCATTATTCATTTTAGTGGTACCACCTTTCTTAGAAATAACTTGCTCATGGATGACCAAAGGAGAATCTAAGATTGGGTAAATAATTCATGTATTGATAAATTTAATGACCTCTAGAAGGATTACCTCCTTCATGATGGTATTTAGTTTGTGTTGAGAGTTTCTAGAAGGCTTGTAGTCTTCAACCATATGGATCTTGTGTATAGAGATAGCTTGATTGACCCCTATGAAGTTAGTCTTTTTTCCCCAGGCAACTTTTCTTTTTCTCAACTCAGGCATTAGCTTGTCTTCTTGCTCATGTGTGAGGTCTGAATTTATGATCACTAGTCAAGTTTGTTGTTCATCAAGAAAAAAAAACTATTTAAGTCATTTAGTTAGGGTCTTAATCTTTGGAGCCTTTGGTGGTTCAATCTTCTCTTCCACAACAGATGTCATTTTTATCTCTTAAAATTCTACTTCAGGTTCCTCTTCAAAGGTATCTAGATGGAACTTGTATTTCTTGACTTAATAAGCATCAAAAACTAACTCTCAAGAATGGTGATATTTGTTTGCAATGGATCTTTAAAAGAATCATATTCATGCCTATGTTGAGATGGCATGTCAATGCAATCGAGTAGGAAGACTTCCTCGTGGATGCTAGGGGCTTTCATGTTGTCAAATACTTGGAACTCGACTATTTCTCTTCCTAGGCATAGGAGAATGGTTCCCACCTCTACATGAATCAAGGCTTTAAGGAATGGGTAGACAAAAATAATAGCATGTTCGAGATCCTCCTAGATGTCCATAATCACAAAGTTACAAGGAACATAGATATCTTTCTTAACCTCCATAGGAATGTCCAGTTGATGCCTAAGGATTTCATCATGGAGGAGTTTGTCAGCTAGATGGTCATGGTGGTAGGAAGAAGCTCAATGAACCCCAATCTCTAGCAAAAAATGTATGCCTCGCCCATTGGATGGATCTCTTACTCATTGATTGGCGCTATTGATTCCCTCTCCTGGGGCCAGCCTCGCATTGATAGTGTTTAAGCCTGCCTCTCTTAGTGTGGGTAGTTTGTATTGGGTTAGTGCGAAAGTCATCTTGACTCACTCGCTTGCATAGTGGTTCATGCCTCACTTTGAAGCCTGCCTTGCTTTGATGCCCTCCTGGGGTTGCTATTTGTGTGGTTAGGATTGGGCTCTGATGAGTGACGCTTTGCCAGGAGTTTCATCACTAGCTATTGCATTCAGACCCCAGTGCTTGAGTTGTACATGATGGAGATTCTTACAACTAAATCCATAAGCCCTTTCTTACAAGTGTTGTAACCTAGATAGAAACTAATACTAACAGAGTTGGGATCCTTTTGTTTCTGTGGCATTTTATCTAGAATGATGTCATAAGTAGTTCTTGCCAATTTCACTATATCATACTCTTTGATGGTGTACTTCCCATTCATTACAGTTTTCAAATATTTTGACCAAGCACGAATTTCAAAAAGCCATCCAAGAAGGAAATGTCCACGTTGAAGTTTTTTGGATCTTCCTTGAATATCAAAAATATGGCATGCAACCTCATTTTCTTGAGATGTCCTTTATAAGGTGGATATGGCTTGTAGATTGGCACATCAAGTTCAATGATCTCTACATCTGGTCTTTCAACATTGAGGTCTCTTCCTGCATCAAAATCAGCAGCTATGTCTTCAACCTACTCTTATCAACCATCACACTATCATTTTCATCAAATTCAATAGGTATTGTGGTTGGGCTCATGACATGCCTAAACTATGCATGTAAAATGCATGTATGCGCGTCGTGTAATATGGGCCTATAAGGCCCAAGTGTTAAACTTGGGGAAATGTTTTCCAAAACCTACTATTAAATGTACCCTAATCAGCTAAGCCTAGAAGAAGTGATTGATTGGTTGCTTTATGACTGTGTAAGAAATAAATTTAAATTAAGTTAATGTGGTCAAGAATCGATGGATTCCTTCAGATATAATTCACTGTGATATGCATTGCATTCAATTTCATCAATAATTATTTACCCTAAACCCTAGACTACATACATGTAGCAAGTATTACCCATTTCCATAGCGTAACACACAACCTATACTAAGATAAGCCCCGCTTCCATAGAATTTTTAGAATTAGTTAAGTGCATTAATGATGACTATAGGTTATTATTTCATAGTCATAATCTCTCATTAGAGACACAAATAAACATGTAAATCTATACATTTCCAACCCCTAATCCGTCTCTCTAAGTAATTAGTAGTCTAATATAATTGTTGTGGTGATGGAATATAAATAATGCAATAAAAAAATTAGATTTACATCCAAAACTAAAATAAATAGATATTACTAATTCATTAAAATCAAATACCAAGTAACACTAGGCTACTCACCATGCCTAAGGAATATGGGGATTATCCTTGCTTGATTTCTACCATCGCATACTGATAAAAATAGTGAGAAAATGAGTTGAACATTAGAAAAACAAATGAATACCATCAAAGCAGATGTTTTGATGCTCCCCTCTGGTAGAAACATTGGTCTACATTGTTCTAACTACAAATTTTTCATCTAGATTATTCACAACATCTAGTATGTGGCTATCCCTTTTGTATCATCCTCACTCTACTCCATGATCTGTTGCAATAAGATAGAATGTGATTTCTTATTTTTTCCAAACTCTCCTTATATCATAAGTGGGACTCGGGCCATCATTTAACAACAACTTTTGGATAGGTTGTGATTTCCAATCTGTACTAATTGTGCAAAGTGTCTACCACCGACAACATTGTAGTTTCACATAGTTGTTGAATGACTCGAAACCCTTGATAAGTGTTGATACTACCAAAGAGTATGTTGATAGCACTGAGTTTCCTTCTTTGAGTTCTGACTTGCTCTAGGTATAAAACTCGGTACCATTGACTAGCATGTTGGTGGCACCAAAGCTATTAAATCTAGTTTGTGATGATTTTTGGGCAGTGAGTTTGTCACATTACCTCCTTTGTTCAGTATGATAGTGTGTCATCTCGATAGCACCAAACAATGTCTTGGTAGTACCAAAATGTTTGGAAATCCCTGTTGGATTTTTGCATCTTGTTGGTACCAATGACTCAAATTTTAGTAGCACCAAGTTATAATAGATACACACATTACCTGAAACAAGGAAAAACCAACATAAATCCAAATAAAAAGGTGATAATTCAACATAACCTGGTAGAAGTAAATAGAAATGCAATAGTTTTTCACATGATAATAGTAATAAACAATGCATAAATATATCTCTAGGTGAACAATTATGCACTAAATTCATATAAACATAGCATGTGAAAAGCGAGTAAAATTCAATGAATCAAAAAACCCTATGCTTGAATGTTGCTTACCTTCAAGCAACACTGCCTTTGGATCTGTTTAAAATAAGTCATAAGCGGACATATATTATGAACTACATTTCTCAATTACCCCCACCTAATAGTCACGAATCGGTCCCTTCCAACCACTGAACAAATAACTATTGTGAAGTGATCAAAAGTGTTCACTAAATATGTCCACTCTCTAATAAATTCAACACTATTTACAGAGTAGTTAACATCATAGTCAATAGGGAATACACTTGATGCACTTGTGATTCCCTATCTACATTGCTCTTTTTTACCGACCAAACTATGCTAGAAGTAGTTCCCTATAAAAAAATGAGGGATCAGACATATATGTGTCCTACCATAAAGAGAAATGGGTGGAAACAAAGTATGTGAGTATGAACAACAATCACATGAAACTTCCAAATTATTTATTCAAAAACAAAATATGCTGAACCTACACAATGAAGGGAATGGTTCATGGATCCTATTACCTAATATCATGGTGGAATGATGAATGTAGTGAATGTCTCATACTTATGATGAGTTGTGTGGTGAAAGAATGCATACATGTAGACTATTTTCACCTTCTCTGTTATAGCCCCTTTTTTCTTAAAACATGTAATGAGATTTGTGAATCTCCTTTTAAAAGATAGTTGATTGAATGATTTGATTTGGATGAATTTCATGTATAATAACCTTGTATGCTTTCTTAATGGGCCTTATTGGCTATTGAGCCCAATTGAGAGAAAAAGAAAAAGAAATGAAAAAGGAATTCAATTGGATAAAGGAATAAATATGAAAATAGATAAAAGAAGAATAAAAGGCTAAGGAATATTTTTCCAAAATAGAATTTCAAGATATTAAGGTTCCTTGGTGTTCAAGGAATTCAGGATAATAATATAATGGCAAAGGAAATCGAAAAGATGAGGAAAATATGAATAATTAAATGTTAACTTGCAACTAAAGAAAAGGAATCATTTTCTTTTTATAATAATCCCAATTTTTTCAAGATGAAAGATAAGAGCATAAATGAGGATCCTTAAATTTTGAATTAAAAAGGAGTTCTAATTTGGGAGTTATTGCTTTTTCAAATTATCCTCAAAATATAATTTATCTTAGAAATTTTGGAAATATCGTTTCCTTTGTTTGAAAGCAACGAATGTGGGTCGTTGGATCTTGATCCAATGGGAACCACTCATCATCACTGCCCAGTAGGACACAGACTATGGATGAGTTACAGGGGAAACTTTCCCCTTTGATTCTGATCGCAGCAGTGCATGTGCACTCATGGGAGGTGTCGCATTGAGTTTGGGAGAGAGAGAGGAAGGTTCTCGACCCTAGGTTGATCATATTTTATCGCATCTATGCAAAACGCCCAAGTGGGCTAAAGGGAAGTTGGCGGTGGGGTTGAGAAAATCCTAAAGGAGCCCCCTACATCCTATATAAAGGCCCCCCCAGTTCCTCTCACCATCACGACCTCGGATGGCTACTCCCCAAGTTAGAGAAAGGAGCCCCCTACATCCTATATAAAGGCCCCCCAGTTCCTCTCACCATCACGACCTCGGATGGCTACTCCCCAAGTTAGAGAATTCTCTCCCTCGCCCTATTACTCTTACTCCAGCGAAGAACCGCCGCGGCACTACCACGTTGTCAAGACAAGGGAAGGAGGAAGATGAGAAGTGGGGACCCTTGGATTAGGGTCCATCGTAGACCTGAGAAGAGATCCCATGATCTAGAGCCAACATGCCTATTTAACCTGCTTAGTGGAGCCGATCGATGCAGAGCGTAAGATCGGATCAATGGACCAGCGAAGCATTGATCCAACAACTACAAATATTTGGATTTCTTTGCATAATTGGTTTCTTGGTTGAGATTTCTCTATTTTGATTGATTCTGTCTCAAAATCTGCAATTACAGGTATGTGGTTACGATTATGATTATCCTGATTTAGTTTTCTAAGGGGTTTTTATCGATGTTTCCATCGTGGCTTGAATTAAACTGTTGGATGAATTTAATTCATGCAAACTGTAATGTGGATATGACTATCACCTAAGATATGTGCCTACTAGCTCAGATCATAGTACCCTCTGTACCTTAATAGTTTGACCTAGTACATGGCTACCTATGAGGTAGGTTCATCAGGTCTTTGGATTACTTAGTACATGGCTACCAATGGGGTAGGTCCATCAAGTCACCTTGAGTCAAGTATTGGGCTGCCTTTAGGTAGGGCTATGCGACTCCATAACCCTAGGTAATGGCTGCAAGTAAGATAGGACCATGGGGGTAAGGATCTACCATATGAGAGAGGTAGTATCCATGTCCACTGTAGGGACATCACAGAGATAAGGGATAAGGGATAAGGAAGGATTGAGTAGTATTTCTTAAAATGTAATCTTGGATATTACATGATATTTAGATGACTACATTATTATCATAGTTGCATAATTATTATTTCCCCCACATACCATCTTCGGCTGATCGTCATTTTGTTTTTCGGCAATTTAGGTACAAAATCCCAAAAGGATGAACAGTAAAGCAGCATATTGTGAATTCATGAATTAAGGAACAAGGAGGTATTAGTTAGATTTGGAAAATAATAACATCTTAGTTAGAGTTGACTAGCAAGGTTCCACTCTCCAGCGCCCTAGTTTTGCTCTGACGGTTCTAGAGCAATTCAGGAGCCCCCTCACCACCGGTGTGGTCGTTATAGGTGAATACCTCCCCCTTGCGGGGTACTAGCTCTGGGATGGCTGAGGACATTACCAGGAGGTGTGAATCTCTCACACTAGGAAAGGAAGAGGATTTGGTCACCTTTGAAGAAGATGAAGAAGTAAACCACCATTAGATGGCCCTGGTCGTAGCAGCAAAACTCCTGACAAAGAAGCAATACAACTCCCTAGCTCTTCAAAGAATGATGATTCAGGCATGGAATCCGGAAAAGGATGTGGTATTCAAACAGATAGAGCACGGCATTGTGATCATACAGTTTTCCCAGTGAAGAGACAAAGAAAAAGGTATGGAAGGGGCCCCATGGGATTTTGACAACCAGATCTTTCTAATAAAAGAACTCCAAGTGGGTGTCCAGTCGTCGGAGATCCTGTTCAATAGTTGCCCTTTCTGGATACGCCTGTACTATATTCATGTGGGTTACAGACACGCCGAAGCCATCAGGAGGTTAGCAGGTAACGTAGGGACTGACATGGAGGTAGAACACGAGGAAGGCGGATGGTCAAGAGCGCGAAGGGAGAGAGTGGAAATAGGGCTCGACAACCCACTAAAAAGGGACCAAAAGATGAAAACCACCAAATCAAAAGCAGTAGAAGTCCAAATAAGGAATGAGAGACTCCCAAATTTCTGCTTCACGTGTGGAAGAATATGTCACATGTCCCGTGACTGTAGTTGGGTGGTAAATGAAGGACAACCAGAGGTTGAAATGTGGGGCTCGTGGATGAGGGTGTCTCCTAGGAAAAGCAGCAGAGCTAAGATACCCATTTCCTACGAAGGGGCCAGGAGGAGTCTCTTTGAAGCAAGAGACAAAGGAGGCAGACATGGGACAGAGAACAAATAGGGGGAAAACCAACAAATAATATCTGCATAATGGCAAAAAAGGCAATACGGGCCACATAGAGGTAAGGGAAGATTTGTTCCAAACAGAAAAACAAGGTGAATTAGAGAAATTAGGAGGGAAGGAGGAAGTGGGGAAGGGAGGTACAATAGAGAAAGGGGAAAATGATAAAAGAAATGACCATGATAAGGAGGACAACAACAACACTGGTCTGCGCCCTGCCAGCAAAAGTAAAGACATGAGTAAAGACTCAACAACTACAATCAATACCATCTTTATGACTCTGAGTACAGATCTTAGCAAAGAGGGGCCTTTGCAAACCAAAAGGCAGTTGATTGAGGGGGAGGTGCTCGATAAAATACCTGAGAGTACTAGTGCTATGATATAACATGACAATAGAAAGAAAAGCTGAAGGAGAATCCAGGTGAAGGATGGAGTCAGGAAGAGTAGCAGGGGGAGTGGAGGAAAGGAAGTAAAAACAAATAGGTAGTTGGGGTCAAAGTCGGAGCGCTACAACAAAAACTTAAATGAAGAGGAAAATGGTGATGACGGTAGAGAAGGCAAATAGTGCAGAAGGGAAGGTTCACAAATGGTGTGGGAGGCCTACCCCCAAGTAACGGTGGATGCGGAAGACATCCATCGTGAACAAAAATGAAAATGTTAAGTTGGAATTGCCAAAGCTTGGGCGGCCTTAATGCAATTCAAAGCCTCCAACATGTATGTCGGAGGGACAACCCAAATTTGGTTTTTCTTATGGAAACCCAAATCAGCGGTGTTGATCTTGAAAGAACTAAAAGGAAGTGTGGGTACCCGAATGGGGTGTGCTTCAACAGTGAAGGAAGATCGGGTGGGATGGGTTTGTGATGGAGGGACCTCAATGTTAGACTCATCTCATTTTCCAAGCACCATGTGTTGGCTGAGATCGAGGAAGATGGCAAGTCGGCATGGAGGATCACTGGGATTTAGGGGTGGGCAGAAAATCCTAACAAGTTGTAAACCTGGGAGCTTATGAAAATTCTGAATGAGGATTGCAGGTTTCCTATTGTATTCATAGGGGATTTCAATGAGATTTTGTGTCACGTTGATAAAGAAAGAGGTTCTACGAATGGGGTCAGACACATTGATGGTTTTAGAGATATTTTGGACACTTTCAACCTTACTGATCTGGGCTTCAATGGTAATATGTTCACCTGGTTTCGCGGACTCACTGAGGAGACTGCTATTAGGGAGAGGTTTGACCGTGTGCTGGGTTCCTTATCCTGGTGTGACATACACCCAAAGGTGTGGGTGAGGCGTCTGGCTCACATCCAATCTGATCACACTCTGATCCTTTTGGATATAGAGGGGGCGCAAAATTTTCATAAGGAAAAGAAGAACTTCAAGTGGGAATCTTTCTGGTCCAAAGAAAAGGAGTGCAAGAACACTATTGTTGAAGGATGGAGGGGAAGCAGTGTGGGGATGGTTGAAAAGCTAAACACGTGTGCTAAGAACCTTAGTACCTGGGCGCAAAAGAACTTTGGAAATCTCAGAAAAGATCTAAAGAGAGTGGAAGAGGAGCTTACCAAATACCAAAGAAAGGAAATGACAGATGAAAATCTAAAACGGTGTACTGAGCTTGGGGCTGTGGTCATTTCCCTTCAAAGCCAGTACAAAGGCTATTGGTACATTCGTTCTAAAGTGAATGAGATGAGAGATGGGGATCGCAACACTAGCTATTTCCATAAAATGGAAAACCAAAGAAGGAAGAGGAACCAGATTAGGGGGCTAAAGAATGAACAAGGGGACATGAAAACTACTGAAGATGATTTTGAGAACATTATTACCAACTACTTTAAAGGTCTTTTTACCACCCAGGAGCCAGGTGAGGACATGGACATGATGAATTGCATCAAACGGATTATCAATGAGGACATGAATGCCCAACTCTATAAATGTCCCATGAAAGATGAGGTTTGGGTGGCTCTTTCAGGTATGCATCCGACCAAAGCTCCTGGGACTGACGGATTCCACATGGGCTTTTTCCAAGAATATTGAGAGATCATCTACGATGATTGCACACTTTTTGTGAAGGATTGGTGGAAGGGTGATAGAAAGTTGGAGACCATCAACAAGAATAACATTGTTCTTATTCCAAAATGTAAAAATCTGGAGGTTGTCTCGGATTACCGCCCCATTAGTCTTTGTAATACCATGTATAAAAATATTATTAAAATTCTTGCTAATAGGTTGAAGGAGTTCCTGGATAAGATTATATCCCCCAATCAAAGTGCTTTTGTCCTGGGATGTCTCATCACCGAAAATGCCCTTCTCACTTTCGAAGCCTTTCATTCCATTAAAAGGAAGACTAAAGGCAAGAACGGGTCGATCGACATCAAATTAGACATGAGTAAAGTGTACGATAGAGTGGAGTGGGGCTTCCTCGACAAGGTGATGATGAAGATGGGCTTCTGTGATCTTTGGAGGGAAAAAGTTAAGGAGTGCTACAGCTCGGTTTTGTTCTCCTTCATCATTAATGGCAGTAAAAAGGGTTGTATCAAGCCCCAAAGGGGTCTCCAACAGGGGGACCCTTTGTCTCCTTATTTGTTTCTTTTATGTACAGATGTTTTCTCTGCCCTTCTCAGAAGAGAGGAGGAGGCGGGAGCCATTAACGGGGTGAGGATTTGTAGGGGTATCCCTCAAATCTCTCATCTCTTTTTTTCGGATGACAGTGTGCTCTTCAGAAAAGCTACATTGACAGAAGCTTTGTTGATAGTTGGGTTAACCAGCCGCTATGAAGAAGCCTCAGGCTAGAAAATTAACTACACCAAGTCGGAGGTCATTTTCACCAAGAACATAACTCGAGAAAATTGCGATGCAATCCTTGAAATCTTGAACATGAGGGAGGTCAACAAACACGACAGATATCTGGGTCTTCCAACTACCATTGGAAGATCCAAAAAGGTGGTCTTCAATACCATTAAGGACAAAATATGGAGCAAATTGAAGGGTTGGAAGGAATGATACATGAGCAAAGTGGGCAAAGAAATCCTCATCAAATCTATTATTCAAGCCATTCCAACCTACATGATGGGGGTTTTCATGCTTCCCTGCAACATATTAGCGACATCAAAAGAATGATGGCCAACTTCTGGTGGGGTAGCTCCGAGAATGATAGAAAGATTCACTGGGCAGCCTGGGACTGACTGTGCAAGCCAAAGGACAGAGGGGGGCTCGGCTTTAGAGACATGGAGACTTTTAACATAGCTCTTATGGCTAAGAAAGTGTGGCGTTTGTTGGTCAACCCAAACTCTATTGCTGCTAAGCACTATCCACAAAATACTACAAGCACTCCAACATTCTGGAAGCTTACAGGGGCTATGACCCTAGCTTCATATGGAGACGTATCTGG
The DNA here is from genome assembly GCA_963693085.1 of Alisma plantago-aquatica. Taxonomy (NCBI): domain Eukaryota; kingdom Viridiplantae; phylum Streptophyta; class Magnoliopsida; order Alismatales; family Alismataceae; genus Alisma; species Alisma plantago-aquatica. The sequence goes on from OY856412.1 coordinate 1,066,065,694, forward strand.
GGTGCTAAACATATGCTCAAGGTTGGACGCAGATGGAGGGTGGGGGATGGAGATAAAATCAGATTAGGGGATTATGCCTAGCTTCTGAATTCCTATGGAACCTGTGTTAAAGTCGACCTCGGTGTTGAGTTCAGTGATCCTAGAGTGAGCTTTCTGATAGACAAGGTGAGAGGCACATGGCGGGTGGACAGAATTAAGGAGATGCTTTAATAGGGAGGACTGTGACATAGTCTTGAGCATCCCCATATATCTAGGGGGTGAGGACAGACTCAACTGGTTCCCCACAAAGTCTGGTGATTTTTTTGTGAAGTCTGCCTATGAGCTAGGTTGTGGCGATAAACCTGCTGATTGGTTGGGTCAAGATAGTAGGTATAAAACTATGTGGCAGATGGCCTGGAAGCTACCCGTGTCCCCAAAACTCAGACATTTCTTATGGCACACTTTGTCCGACCATCTACCGACTAAAGACCACCTGCTCCAAAAGCACATAATCCCAGACAATACCTGCATTTTTTGCAACAAAGGACCTGAAACTTCTGTTCATGTTCTCTTTGAGTGTCCAGAGCATGCAGGAAAAATATGGTAACGATCATAGTTCAATACAATCATTGAGGACATGCCAAAAGAGAATATGAGCACCACCATCTTCTGGGTCTGATCGCAGCTGAGTTATACGGAGGCGGATGTGTTTATCACACACTGCCTTGTAGCTTGGACATGCAGAAATGAAGCCACCTTCACAACTACAACCCCTAACCCTATCTTTACTGACAATATGATATGCAAATGGGTGGAGGACCACGCTCTGTTCAGATGTAAGACAGGTATGAAGAAACCAAAATGCAGAAGGGACATCTCATGGCTTCCTCCTCCCTTGGGTAAGATTAAAATCAACACCGATACAACATGCATCGACAAGGCCCTGACGTGTTTCAGTGTTGTTGCAAGAGATGATAGGGGTGTTGTAAAGGCGATGTTTGCTAGAACGATTTTAGGGGTCTGGAATACTCTAAATGCAGAGTGTATATCTATTTATTTGGCCCTGGTCGCTGCTAAGAGGTGGGGCTTCAGGGATGTTTGTCTTGAAACAGATGCTTTGTTGGTGGTGGAGTTGGTAAAAGCAACAAAGGTGGATGCTAGACCTTTAGGACTGATTGTCGAGCATATCAAAGCTTCAACATTTATGTTTGCTTCATGTGATTTTATCTTTGTATCTAGGGAGGGCAATTATGTCGCCCATAATCTTGCTCAATTGGGTTGGGGGTTGAAAATGACTTCTGTTGTTCTGACAACTTCCCGAATGTGGGACAACATCTTCCCTGTAATTTAGATCTTTAAAGGATTGTGGTGTTTACCCCTCAAAAAAAGGTATTAGTTAGATTAGTTTCAGTTGTGGATAGAAGTTTAGAAATCCAAACTTTTCAAAGGTATGCAAATTTTTATTTACTACAACTTTTCAGTATAGTCTGGTAGAATCTAATAAAAACTATCGATTATCTGTGGAACCATGATCCAGAATTTGGGATAACGACTCTGACCCCTTGGCCTCCCTTAATTGGGGGTTACCGAGAGGCGGGGTCATTACATTTGGTATCAGAGCCAAGGTTCGACATTTAATCCTTAATAGTTATTAAATTTTACAAACTCTATAGAACCTAAGGGAGTTATTGGAGGATTATCCGAAAGACAGAGGTGTCTAGAAAAGGATCATGATCGAGGGATGGAAATATTTTCCTCCACACCACTAGTCGAAATACAAGGACTCCCAGATCTGTGTGATTGTCTGGCCAAAGTCTTAAGGTATGATTCGAAATAAGATACCTTTAGGAATCTCTCATCTTATTCATCCCTTCTCATCACACATTCTATTAAGGATTTTAAGAGTTAGGGTTTTTCTCTCTCCTCCTCACCGTCATGTGGTATGGTTAAGTAAGTTAAGGATTAAGGGATCCTCCATTAAATTAATAAAAGATACGTAATGAGACTTCATTGACATAAGTATAATTGGTTTAAATGTAGACTAAAAGGTCTGTTTGTTATGCTTATGTAGATGGCTCGTACAAAGTTCATTGCTATCCCGGATGCCACCAATGGGGGTGGGCCTCCCCGCAAGGATAAGGGGTCTTTTGAGAAAAGGAGAAGGAACCATGGTGTTGATTCCTCAAAGAAAAGGAAGAGACCTGAAGAAACTGCATATGAGGCCCCCAACCCTAAACCAATACCTTTAGCAACCTTGATCAAGAGGAGGGACCGAGATATGAGGAGAAACATGTGTATGAGGAGGTGGCCTAGATGAAATAGGACCAAGCTGGTGGTCCAGAACTGACCATGATGATCCACACCACTGATGCCTTGTGGATGGAACAACAGAAGAAGCTGATATAGGCCATTAGTGCTTTGGCCCTCCGAGACTTAGCTAGAGGTGAAAATGGAGATCTGCTTCCTATTCGTCCTTGACTGGGAGCCATCGTCTTACACTTCATCAAGTTGAATATCGATAAGTTCTAGGGAGAAGATAAGTCTGAGGTTGTCGACAAGGCGGAAGCTTGGCTGCTTGCAGTCGAGAATGGATTATGCAGGCTTGAGGTACAGTCGAGCAAGACGGTCCTCTTTGCTACTCACCTCTTGGAAGGAGCAGCCAAGATATGATGGGAGACACACATCATAGGCCGAGATCTGACCGAGGAACCCATGGCATGGGATGACTTCAAGACAATCTTCACCGCCAGGTTCATCCCTGTCTCAGCAAAGAAGGAAAAGGAAAGGAAGTTCACCAACATAACATAAGGAAACTCCTCTGTGATGGACTTCGGGCACATGTTTCTAATCCTGGAGTGTTTTGGTTACAAGATGGATGAGGAAAGAAGGGTGGATCACTTCATAAAGCTTATTCTCCCAGTCATCAAGCCCCATGTCATGGCAAGCAAACCTAAAACTTTTTCCGAAGCTTACAACACTGTTATAGACATGGAGAGGACTGTGATGCCTGCCCAGTTTCTGCCCAAGGGGTATTTGGGTTTCACTGAAGGAACCCAAGGCCATAGGAGCAACCAAAACAAAGGTCAAGGGTGTCACCAGGCCAAAGGAAGACATAGAGGAAAAGGGAAACCCCATCAAGAGAACAACCGACCTCAATGCCGCATCTGCAGGAAATGGCATATCGGTGAGTGCCACCACAAGAAGAGGGTCTACTACCGTTGTCAATAAGAGGGACATATCCAAATTGCTTGTCCTCTGCCAGATCAAAGAGGAGTAGGTCCAATAGTAGCCTCACCGGTGGTAGCCCCACCTGTGGGAGAAAGAAGACAGGCCTGAGTGTTTGCTATCGACAATGACGAGGCTCAGGAAAATGCCAATCGGTTGATCGGGGGTAATAAACTTTACAGTTTTCTTTTGTGTTTTAAAATAAGCATGTAATGGTCTAATGCATGATGAAAAACAATGCAGCCATGCTTGAAGTCATGGGACACAATGTAAAAGCTTTGTTTGACTCTGGATCTACTAATACTTTCATTTTGAGAAATCTTGCAACTATTCTTTGTTTGGATATCAAGGATTTAGGGTATGTCTTAGTAGTTGCAACCCCGAGTGGTCGGATCTTTATCTCTCTTTTGAAAACTCTGGTGTTACCTGTGAAATATCGAGATCGTGAGTTTCCTACAGACTTTACCCTTCTTGATATGAATGACTTTTATGTGATCATTGGTATGGATTGGCTTTTTACTTATAGAGCCACTATTGAATTCCGAGAAAAGAAAGTGATCATTAAGAAACTAGGTCATCCACCTTTTGTCATTATGGGTAGGAAATATGCCACCACCAACCTATATGTGTCAGTCGTGAAAGCATAATGGATGATGAGTAAATGGTGTCGAGCCTTCCTGGCAGTAGTTACCGAGCTAGAACCCAGGGTGCAACCCTTAGAAGAAATATATGTAGTTAGGAGCTATGCAGATGTTTTTTCCGGATGACCTACCCTGGATTCCTCTCGAGAGGAAGTAGATTTCTCCATAGAGCTAGCTCATGGGACAAGCCCTATTTCACAAGCACCTTATAGGATGGCCCCTGTAGAATTGCTTGAGTTGAAGAAGAAATAGCAGGAATTGTTAGACAAAGGTTTTATCCGCCCTAGCACATCACCATGGGGAGCACCGGTTCTTTTTGTAAAGAAAAAGGATGGTTCGTTCTGAATGTACATTGACTACCGGATGATCAACTAGGCTACCATTAAGAACAAATACCCTCTACCCTAGATAGATGACTTGTTTGACTAGTTGAAATCAGCACGAGTCTTTTCCAAGATCGACTTGAGATCGGGTAACCACCAGTTGAGAGTCAAGAGTGAGGAAATCCCAAAGACTGCATTTAGAACCCGGTATGGCCACTATGAGTTTGTGGTTATGCCTTTTGGTTTTTCCAATGCACCCAGTGTCTTCATGAACCTTATGAATAGTGTGTTTCAACCCTTCCTTGACTCGTTCATCATAGTGTTCATAGACGACATCTTGGTCTATTCAGATGACTTAGATCAACACTGAGACCACCTAAGTAAATTCCTTGATATCTTAAGAAAATAGAAGTTCTATGGAAAATTCTCTAAATGTGAGTTTTGGATAGACCGTGTCATGTTCCTTGGACACATCATCTCAGGAGGAACGATCGTCGTAGATCCAACTAACGTTTCGGCAGTTCGGGACTAGCCTGCACAGAAGAACCCCTTCAAGGTTCGAAGATTCTTGGGGTTAGCAGGATACTATCGACGCTTCATCGTAGATTTCTCAAAGACCGCCTTACCTTTGACCATGTTGACTCGGAAGGATGTGAAGTTTGTGTGGATCAATGTTTGTGAGGCCCATTTCAAGGAGCTGAAAGAGAAGATGACCATTGCACTGATTTTGACTCTACCATCAGGAAATGAAGGTTTCATGATTTTCACCGATGCATCAAAGATGGGACTTGGCTGTTTGTTGGAACAGAATCGGCATGTGGTTGCATATGCCTCCCGACAACTCAAGCCCAATGAGGTGAATTACCCGACGCATGACCTAGATTTAGCTGCTATCATCCATGCCCTAAAGATATGGCAACATTACTTGTATGGTGCTACCTTTGAGATCTTCACCGACTATAAGAGCATGAAGTGCCTCTTGACATAGAGAGACTTAAACCTATGACAACGACGATGGATGGAGTACATGAAGGATTACGACTTCACCATCACTTATCATCCAGGAAAGGAAAATGTCGTAGCTATAGCTTTGAGACGGAAACAACTCAGGTGTGCAGCTATTTTGTCTAGTCAGTGGAAGAGTTTAGAGGAGCTGGTAGAATGGTCCCCTCAACCGTTAGATGATCGATTTTGATTGGCCAACATCCAGATACAGTCAGAATTGTTGAGTGAGATTGTAGCAGCACAGTTGGCCAGTGGGGAACTTGATAAGATGAAGGGCTTGATGAAGAAGCCACAGACCCATCATTCATTGGGAATAGACGAAAGGATCATATTCAAGAATTGTATATGGGTGCCTGAAGACTCACCATTATAGGAATGTATCCTACAAGAGGCACATGGTTCTAAGTATACGGTGCACCCATGAACTACCAAGATTTTTATGGACATGCAGAGGTTATTCTGGTGGCCAAGAATGAAGAGAGACATTGCGGCATATGTGGCCAGCTGTCTTACGTTTCAAATGGTGAAGGTTGAACACCAACGACCCGATGGACTTTTATAGTCTATAGAGATTCCAGAATGGAAATGGGAACAGATCACCATGGATTTTGTGGTGGCTCTACCCTGGACCAAGAGAGGTCATGATGCGATATGGGTTGTAGTAGATCGCCTTACCAAGTCAACACAGTTCCTTGCCCTAAAGACCACTTCCAAAGTGTCAAACTTAGCTGAGTTGTATATTAGAGAGATAGTATGTTTGAATGGCGTACCCGGTTCCATCATCTCTGATAGAGACCCAAAGTTTACTTCCAAGTTGTGGAAGCAGGTTCAAGAGGAACTAGGTACAAGGTTGAAGTTCAGTACCGCTTATCACCCCCATACAGATGGTCCGTTAGAAAGGACAATCCAGACCTTAGAATATCTACTGAGATCTTGTGTGCTCGATTGTGGTGGATCATGGGAGTAGTACTTACCTTTAGCCAAGTGTTCTTACAAAAAAAGTTACCAAGCCAGTATCAGGATGCCTCCATATGAAGCTCTTTATGGGAGACCATGTCAGTCACCGCTTCATTGGGATGATGTTGGTGAAAGGACCTTGTTGAGGTCAGATAAACTCCAATTGTATGCTGATAAAGTTGCTTTGATGAGGAAAAGGCTAAAGAGAGTCCAGGATTGACAGAAGTCATATGTTGATGCGAAGCAGACTGAAGTGCATTTCACTATGGGAGAACATGTTTTTTTGAAAATATGACTGCTCCAAGCTATAGCTAAGAATAGAGGAAAGTTGAGTCCCCGATACGTGGGTCCATTTGAAGTGTTATAATGGATTGGTGAAGCCGCATATCATTTGGTGTTACCCCCACAATACAATATGATGCATGAAGTGTTTCACGTGCCCAATCTGAAGCGATATGTGCAAGATCTGAGCCATGTGTTGAGCATTGAACCCATGGGGCTTCAAGGGAAGCTAACTTATCCTGAGTTACCTTTGCAGATTCAAGATACCAAGGTAAAAGAGCTCACGAATAAGCATATAGAAATGGTAAAGGTTCTTTGGAAGCACCATGAGGAGGATGAAGCCACATGGGAGCTGAAGACGGACATGGAAAAGGCATATCCTAATTTGTTTGTTTGAATGATGAATTTTGAGGGCAAAATTACTATAAGGAGGGGAGGATGTTATAACCCCAATTTTTTTATTAAAACATGTAATGAGATTTGTGAATCTCCTTTTAAAAGATAGTTGATTTAATGATTTGATTTGGATGAATTTTGTGTATAATAGCCTTGTATGCTTTCTTAATGGGCCTTATTGGATATTGACCCCAATTGAGAGAAAAAGAAAAAGAAATGAAATAGGAATTCAATTGGATAAAGGAATAAATAAGAAAATAGATAAAAGAAGAATAAAATGATAAGGAATATTTTTCTAAAATAGAATTTTGAGATATTAAGGTTCCTCGGGGTTCAAGGAACTCAGGATAATAATATAATGGCAAAGGAAATAGAAAGATGTGGAAAATATGAATAATTAAATGTTAACTTGCAATTAAAGAAAATTAATCATTTTCTTTAGATAATAATCCCAATTTTCCCAAGATGAAAGATAAAAGCATAAACGAGGTTCCCTTAAAATTTGAGTTAAAAAGGAGTTCTAATTTGGGAGTTATTTCTTTTTCAAATTATCCTCAAATAGAATTTATCTTGGAAAATGTGGAAAATCATTTCCTTTGCTTGAAAGCAATGGATGTGGGCCGTTGGATCTTGATCCAACGGGCACCACTCACCATCACTGTCCAGTAGGGCGCAGACTGTGGATGAGTTACATGGGAAACTTTCCCCTTTGATTCTGATCGTAGCAGTGCATGTGCACTCATGGGAGGTGTCCCATTGAGTTCTGGAGAGAGAGAGGAAGGTTCTCGACCCTAGGTCAATGATGTTTTATCGCGTCTACGCAAAATCCCCAAGTGGGATAAAAGGCAGTTGGCAGTGGGGTTGAGAAAACCCTAAAGTAGCCCCCTACATCCTATATAAAGGCCCCCTGGTTCCTCTCACCATCACGACGTCAGACTGCTACTCCCCACATCACAGAACTCTCTCCCTCGCCCTATTACTCTTGCTCCGGCAAAGGACCACTGCGGCATTGCCGCATTGTCAAGATAAGAGAAGGAGGAAGATGAGAAGTTGGGACCCTTGGATTAGGGTCCATCATAGACCTGAGAAGAGATTCCAGATCCAAGGTCGGCGCTCCTATTTAACCCGCTTAGTGGAGCTGATTGACGCGGAGTGTCAGATTAGATCAGTGGACCAGCGGCGCATTGATCCAACGACTATGAATATTTGGATTTCTTTGCATAATTGGTTGCTTGGTTGGGATTTCTCTATTTTGATTGATTCTGTCTCAAAATCTACAATCACAGGTATGTGGTTACGCTTATGGTTATCCCGATTAAGTTTTTTGAGGATTTTATCAATGTTTCCATCATGGCTTGAATTAAACTATTGGATGAATTTAATTCATGCAAACTATAATGTGGATATGACTATCACCTAAGATATGTGCCTACTAGCTCAAATCCTAGTCCCCTCTGTAGCTTAATAGTGTCACCTAGTACATGTCTACCTATGGGGTAGGTGCATAAGGTCATTGGATGACTTAGTACATGGCTACCAATGGGGTAGGTCCATCAAGTCACCTTGATTCAGGTATTGCGCTACCTTTAGGTAGGTCCATGCGACTCCATAACCCTAGGTAATGGCTGCCAGTAAGGCAGGACCATGGGGGGAAGGATCTACCATATGAGAGAGGTAGTATCCATGTCCACTACAGGGACAACATAGAGATAAGGGATAGGTAAGGATTGAGTAGTATTGCTTAAAATGTAATCTTGGATCTTAAATGATATTTAGATGACTACATTGTTATCATAGTTTCACAATTATTGTTTCCCCCACATACCAGCTTTGGCTGACCGCCATTTTTTTTATCGGTGATTTAGGTACATAATCCCAAAAGGATAAATAGTAAAGCAGCATATTGTGAATTCACGAATTAAGGAACAAGGAGGTATTAGTTAGATTATTTTTAGTTGTGGATAGAAGTTTAGAAATCCAAACTTTTCAAAGGTATGCAAAATTTTATTTACTACAACTTTTTAGTATAGTCTGGTAGAATCTAATAATTACTTTCGATTATTTGTTGAACCTTGATCTAAAATTTGGGATAACTGCTCTGACCCCTTGGTATCCCTTAATTGGGGGTTACCGAGAGGCGGGTTCATTACATTCTCCATGAAGAAACTTTAGATTGAGTTCAGGACGTCTCTTTTTTGACTCTTCATTTGATTTCTCTTTTCTTTTTTTTTTTACCCTCTTATCTTAGCATGATTTGTGATTTATTCTCAAGCTTTCTTCAACATATGTATTATTGATTTTTTTTCTCTTTTTTATTTGGGAAAGATGTGGAAGTGTATCCTTTCACTTTAATTTTTAGATAAGGCTACAAACATACATTTTTATAATATGAAAAGAATGATGAAAAAAGAGAATGCAATCTACATGAAATTTTCTATACAACTAATTATTATGCACATTATAGTATTTTTATTCTTTTTTATTTCTAATGTAGTATCAAGAAACTAGATGGCATGTTACCTATTGTGATATGGAATTTAGTCAAGAGGAAACAATTTGGGTTACTTGATCATCTTGTGGTGGTTGATAAAAATTTTCATGAAGGGTGGTTGGAATTGTTGGGTTTTACATGGTCGGAGTAGGCAGCGGAAAAAATAATTTACATGACCATAAATCCATAACCAGTAGATCGCATCAACATCTACGTAATGGGAAGGATGGTTTTAGTGAGGTATACCTAGTCCTAAGGCTTGCTCAGCGGCAATACCTCACAGCTAGTGCAGTCTTCAACCACCTGTCTTTGATGATGTCTATGCAGCTCCTGGTCTTGACCCGGACTATGGTTGACAATCATCCTCCTAAGTGCAAAAGTCTCTCGCCTCTATAGATAGTCCACACAGACTACAGGGAAATCTAGTCATCCTATTCTGAAGGATGAACTAGAAGGAGTTGTCCCCTTCTGTCAGTGTACTAGTCACTGGCACACTCTCCCACAATTAGTTATTTTTCGTAGTTATCTTTCCCTCAATGTTCCTCCCTGGATGGGTAGAACTTGCTTGGTCTCTCTCGGTTACCACAACCAGAGAGGGTAACAACTTTGTAGAGAAATTGATGTTTTGAGTTGTGTCTCTGGATAAACCCCTTGTACCCTCTAATTATAGTATAGGGGAGGGTCAGGGTTCCCAGTCTATGCGGGAGTAGAAGGGTCTGAAATTTCCATGAATATTTTGCACTGCTGCAGGTGAACCGATCATTTCATAAATGAAAAAATCATTTGGCATGGTGAGATGATCAGTTCACTAGTGAACTAGTCATTTCACTTCCCAGACTTGTCCATAATTGACTTTCCTTAATCATTTCTAACTAACACAAAAATTAATACTTGTCCCAATCGAATTGAACAAGTGAAACAAAAAACCTTTTTTGTCACAAACCCAGAAAATCTAAAATTGCTCGTTTGGACACATGAACCAATCGATTCACCAGAGTGAACCGGTCGACTGATCGGTTCACCCAATGAATCGATCGGTAGGTGGTCCAAATTGTGCAGAACAAAGTCAATTCGGTTCTCAGTCAATCTAACACGCCAATCAGTTGGTTCAACACTTAAACTTGATGATTCTGAGTCAAACCAATTGATTGAATGTTTGATTGAGTACCTAAATACTTTAGTAATCAATCCAAACATCATTCATGGATAAACTCCTCTTCCAAGTTAATCCTTTGTGTGTGACCCTATACATCTCATTTCACATTGGTAGTGAATGTCCATAACTAGCTTATGACATCACAAGCAAAGAGTGGTGGTTAGTTGCACATCATTACTACCCAAGTGAAAAGGAAAGTTGGAGAATAACTTTCAATCCTATAGTCTATGATTGGTGTTCCAGTGAATGTGTAGTTCCTTTGTCTCTGATATCCTGAATGAACTCAAGGCATGGAGCTATCATCCTTTCAATGTTCATTCATGTTTTGAACTAGAGCAGACTGTCTGAGATTTGTATGATATCAATATCATATATTGATTCACATGTTCTTGTGCATACCTTTCTCAGTCTTTCTTATCAAGTGGCCTAGACATCATACTCCCTTAGGAGGGACAAATCTTGTATATATCACTCACAATCTATCTCATGTGTCAAAGCCACCCAACCATAACCATTATAACAACCCATGTTTCAGGATTGTGTTCGATGATGTCAAAGTGTACCCACTCACATTCGACGAGTGTAGTGATTTTAGGTCTAAGAATAACAATCACCACCATCACTATGAGAGATGTCTCTGACTACCATGTCATGGTTCCATGTGTCACTCTCATGGTGGGTTTGTCTAGTACACTATTCTCCAACATGTATCTTTGTGCTTGGTTTGATATCATATATCTTGACTAATGTGACATTATCATCAACCAACACACACTCTAGTCTTGATGTGTCATTGTTTTCTATCAACTTTCCTCAATGACATCTGACTAGGGACATAAAAAAAATATACATACTCTTAGCATCTATATGATGTCATTGTTCAAGTCACGTACTTGAAGACATACGTACGTCATTGAGTATTGTAATTCTTTAGACATTCATTATGCTCCATCATTTATCTCATAATTGATTGAGATAGAATAAATTGGAAGCTTGCCTTGGATATTTATCAAATCAATCATGACATATGTCAATCCAATCATCATATGATTGGCACTCAGGGCATACATACCTACAGACTCCCACTTGCACCTAGAGTCAATCACCTTTGAATCATATTCTTAGTGATCTCTAAACATGTCCCACATGTTTCTGCTATGCTAGTGCTAATCCAGTGAGTTAGAAACATTTTTCTTTAGTCAGTATATTGCATGTTTTACATCTCCTCACTGTACGGCATTTCGTATGAGATGGAGTTATCATAATATGCTATTTGATATTTATTGCCAAACAATTAGCTCCATAGTTTGACTTTGTATTTCTACTCTGTCATCAATAGTTGGAATATCTATGAGTTCATCCGTATGAACTTCTAGATCCAAATAGTATCCTCTACATTCATAACACAAGGATACTCAGCATTCCCTTTTAGAACTAAATGGCTTTCAATTTTACTCAGAACATTTCCATTTAACGACTCATATTCACTTTTATATTTTTTGATCATTTTTTTTCATTTCATAAGATTGCATCAGTGTAACTCATTTACACTCAACTCTTCTTTTTATTACTATATAACTAGTCCTTTTATACTTCACAATTACTTAAATAAGTTTTTTTATATTCTAGTGACTCTCACTGGAAGTAGATAGACATCCACTCATCATGTCCATTATACATGAGATAACTAGATGAGCATATCATATTGTCATGTCCAATACATACAAGATTATAAATGCATATATATTTTCTTGTCATGTCTGATACATATAGGATAATGGGACGATTACATATATGATATATCTAATTGTGAATGCTCATGGCATCTATCTATGTGTTCCTATTGTTCACAAGAATTTGGGACACTTGGCAGCTTGAGAGACTAACTCCATGTAATATGGATGAGTTTTCTCCCACTGAATCTTTGCATATTGAACCCTTCAGTACATACTGTGAATGTATTCTCTCTCTTTATAAGGTCAAGAGACTTTCGAGAACTATCTCTATAGATCTTTATTCCTATCACATAGGGCATTTCTCTTTATTCCCCTTAAAGAAGGTATTTCCACACCAGTTTCATTTTATTCCTCATCATCATGTGGAGTATGAATACGCTCCCACTAAATCTTTGTAATCACATATACCTTCTTTATTTCGATATATCAATCAAACCTTTTGACTATATAATTAAAGTAAAGACTCCCGTTATGAGGTGCTTATATTTAATCATTCACATTGATTAAACTCTTCTAACTTATAGACAAAATTTGCATTAATGAAACTATAAAACCCTTCAGGTTGTGTCTCGTACACAACCTCATGTTACTCCTTCTAAGAATGTAGTTTTAATGTCCATATGCCAAATTTCATAGTCTTTAAGTTCCAGTAGCAAGCATGATCCTTTATGGACTATAACCACTACAACTTGGTTAAATAAAGTCATTAGGCTCAACACCTTGAACTCATTTGAATTTATCTCAACCAATCAAAAGTTATCCATGTTAGTCCTAACACTTAAGACCTAATAGGATAGTATATACATCAATATGTATTATACCTAAGAGGATATTCATTCTCCCACAACATCTAGTGAATATTGACTTGTCATCATGCCCAATAAACAAGACATTCATATCTCTTAATGGTTCATTAACCAAGAGAGTCTAGTTTATCCATCATCATGGAACCGAGAGATGAATTTCTCATTCATTTGTTTAGATGATAATGCTAATTAATTAATTGAGTCATCAAATAACTTTTAGGAATTATTATTTTATCCCATGCATGCCAAGTACCACAAGATAAATAAGGCATTGCCATAAAAGATCATATCTTTGAAATTGAAACATGAACTTTATTGATAGACATCCTTGTCATTACAAGATGTAGAAATAAAATGTTTCTATTTATTGCCAAAATGAAATAGCAGTTCATAACTCTATTACATTCCCTTTGGACTAAAATAAACTAAAGGTACTGCTACTAATGGCAGCAGCACTTGCTCCAACATTGATGAGTGCTCTGTGACATCTCACTATCACATAGACAACGAAAAGCCCTGTGAACACGCATAGGATACACCATAACCACACATTACCGTAAATACGAGTTACTTAAAACCGATTGAGGAAAGAAGATAAAATAGAACAATTGCAACCAAAGCCTTATCCTATAGAGAAACATGATTTATAAATATTTACAAGACTTAAATGTACTGTTCAAAGTTGACTTGCCAACTCATGAGTTCATCCCCTATTTATACATACATTTCAGGCCATGTCAGGCCATCAGCAGGATATGCAAAATTACAACAGATAGCCATCGTGAAACATCGTCAAAACACCTCCGAGGACCTGAGAGTATAGGGATGACTCTAGGACTCTACTACAAACGACCATAACAACATCATGTCTGTCTCTTGCCATCTACTGCTCTTCTTGCTGCTCAGTCGCAACACTGCGATCACTATCTCGACCAACATGACCACCTAAAAAGGTTATAAACCAGCGGGGTGAGACACATAGTCCTGGAGAGAAACATAACTCCCCACTGTAACTATAAAACCTCTGAAAGATTAAAGTAGATAAAGCAGATAGCTGGTAAATAAATATAATAAGAGCAGCATACTAAGCAAGACTATTATTACCATCAATCTTACCAAGATATTCATGAGGCCTATATCCAAATTTCCTTTATGGAACATGATTGACAAGATAAGCTTTATGAGAACTTATCACAAGATACCAACATCGTACAAGTGAATGTAAGAGATAATTGGATCATTTGTATAAGTAAGGCCTCAACCAATGTTTTGTGTTTTGCTCTAAGCAGTATATATTATTCGGATAGATTACATTTTATAATTTGCACTAAGGAAGTGAGTTGTCCCTGCTCAAATCCAACCTTTAGCTATAAAACCCAAAATCGGTGCCATACAAGGTCAATGGGAGAGCCGGCCTCCATGACCTCACCTCCTCGTGGTCAGGGCACGAAAACCAAAGTAGGACAGCAGTCTCATTCATATATGGTCTCAGTCTCACGATTAGCTCCGCAAGCTACCCATATCTCTAGCTCACCTTGATACAGGTGCTAGTATAACTTTGAGCCACGGGCCTGTTCACCGCGCTCTTGAGCCATGGACGCATTCATGCTCTGTTACACTGAGCCATGGGCCTAATCACCATGCTCTTACCATACTCACTTTACAACCACAGTTGTACTATAATCTGCCTATTTTCAGCTAGGAGAAACCCCGCATATTCAATAATATACACTCCAGGTAATCCTACAGGATGAACCTATTTCACCATCACCAATTACCGACGACGATGGATCTATGGCCTGGGCAAACTACATGAATTGTTCCTCTATAATTAATTAGTACATTTTAAGGGGATTGTTGAGGAAACCATGTTATAAAACATAACAGCATTGAGTTACATTATTACTGTCATCACCATGGGATCTCAATCTCTCATCACAGAATGCCACTACCTCTCAAGGAATCAACATCATGCATCAACATCATGGGATAACAATCCCTTATCTCATCATCATAAGATAACACCTCAACTAGGCACTCGGCCTTAATCAGGTCCTCAGACCTATCTCGTCATACTGGTGATACATGTTATCTCATCAACAAGGATTATTATCATTTAGTGTTATTCCAAGCATATATACCTCATAGCTCTTACCTGGCTATGAATCCATTTAATATACTTGCATGGTTAGTATACATATCAAGAAAGATAACTTAAATCACCAGTCATAGATATTTACGATTATCATGCTATCATGTTTGGAACATCATCCATGATTATATGAAGCATAAGCTGTATCAATCACATTATTGTTATCAAGCCATCAGCATAGACTATGCCCTATTATTGTGAACCTAACCATGTATCTTATCACCTTATGTAGTAGCATCTTAGATTCCCAACATATCACGGTTCACGATCTACCATCATATCCCATTACTAACATACATGCGGGTTGAAGGTGATTAATCCATTTATTAGGATTTCCAGGTTAAACATAACCCTCACGAAATATTCCTATTTCCCTCACAATAAGAGTGGTGGGTAGCGCCAACCCTCACCCAAAGAGTAGCGGGCAAGATCATATCCCTCACTATAGCCTATCGTCTAGGGTTTCAAACCCTAAACCACTTATGCCACTGTATCGGCAATCAACACTGCACCCTATCGTGCACTAGAGAGAAACCAACATTGAGTTGTGTCGTGCAACTTGAACTAGAGGTGTGCATCGTGCACAAGAATCTAGGGTATCATAACTATTCTATCGACCAAGAACCCTATCGTTTACTAGGGTTAGGGTTTCTATCAGCCAACCCTCATTACTTCCTCAACAAGGATTATATCAACGAGGAGTATGGCGCCTAAGACACCCTATCACCCAACCATCAAACCATGTCATCCAAGGGACCCTCATGTCAGCCAAGGCACTCTATCACCCAAGGCATCATGTCGTACATGGGCATGGTAGCCACTAAATAACCATATCAGCTAACTCAACTTAGGGTGTGTCGTGCAAACACAAACCCCATGCCCGATACAAGGTTTACCCATCTTACTCATATCATTCAAGGAAGAGGCTAGGGTGTCTCCCACTTATAACAAACAATACTAAGGCACCAAAAGAGGGCCTACCATTCAACTAGGTCAAGCACCTCATATCGGCCACCACAAAGGCACCTATTAGGGTTTTAACATGCAAACATCATATCGGGCAACTCAAGGCAAAACCATGCCTCCCACAATAGAGATAACTTACTAGACACCATGTCGACCAAGGGGTTCATCCAAAGCAAGGGATCATCTCAGCCAAAGCATATCTTCCAAGGACACCAACAAGGTGAAAGGGGTCATATCGAGCACAAAGCCAACAAAACTCAAATGAACATATGTTTCAACCAAAACCCTAAAAGATAGGGTATCTTTCAAGGCACCAAAAAGGTGTATCATGCAAGGGCACAATCACCACACCAAGATGGTCATCTTCAACCTCAAACTCTTTAACAACTAACCCTAATCGATCAAGATAGTTGGCCCACCTCTCAACAACCAAGTGAGAGGGGTTTTGCACAACCTCCATCACAATTTGGGCCACACTCCATCACCAACTAGGTTATCACTTCAACCCAAGGCTCACCTCTCAAATCCATGGTGAGGAAAGGGTGTTGTCCAAGCAACTAGAGTATAGACTCACCTCTCAACTACTAAGGAAGAGAGGGGTTTTTCCCACACCACTAGACCTCAAGATCACTTCTCCAAAACCAAAGAGAGAAAGGGGTATTGCCCTAAAGGAAACCCTAATCTATGGGTTCAGCCAACTAGGTCCAAAGGTACATAATCAACAACAACATAATTAACCACATGATCACTATATCCAGAATAATAATGGTACATGCTAGAGCAAAAAACATATATAACAACATGCATGGTCGATCATGATCGTATATGAACAGGTAAAATAAAAGAAGGTAGTATAGTTAGGGTTAGAAGTTATGTAACCCGCCTTAAGCAAGCTCCTCAAGCTCCAAAGCTCCAAGCTTTAAGCTCCTAGCTCCAAGGCACACCAGCTATGGTTTGACCACCGAGTTAGAGGAAGAAGAAGAGAACTCCTCCAAAGGGATCCGCCACCAAGCACACCAAGGGAAGGTGTATCATGCACCAAGGAAGAGGTTGGAAAAAAAGAACTAAAGGGATCCTAAGGAAGTGAAAGGGGAGGTATATATAGAAGAGGATGAAGGGGGAACCAAGGTAAGGTGTCTTCCTACTCAGGGACACTTGTCCAATGTCTTGCCACCTTGCAAACCACATGTTCATGTCATGCCACCCACTATCAAAGGATAGCCACTTGTCCAAGGTATAGTGACACAACCAAAGCTAGGCCACATGGGTGATGCACCCTTTTGGATGATACACTCATGGGCGACACAGCTCATGGCCGACACAAGCACCCAAAACACCCTTTCCCGATACAAGGCTCATCAAGGAAAGACAAAGCCCAAACAAGGCCCAAGGCTACTCAAGCAACGAGCCCAACCCCTCTCAACTCTAGAGGATGCAAGGAGAGAGAGAGACATCTCTCAAGGTGACAAACATGCTCATCAACCCTGAAAATTGGGTTATTTACAAGTGGCACCTCCAACTCTCAACAAAGCACAACAAATCCTAATCACCATTTGAGGTGATTCGCAAGCAACTAAACACCAGGGTTTGGCAAAGCAAACAGGTTAAACCCAAAATGGAGGTCAGGGACCTTACATGCCATAAACCTCTACAAAGGGATTTCATCCCCAAAATCCAAAGAGAAAAGTGAGGGATACTTCCTCCTCATCTCTTCCTCAAGCTCCCACATGGCTTCCTCAACACCACGATGATGCCAAAGATCCTTCACAAGAACCAAGTCCTTCCTTTTCAACTTCTTTACTCTTCTGTCAAGAATCATCATTGGACCTTCCTCGTAGGTCACATCTTCATTAAGCTCAGCCTCAATTGGCTGTATCAATGTCCCTGTGTCTGGGTGATTTTTCTTCAGCATGCTAACATGGAACACCGGATGTAACCTGTGCAACTCTGGCGGCAGTTCTAACTTGTAAGCTACCTTGCTAACACGTGCTATTACCAGATATGGCCCTATATACCTGGGTCCTAGCTTGCCTTTCTGGCCAAACCTCATCATGCCCTTCCAAGGTGAGACTTTGAGATACACCTTGTCTCCCACCTAGAACTCTATAGGTTGTCAACGATTATCTATATATGACTTATGTTTGTCCTGTGTCGCTTTCAACTGTTGTTGTATCACCTTGATCTTTTATGTCGTCTGATGTACTAACTCAGGACCCAAGAGTTGATACTCACTAGACTCATATCGGCATAGAGGAGACCTGCACTTCCTACCATATAAAGCCTCATAAGGAGCTATGTCGATGCTCCGCTGGTAACTATTGTTGTAGGCGAACTCAATCAAACTGAGATGTGCATCCCAACTGCCTAAGAACTACAAAACACAAGCTCAGAGAAGATCCTCTAAAGTCTAAATAGTCCTTTCAGACTATCCATCTCTCTACGAGTGGAAAGCAGTACTGAACCTCAACTGTGTTCCCAATGCTTTGTGCAGTTGTTCCCAAAAATGACTTGTGAATTGAGGACCGCTGTCAAAAACTATCATTGTTGGTACACCGTGCAAACACACTATCTCATCCACATATATCTGAGAAAGCTTTTCTGTTGTATACATTGTCTTCACGAGTATGAAATGAGCAGACTTTGTAAATCTATCCACTATCACCCAGATGGAATCATGATTTCTAGTTGTCCTTGGCAGACCAAATATGAAATTCATAGTTATATGATCCCATTTCCACTATGGTATCGACATGGGTTGCAGTGTTCCAGATGGATTTTGATTCTTAGTCTTAACCTGCTGGCATACTGTATATCTAGCCACAAACTCGACTGCATCCTTCTTTAAACTAGGCCACCAATACAGGTCCTTTAGGTTATGATACATCTTGGTAACTCCTAGATGCATAGAATACATTGATGCGTGTGCTTCCTCGAGCACTAGCTTTCTCATATTATCAATATCAGGGACCACCATCCTATCACGATGACAAACCAATCCATCCTCACTCATGGAACCCATCATGCTTCTCACTACCAAACTCTGATCTGATCGAATGAACTAAAGAATCTGTTTGTTGTGCATCCTTGATCTGCTGTCTCAGCGTAGGCTTTACTTGCATTTGTGCCAACAATCCTACCAACAAGGAGAATTCCATATGTATATTCATCTGCCATGAAGAGACAAGCATATCCCACCTATGGCATACTGAAGAACTTAAATGTTCCTTCTTTGTGGAAAGGGAAGAAGACTTTCTACTAAGCGCATCAGCTACCATGTTCACCTTGCCAGGGTGATACTCAATGGTGCAATCATAATCATTGATTAGGTCCATCCAGCGACATTGTCGCATGTTCATCTCACTCTGTGAGAAGACATATTTCAAGTTCTTATGATCTGTAAAGATTTGACACACTTCCCCATAAAGATAGTGTCTCCAAATCTTTAACGCATGGACCACTGCTGCCTGCTCCAAATCATGTGTCGAATAATTCTCCTCATGTTTCTTAAGTTGTCGCGAAGCAAAAGAGACCGCATGATCCTCCTGCCTTAACACACATACTAGGCCTTTATTGGAAGCATCGCAGAAAATCACATAGCCTTTCCCATGCTCTAGTAACACCAACACCGGAGCACTGTCAGCTTCTCCTTCAAACTTTGGAAAGCTTGCTGAGAACGATCATCCCAAACAAATGGTACATCCTTCCTGGTCCATTTTGTCAATGGCAGCACGATCGCACTGAAATTTCTTATAAACCTCTGGTAGTATCATGCTAAACCCAGAAAACTATGAACTTCGGTTGGCATCTTTGGTTGCTCCCAATCTACAATTGGCTCCACCTTCTTAGGGTCTACTCTGACTCCTTCTACAGATATCACATGTCCTAAGAAATTCACTTTCTTCAACCAAAACTCGCACTTACTGAACTTGGCATACAACTGATGTTGGCAAAGAAGAGTCAAGCCTTGTCGAAGATGTTGTTCATGCTCTTGACTGTCCCCGCTATAGATCAAAATTTCATCTATAAAGACTACAACAAACTGATCTAGAAATGGATGGAACACTCTATTCATCAAATCCATGAAAGCAGCAGGTGCATTGGTTATCCCGAACGGCATAACCACAAACTCAAAGTGACCATACCTGATCCTAAAAGCTGACTTTGGTATATCCTCCTTCTTAACCCTCAACTGATGATATCCATACCCAAGATCGATCTTTGAGAACACCGTAGCACCTCACAACTGGTCAAACAGATCATCTATCCTCGACAGCGGGTACTTGATCTTAATTGTAACTTTGTTCAACTACCGGTAATCTATGTACAACCGCATCAACCCATCTTTCTTCTTTACAAACAAGACTGGATCACCACACGGCAATGTGCTCAGTCTCATGAAACCTTTATCCATCAAATCATGTAATTGCTTCTTCAGTTTTGCCATCTCAGCTGGAGCCATCTTGTACGGCGTCTGAGCAACTAGCTGTGTCTCTAGCACCAGATTGATCTCAAAGTCAATCTCTCGAGGTGGGAGAACACTGGGAAACTCCTCGGGAAACACATCTGAAAACTCTCGGACAACAGGCACCTCCTCAATGCTAGGACCTTTTGCCTTGGTATCCACAACGTGAGCTAAGAATGCCTTACATCCTTGCCGTAGCAACTTTTCTACCACCATCGTTGATACTAAACTCGTCGGGAGGATCTTTCTATCTCCCTAGAAGATCCACATCTCACCACCATCAACAAACACTGCTTGTTTGGAACCACAGTCCAACACCACCTTATACTTCTTTAAGGTATCAATTCCAAGGATCACATCAAATCCATGCATCTCAAGTGGTATAAGATCCACTTGTATACTGTGTCCCGAAAAAGATAAGATACAAGATAAACACTCCTCTTGAAGCATCGAGGAACCATCAAGAGGGGTTTCTAGCAACAAGCTATCTCTCTTATAACTAATAGGTAGAGGACAGTTATCAAGCATTCTATGTGCGATAAAAGAGTTTCTAGCACTCGAGTCAACCAAAATAGATACAAAGCAAGAAGAAGACAAATCAGAATGTAATAACTCCATCTAACCTACCACCACTCACGGGTTGACTATCGCCTCCGACTGACTCATAACATATAATCAAGTTGTTGCTTGATATCCTTGACATCCTCTGCTTCCTTGAGCAGACGATCCCACTTGTGACACTTGACCGCATCCTCACCCACTAGACTATTGTCTATCTGACACTTGTTGACTCTGCCTCGGGTGATGTGTTACTTCAACATCTCTTCTTGGGCAATTTGATCTCAAGTGCCCAGTCTGTCCACAGTGGTAACATGACCTGCCTTCTATCTACGGCCTAGATGGCCATGTCACTATCACTGAAGCTGTGTTGTGGGACTTGGATGGAGAAAATCCACACCCTCTTCCCTTACTCGGAGACCACTGAGATGGTACATGAGAACTCTGCATTGCGGAAGGCGTCAAATACCTTGGCTTCTTGAAGCCATCAAACCTTTGTCTCTGGAACTGAGCAGGCCTTTTCTTGGGCATGGACTCCCTTTTCCCCCTGACAGAGTGTTCAATCTTGTAGACAGATTCCACGAACGTAGAAAACCACTCCCGATTCTCCAAGGCAGCAGTAGGTGTTGACATCTCAGAACTCAAACCCTTCTCAAACCGCCTGATGTGCTCGTCATCTGTTGCCGCCATGTGAGGACAAAACCTCAGCAAGTCTATGAACTTGGCTTCATACTCAGTGACACTCATTTTTCCTTGGCACAGACACTCGAATTGGTTGATCTTCTCATCTAGATACATCTTCGGGAAGTATCGGATGATGAACTCTCGTCGAAAAACCTACCAACAGATAACCTCACTAGGTCACTTGTCCTCCTCAATGGCCCACCACTGGCCAACACTACCATTCAGAAGGTAGATAAGGTGCTTTACTTTATCTACTTTGGGGATGTCGAGGATCCAAAAGGCCTTCTCGAGACCTGTCAGCCATAGATCTGCATCCGCTGGATCAACCATTCCAGCGTAATCTGAAGCTCTAACTCGGCGAAGCTGCTCAAAGTTTCCTAATGCCCAATGATTCACCATGGGGAGCCTGTTCTCTGAGCAAAGACACTGGCACTCTTTCCACCATGTGATTCATCGTAGCCATTAACTTCCCCATAAGGTGTTGATTGGCAGGGCTCTCAAGAATGGCTGAGTCAAGTTGGGGGACCTTAGGCTCCTGATCTTCATGTGTCTGCACTCTTGCTCCATCAACTGATGTAGCATCACTGTTCTCAGAAGCATGTTCTTCATGGTTTCCAGACATCTATAAACTTTATCTTTCACTGAGGGCAGAATATTATTGTAAGAAAATATATAAAACTCACAAGAATAAACACAAACCTAGTCCTAGATCCCTGTAGACTCAGTGAACCTCGAGCTCTGATACCAAAAACTATTGTGACATCTCGTATCACATAGATAATGAAACGCCATGCGAAAATGCATGGAATACACCATACCCTCATATTACCGAAAATACGAGTTACTTAAAACCGATTGCGGAAAGTATATAAAAGAGAATAATTACAACTTATCCTATAGAGAAACATGATTTATAAATATTTGCAAGCCTTGAATGTACTGTTCACAGCTGACTTGCCAACTCATGAGTTCATCCCCTATTTATAAATACATTTCAGGCCATGTCATGCCATTAGTATGATATACAAAATTACAACACATAGACATCGTGAAACGTCATCAAAACACCTCTGAGGACCTGAGAGTACAGGTATGACTCTAGGACTCTACTACAAATGACCATAATAGCAGCTTGTCCATCTCTTGCCTTCTACTGCTCTTCTTACTGCTCAGCCGAAACACTACAATCACTATCTCGACCAACATGACCACCTAAAGAAGTTATAAACCAGTGGGGTGAGACACACAGTCCCAGTGAGAAACATAATTCCCCGCCGTAACTATAAAACCTCAGAAAAATTAAAGTAGGTAAAGCAGATAGTTGGTAAAGACATATAATAAGAGCAACATACTGAGTAAGACTATTATTACCATCAATCTTACCAAGATATTCATGAGGCCTATATCTAGATTTCATTTATGAAACATGATTGACAACTTAAGCTTTATGAGAACTTATCACAAGATATCAACATCATATAAGTGAATGTACGAGATAACTGGATCTTCTATATAAGTAAGGCCTCAACCAATGTTCTGTGTTTTGCTCTAAGCAGTATATACTATTCAGCTAGATTACATTTTATTATGCCCTGAGGAAGTGAGTTGTCCCTACTCAAATCTAACCTTCGGCTGTGAAGACCAAAACCGGTGCCATACGAGGTCAATGGGAGATCCTGACTCCATGACCTCACCTCTTTGTGGTCAGTGCATGAAAACCAAAGTAGGACCACAGTCTCATACTTATATGGCCTCAGCCTCAGGGTTAGCTCCGCAAGCTACCCATATCTCTAGCTCACCTTGATACATGTGTAAGTATACCCTTGAGCCACGGGCCTATTCACCGTGCTCTGGAGCCATGAACGCATTCATGATCTATTACACCGAGCCATGGGCCTGATCACCATGCTCTTATAATACTGAGTCTACAACTGCAGTTGTACTCTAATCCTCCTATTTTTGGCTAGGAGAAACCCCGCTTATTCAACAATATACGCTCCAAGTAATCCCACGGGATGAACCTGTTTCACCATCACCAATTACTGACGATGATGGATCTATGGCCAGGGAAAACTACATGAATTGTTCCTCTGTAATTAATTAGTACATTTTAAGGGGATTGTTGAGGCAACCAAGTTATAAAACATAACAACATTGAGTTACATTATTACTGTCATCACCATGGGATCTCAATCTCTCATCCCAGAATGCCACTGCCTCTCAAGGCATCAACATCCTGGGATAGCAATCCCTTATCTCATCATTAGAGGATAATACCTCAACTAGGCACTCAACCTTTATCAGGTCCTTAGACCTATCTCATCATACTGGTGATGCATGTTATCTCATCAACAAGGATTATTATCATTTAGTGTTATTCAAAGCATGTATACCACATAGCACTTACCTGGATATGAATCCATTTAATATACTTACATGATTAGTATACATATCAAGAAAGATAACTTAATTCACCAGTCATACATCTTTATGATTGTCATGCTATCATGTTTGGAACATCATCCATGATTATATGAAGCATAAGATGTATCAATCACATTATTGTTATCAAACCATGAGTGTACACTATGCCCTATTCTTGTGAAGATAATCATGTATATTATCATCTTATGTAGCAACATCTTAGATTCCCAACATATCACGGTTCACAACCTACAATCATATCCCATTACTAACATAGATGTGGGTTCAAGGTGATTAATCCATTTATTTATATTTTTTATTTAAACATAACCCTCACCAAAGATTCCTATTTCCCTCACTATAAGAGTGGCGGGTAGCGCCAACCCTCACCCAAAGAGTAAAGGGAAAGATCATATCCCTCACGATAGCCTATCGGCTACAGTTTTAAACCCTAAAGCACTTATGCCACTTTATCGGCAATCAACACTTCACCCTATCCTGCACTAGAGAGCAACCAACACTAATTTGTGTCATGTAGCTTGAACTAGAGGTGTGCATCGTGCACAAGTAGCTAAGGTATCATAACTATCCTATCGACTAAGAACCATATCATTTACTAGGGTTAGGGTTTCTATCAACAAACCCTCATTACTTCCTCAACAAGGATCATATCGACCAGGAGCATGGCGCCCAAGACACCCTATCACCCAACCATCAAACCATGTCATCCAAGGGACCCTCATGTTGGCCAAGGCACTCTATCACCTAAGGCATCATGTCTTCCATGGGCATGGTAGCCACTAAATCACCATATCAGCTAACTCAACTTAGGGTGTGTCGTGCAAACACAAACCCCATGCCCAACACAAGGTTTACCCATCTTACTCATATCGTTCAAGGAAGAGGCTAGGGTGTCACCCACCTATAACAAACAATACTAAGGCACAACAAGAGGGCCTACCATTCAACTAGGTCAAGCACCTCATATCAGCCACCACTAAGGTACCTATTAGGGTTTCAACATGCAAGCACCATACCGGGCAACTCAAGGCAAAACCATGTCTCCCAAAATAGAGTTTACTTAATAGACACCATGTCGGCCAAGGGGGCATCCAAACCAAGGGATCATCTCGGCCAAAGCATATTGCCCAAGGACACTAAAAAAGTGAAAGGGGTCATATCGGGCACAAAGCCAACAGAACTCAACTGAACATATCGGCCAACTCAAATCCTAGAAGAGAGGGTATCATTCAAGGCACCAAAAAGGTGTATCATGCAAGGGCATAATCACCACACCAAGATGGTCATCTTCAACCTCAAACTCTTTAACAACAAACCCTAATCGATCAAGATAGTTGGCTCACCTCTCAACAACCAAGTGAGAGGGGTTTTGTACAACCTCCATCACAAATCGGGCCACACTCCATCACCAACAAGGTCATAACTTCAACCCAAGGCTCACCTCTCAAATCCATGGTGAGGGATGGGTGTTGCCTAAGCAACTAGAGTATAGACTCACCTCTCAACTACTAAGGAAGAGAGGGGTTTTGCCTATACCACTAGAGCTCAAACTAACTTCTATAAAACCAAAGAGAGAAAGGGGTATTGCCCTAAAAGAAACCCTAATCTATGGGCTCGGCCAACTAGGTCCAAATGTACATAATCAACAACAACATCATCAACCACATGATTACTATATCTAGAAGATTAATGGTACATGCTAGAGCAAGAAACATATCTAACAACATGCATGGCTGATCATGATCATATATGAATAGGTAACATAAAAGAAGGTAGTATAGTTAGGGTTAGAAGTTATGTAGCCCGCCTTAAGCGAGCTCCTCAAGCTCCAAAGCTCCAAGCTTTAAGCTCCTAGCTCCAAGGAACACCACCTATGGTTCAGCGACCAAGCTAGAGGAAGAAGAAGAGAACTCCTCCAAAGGGATCGGCCACCAAGCACACCAAGGGAAGGTGTATCCTACACCAAGGAAGAGGGAGGCAACAAAGAACTAAAGGGATCCTATGAAAATGAAAGGGGAGGTATATATAGAAGAGGATGAAGAGGGAACCAAGGCAAGGTGTCATCCCACTCAGGGACACTTGTCCAATGTCTTGCCACCTTGCAAACCACATGTGCATGTCATGCCACCCACTATCAAAGGATAGCCACTTGTCCAAGGAATGGTGACACAACCAAAGCTAGGTCACATGGGTGACACACCCTCTTGGACGATACACTCCCAGGCGACATAGATCATGGTTGACACAACTCATGGTCAACACAAGCACCCAACACACCCTTGCCTGATACAAGGCTCATCAAGGAAAGACAAAGCCCAAACAAGACAAAACAAGGCCCAAGGCTACTCAAGAAATGATCCCAATCCATCCTCTCAACTCTAGAGGATGCAAGGAGAGATATAAACATCTCTTAAGGTGACAAACTTGCTCATCAACCCTAAAACTTAGGTTATTTGCAAGTAGCACCTCCAACTCTCAGCAAAGCACAACAAACCCTAATCACCACTTGAGGTGATTAGCAAGCAACTAAACACCAGGGTTAGGCAAAGCAAACAGGATAAACCCAAAATGGAGGTTAGGGTCCCTACATGTTCCTTCTTAGTCCTTTCATAAAGGCCTTCACTTCTTTTCAGATCTTGCACATCATATATGTCAGGTCTTTTTCCTGATATCATATACCTGAGATAAAGAAGCATTTAAAGTTTATTTCATAAAACCTGACGTGGAGACTTCCATCCCCTCCTTCTTCTTCTTTAATTCATCTATGTAGAGAGGGAAAATTATTTTCTAATGTATTGGCTCATTTTTTTTTGGTTAAGCCAGGGGTCACTTTTATTCATCCCACACCCCTCTTGTGGGCACAATCATCAAAAAAAATACAGCTCCTGCTTATATCAAACGCAGGTACTAAAAGGAAATAACAAAAAACATCATGTTGAAAACTCTCGAAGCTTATCCCATTCTCCAAGATTGAACCACGACCCTGCCATATTTCTCAGCCTAGCTATCTATTTTCTGCATTACGATGTACGGGACTCGACGCTTCTCCAAAGACGCCATACCTCTTAATCTGCATGGAATATTCAGGATATCAGAAGAAACATATGGCTCATCCAACCTCTGCCCCATTTTCCTAGTTCACGAGGTATCGATTTGATGACCTTGTGAACAAGGGATCCATAAATCATAGTAGAGTGAAGCTCCTCTCGCATCTCCCTAACAAAAGGTGTCATTCTCCATGGTTCCTTTCCGTTGTTTCATATGATGTCATACACGTAAGCCTCATCAAGCTCAACACACGATATGCCCAATGCATGATCTCTCGCTACCTTCAAGTCGATGGCACACGCGTGCATATACGCAAGGATGTAATCCGTATTCCTGAGCCATACCCTAAATACCAGGCAAATATCAGCCCTGTGATTCCTAATAATTCCCGCCGCCCATCTTCTAGGAACTCCTTGGTTGTCTCTATCTTTCCCGATTGTAAGATTGAGCTTAAGATTGTGCAGGTCGGGCGTCATCCACCTCAACAGCTTGATCTTCCTCATCGTGACTCTAGGTTCCACCAAAATTCTCCTCCCTCATACGGGCATAGATACTGTTATCAGAAGCAATCACAAAAGATCTTTTCTTCAGCTACTGACCGGCCTAAATCGCGTGTCCAAAATTGGAGGCGGATTCGAGGTAGTCGAGCTTTTACATTTATAACCTGAATCCTTCTAGGCCCCCACAAATTTGTTTACGGGGTCGAAGTAGATGTACGGGGTCAAACACAGGGATGAGGGGGATAGTTTTGAGAACATAGAATCAGCACATTACACTCCGGCATGTATGAAGATATAGCAAATTCCCAAAGGGGATACAACCAAGTGTCACAAACAAAACAAAGAAATCTATCTCCAAGTGGAGCTACTAGAAAGATTTAAGGTTTTAGTCATTTAGCAGTTTTTAGGGGTTTTCATGCGACAGAAACAGAAAGATAAAACTAGAGCTTAAAGCAAGGTGCGAATGATAAGACTTTAGTAAGACAAGCGGCAACAGTAACATCCTGCACCCCTCCTCTTAGAGTGGGTGCCTCTAACCAAGCATCAACACCCCTCTCGAGGTTGCTGGACTTAAGTTAGAGTGGAATGATACTAAAACAACTCCGTTCCAGGCACTCTCGTACTCCAGAATCGGACCAAACACTAGAGTCACAACCCAACTCTCGAAGTGGTTGCGACGGGAAAACACGATTCGGTAGCTAAGCGAAAAACGATCCAAACATGCAAGCTAGAGTTCAGATATCCAACATAGCAGTCACCCAACATATTGCACCAAACATTAAATAGCAAGTAATTAAGCTTTCCTGTTTCCATAAGCAATAAAGGTCTTAATACAGTGCATAAGTAAAGAATTAAATAACAGAATTAAAGATAAGTGTCGCCTCCTTGATGTAGAAGAACGACAGACTACTGTAGCTCTCCAGCCCGATATCGGTCAGGAGCCGAGCCCGATACAGTAGTGTCGGGCGGCACCCCCTCTCGGGCAGCACCGTCTGACGACTGACTGTATCGCTGAAGGACCCTAGCCGATATGCTCATGTCGGGCGGCACACCATCTCGGGCGACACACATGACGGCGAAGCGTATCAGGTTTGATATAGTGTCGGGCAAAGAGCTACGCATCTACTGTCGGGCACTTGTGTCGCTCATCATCGTCGGCCGGTATCGGTCCGCAGTGTCGCCCGGGACAACCCTAAGTGAACCATCCCCTCCCTCTCAGGATGAGGAAAATCTCTCCTAGGGTCGCCCGGCACAAGCACTGGGGCGCGATACTCTTGCTCTCATAGTCTCCTCCGAAGGTGGCTCCGAATGCCCTAACTGTCAACTCCCCGGGTTTCCGAACTGTCTTTTCGGCTTCCTATAGCTGCTATTTATAGGAAGCGGTTGGAGAAGTTATGGTGCTGGGAGCACCACGTGTCTTCCTATTTGCGAGTCAGTAGGCAGTCGATACTTGCATTGCGTGATGCCAGCATATCGACTGTTGGTTACGTGACGGGCGGCGCCTGCCGGTGGGTGGCCTGTGTCGGGCGACAAGCTTGGATTGTCACGTCGCGCTCGGCTCCCTATCGGGTAAAAGGCGTGTCGTCCGTCAGGTTTCTTCTTGCGCGGCGTCCGTTGTCATGCGTCACTGCGTCCCTCTACCCTGTCGGGTAGTGGTCGTATCGGTCGCTGGGAAGGCCGGTATAGGCTGAGTAAGCTTTTTGGGCCGGGAGGGCCTTATTGATGATAAAAGGGTCAAAATAGGAGGAAAACTCTGCAAAAGATGGAAATATTAAATTAAGAGCGTTGTTTGGCCAATTATTGCGAAAGTGCATATAAAAGAGAGGAAAATAGCAGAAAAGGACAGTTTTGATAATAGAATAAAGGGCAAAAATGTCACAAAATTTGGTGTTATCAACTCCCCCAAACTTAGCCTTTTGATTGTCCTCAATCAATATTTAAACTTTATTTTGTGATGCTTCTTCTTGCGTAGTAAAGCTTTCAGGAAAAAGGGTAGAAACAAGTTTCGTAATGCCTTTTGAGATAATGTTGCTCCATTCCGAACAAAAGACCTTTCTCTTCCTGCCTTATTGTTTAAGTAAGATTCTTCTCTACAGGTTTGGCGAGACTTTAGTGCATGATTCCGAAGTTAGCTTCCACACCAAACAACTTTATTTTAGGGGCAGAAAGTTGTGTATAGGGTAGGCTAAGGCTTTTTGGGTTTTTTTTCTTCTTGTTTCCCATGAGTCCATCCAGGTAAGGGTCCATTAACGGGCAAGTGGTCCCTGCAGTCCAAGCCAGTTGGCTTTAGAGCAGTGATTTCACATCCTACGTACCACTGCCCTGGATCTACCATGCCTAAAGATGGGTACTTTTGGAAAACAAGTGTGTATATATATTTTTTTCTTTTGGGCACAACTCTCATGCTTTTATTCACTCTCGTAAGGCTTTTCTCTCTTTTTGGGATTTTTGTTGGGTAAGGGAAGACAAAAGAGATTTCTACTGTTTGGGTAGCTTTTTCCTTCTCCATACTCATCTCTTAGCTGTTTGCGAGATTATTATATTTTTCGAAATTTTTGGCACGGAAAAACGTAATCTTTTGTTGTTTGAGGCAGCATTATCAGAAAGATATAACAGAACTTGTAACTCATTATAAAGAAAGAAAACATTGCAAGAAGTCGTAACAGGTTTTTATTACAAAAGCAACTTTGTACATATGCATAGGGATAGAAATTTGCAAGGGAAAGATTTTTGAAAATTTGAAAATTTTATATGGCATACATGGCATACATGCGTACATCGAGAAGCTATATAAGCACATCAGATATAAAGGAAGCCAGAAAGCTTGAAGAGTTAAAAAAAATGATACCTCCCTCACTGGAACATGGGTACCCCCCCCCCCAAACTTACTCCACACTCTGTCCCAGAGTGGTGAAGAAGACAGGGTAGGTTAATGTTTTAGCCAGTGAGGGTTAGCTCACTGATGTGCTGCAAAATGCTCCTACGAAGTTGCAGCATGCCATTGGAAGGTTGTCCAGTGGGTTCGCTCTACTATTGAGAGGTTGGGTAAGAGCGAAAACCCTCAAAATTCACTTCTGGCCCGCCTTTTCTCCAAATCTCCGTTGTGAACATGAACAAACGGACTGATCATCAGTCCCTAGTTCAGTTCCCCGGAGTGTGTAGTCAGGGTGGGCCCTCTCCCTCAAGAGGACGGAACCTGAATGCCCCGAACTTGTTCAGAGGCCTTGGTTTCTGTACTCGTGCTGTCTCTGGAGATGGTCCCAAACCACCCCAAAGACAGGCTGATAATAAGGTGATCCTCCATTGGAGCTATCACATGAAGAAGAATCCATCCCTTTCTTGTTGGTGCCGTTCTGTCACTGATCCCCGCGCCGTTCTTGTTGGCGCGGCCGGTACTTTGCTCCATACAAGCCATACCTGTTATTCAGATTTAAAATTTATTTACCCGTTAGGCTAGGAAAGATAAAAAGAAAAACTGTTAAAACTGGATGATAAGGGATCGGACGATATGATGTTGTCGCACGATGTGATTCGCCACCCGACACTGGCGTATCGGGCGATACGAGGTCACATAAAGCAGAAACCTGATGTCGTGCGGTGAGAAGCATGTCGCCCGATATGGCGCATCGGGGAAAGCACTGTCGGCCGGAGTGTCGTGCGTAAGCATGTCGGGCGATAGAAGGAAAATTCAACTAAGCTCGTTAACCCGGCATACTGCGCGCGATACAAAATTTGTGTCAGGCAAAGAAAATGTGTCGGGCAAAGAAAACATTTCGGGCAAAAGGTGTGTCGGGTTATACCTTTTCTCTCAGGAGGCATCGCCCGACACAAGGGCGAAAGCGACTGGCCGATACACGAGCAAAAAGGGTGGACTACTGCATGTGTTACAGGTGGCCTAAAAAGAGAAAGTGATAGCCCGACACGGAGAACCCTCCTCGCTATTTATAGCGAACTCAGTAGGGGGTAAAACGGGGATTTTGGGGCGCGCGTCGGGCATTTTAGTCATGCTGTTCCTGAGACGCGCATTCCCATTGGTCAGTTCAAGGGTCAACTGTTTCCCTTGCAACACCAGGGGTGATGCCACCCGATACGAGCGGTTCTGCGCCCAGCTGAGTTGCTGCCAGATTCGGTACGTGGCCAGAATCAAAACTAGGTGAAGGAAAAAGCCATTGCAGGGCAAAACATCATTGGTTTAGAGAAAGGTCCCCGACCTCAGATGATATTAATCTTCAATGCTTTGTGAAACACAGCGGTGGCGCATAAAACAAAAGAGTCAGCACATGCGGCGCGTGCATTTCCTCGGGCCTTATTACAATCCATAATGTTTGTTTTTACAAGGAAAAGAAATGTATCTAATCTACGACTCAGGCTGCCTCCCGAGGAGCGCTGAAGTTTCCGTCGCCAGCTCAACCGGTGTAGGCTTTTCGGTTGTACCCATATCCTGCAAGTCGATCTCTGCTCTCCTAACAAAAGCTTCATCTTCATAAAACATCTTTACTCTGTGCCCATTCACCTTGAAGACCTTAGGCGGATCATCCTTGTCATAGAGCTCCATCATTCTTGATGGGTATATCTTTGACACAGTAAACGGTCCCGACCATCTTGTCTGTAACTTCCTAGGGAAAAGATGAATGGAGGACTTGAATAACAAGACCTTATCCCCTTCGCTCACATCTTTTCTCCTGAGGTGGGCATCATGCCACATTTTTGTCCTTTCTTTGTAGATTTTTGCATTCTCATAGGCGTTTATTCTCATCTCTTCGAGCTCTTGAAGCTGCAAAAACCCCTTTTCTCCTGCTTTGTCAAGGTCCATATTTAGGAACTTGATTGCCCAAAGGGCCTTGTGTTCCAGTTCCAAAGGCAGATGGCAGGACTTTCCATAGATAAGATGGTAGGGGGTGGTTCCAACTGGCGTCTTGTAAGCAGCTCGGTAGGCCCATAATGCATCGTCAAGTTTCATAGACCAATCTTTCCTCGTGCGGATGACAGTCTTTTCTAAGATCTGCTTAATCTGTCTGTTTGAAACCTCTACCTACCCGGAAGTCTGTGGGTGGTAGGGCATAGTGATCTTGTTCTTCACTCCATACTTAAATAGGAGGGCTTCAAACTGTATTTCTCCGAAGTGCGACCCGTCGTCACTTATTACAGTGCGCGGTACACCGAAACGGGGAAAGATGGTCTTCTCGAATAGCTTGATAACTGACTTGGCATCGCATGTTTGGGTGGCTACCGCTTCTACCCACTTCGATACATAGTCTACTGCTACGAGTATGTATTGATACCCCCGAGATGGGGGAAACAGCCCCATGTAATCAATCCCCCATACGTCGAATATCTATACTTCGATCCAGCTTGCCATCGGCATTTCATTCCTCCGCCCTATATTCCCCGTTGACTCGCACTCTTTGCAGACTTTTACAAATTGTGCAACATCTTTAAATAAGGAGGGCCAGTAGAAACCTGACTGTAGCACTTTTGCCGCTGTTCTTTCGCTACCTAGGTGTCCACCGTAGGGGGAGGTGTGGCATCCTTTCAAGATGTCCGCGATTTCTTCTTCTGGGATGCACCTCCTGTATAGGGTGTCAGCACATCTCTTAAATAGGAGAGGATCATCCCAGTAATAGTTTTTTGCATCTGCGAATAGCTTCTTTTTCTGATTGTACGTGATGTTAGGAGGCAGTTCTCCACAGGCAAGATAATTGCAGATGTCTGCAAACCAGGGTAAACCTTCTTCTTGAGCTTCGGCCAACATAAGAGCTACGTCGGCATAGTCGTCATTGATTGGAGGCTCTCCCTGTCTCTCAGCCACGATCCTTGATAGGTGGTCGGCGACCACATTTTCCACACCCTTCTTGTCGATAATTCATGGTCGAACTCTTGGAGCAACAAGGCCCACCTCAACAGTCTGGGCTTTGCGTCTTTCTTTTGCACTAAGTATTTTATTGCCCCATGATCTGTGCATACTTTGACCTTTGCTCCGACGAGATATGACCTGAACTTATCAAATGCAAAGACAATCGCGAGCATCTCCTTTTCAATTGTTGTGTAGTTTACCTGAGCTTCGTCCAACGTGCGACTAGCGTAGCAAATCACATGGTGCTTTTTATCTTTCTTTTGCCCCAGGACTGCTCCAACCACGTAGTCGCTAGCGTCGCACATCAGCTCAAAGGGTAAACCCCAATCTGGCGCAGAAGATTGGACAGCGGTTTGGAAATCTTCGAGAAGTCCTTGATGAATCTTCGGTAATATCCGGTGTGCCCGAGGAAGCTTCTTACTCCCGTCACAGATTTTGGTGGAGTAAGTTTAGATATAGCTTCGACTTTGCTTGTGTCCACCTCGATCCCACGCCTTGAGATCTTATGCCCTAGAACGATGCCCTCCCGCACCATGAAATGGCACATTTCCCAGTTCAGGACCAGGCTGTTCTCCTCGCACCTTTGAAGGACCAATGATAGATTTTTCAGACAGCTATCAAAGTCCTTCCCATAGACTGAGAAGTCATCAATGAAAATTTCTACGATGTCTTCTAGAAAATATGAGAACATCGATATCATGCATCTTTGAAAGGTGGCGGGGGCGTTGCAGAGTCTGAAGGGCATCTTTCTGAAGGCATAAGTGCCATAAAGGCAAGTGAACGTTGTTTTCTCCTGATCGTCGGGTAGGATGGGTACCTGGTAAAATCCTAAAAAGCCATCAAGGAAACAAAAAAAATCATGATGCGCTAATCTTTCAAGAACTTGGTCAATAAAAGGTAGCGGAAAATGATCTTTTTTTGTAGCCTGACTTAGCTTTCGGTAATCAATGCACATTCTCCAACCGGTGACGGTCCTTACCACCACCTCATCACCCTTCTCACCCTTAACCACTGTCATTCCGCCCTTCTTGGGTACTACGTGGATCAGACTTACCCAATTGCTGTCGCTGATTGGGTAAATGATCCCCACATCCCTAAGCTTTATTACCTCTTTCTTGACGACCTCCTTGAGCATCTGGTTCAGCTTCCTCTGAGGTTGAGCCAAAGGCTTGGCAGATTCATCTAAGATGATGCGGTGCATGCACAGGGCGGGGCTCAGGCCTTTGATGTCATCTACTGAATATCCTATAGCCTCCCTGTGGATCCTTAACTCCTCAAGGAGTCGGTCTAGCTGATTGCTTGAAAGATCGGAGTTTACGATGACAGGGTTCCTCTGTTCTTCATCCAAGAACTCGTACTTCAGGCCTTCAGGCAATGCTTTTAAATCCGTCTTTGCTCTGGGTGCCTCCTCTCGAGGTTCTTCCTCGAGAGAGGCATACTTCGTAGATTCCACCACTTCATCCTCTTCTTGCAAGTCTTCGTCAGAAAGGTTGAAAAGGTAGAGATACCTCACGACTTCAGGATTTTCAAGGTCGGGGTCCTGACAACTTATGGCCCTTGCGAGGGGGTCTACTGTCCGGATATCCTCCTCTATTTCCTCACAGAATTTATTGCAGCTATCTGCAAAACATGCTGATTTAGACAGGGACGGACCTCTCATGGTCTCCTTCAACTTGAAGTCCATATGGTAATTTCCGACCCTCAAAGTGATAATCCCCTCAGAGACATCAATCAATGCTCTCCCTGTTGCCAAGAAAGGGCGTCCGAAGATGATCGGGCAAGGGGGGTCTTCATCTGTGTCGATGACGACTATGTCACAGGGAATAAAAAAATCACCAACTCTGATCGACACATCTTCGATAATGCCAACGGGTCTCTTAAAGGTGTGGTCTGCCAGTTCAATCCGCATGTTGGTCCGAACTATGTCGGTCAAACCCACCCTTCGCACAAAACTTAGGGGCATGAGACTTATGCTTGCCCCCAAGTCCGCTAGACCTTTCCGCTCGACATTGTCCCTGATGGCGAACGGGATGGTGAAAGCTCTGGGGTCCCTCCTCTTATTTGGAAAGCCGGGCTTCAAGAAGGCAGAGGAAGTAGAAGCTAGGAACACTGTCTCTATCCTTCCTCCCCTTCTTTTCTTCATGATTAGGTCCTTGAGGAACTTGGCGTATGTAGGCATCTCCTCCAAAGCGTCAAGGAAGGGGACTTCAAGATGCAGTTTCCTGATCGAGTCCATAAACCTTTCGTGCCGCTTTTTCAGATTTGCCTTGATCATCTTATACGGGAACGGTAACCTGGGAGCATGAGGATTCCTCCCACTAGATGGCTCATTGGAAGGCTTTGGTGCAGGCTCTTGAGATTCTGCTTGCCTACCTTCATTCTCTGTCAAAATTGCACTCCCGGGCCCTAGCTCAGGTTCCGGTGGGGCTTCATCAGCGCGCTCTACCGTCTTTCCTGACTTAGAACTGCCATTCTGGAAGTTTCGGGGTGGGAGAGTGTCTTTCCTGCAGGGTTCTTCATCAGAGCGGCCATCTGAGTTAGTCGTTGATCGACCTCCCATTGGCGCATCTGCAGACTCACCATCTGATGCTGCACGGAATTCAGAGCTCCAGGGCTAGGAAGCATGCCATGCACTAGTTGGCTGATGATGGTGTCTTGTCTTTTTATGTAGGCAGAAAGCTAACCAATCCAGTTGGGCCGACCTTCCCTCTCGTCTTGACTCTGACATTCACCCTCAGAAAGGGACTGCTCACAACGAGACATGGTATCAAAGCTCAGTGGAATAGGTCACAGCTTTGCAGGGTACCTGAGATATCACAAGAAATCAAGTTAGAAAATGGAATTATTTAGTTTAGGCAAAGAATAATGCTAAGGAAAGAAAAAAAGAAGAAGAGTGTTGTCAAGCTTATTTCTAAGCTTGAGGCACTGGAGTGTAGTTAGTGTATTCGGGTTCGTCAACAGTATCTTTTCGCCTCGTCCCCGGCAACGGCGCCAAAAAGTTGACCAGCCTAAATCGCGTGTCCAAAATTGGAGGCGGATTCGAGGTAGTCGAGCTTTTACATTTATAACCCGGATCCTTCTAGGCCCCCACAACTTTGTTTACAGGGTCGAAGTAGATGTACGGGGTCGAACACAGGGACGAGGGGGATAGTGTTGAGAACGTAGAATCGGCACGTTACACTCCGGCAGGTATGAAGAGATAGCAAATTCCCAAAGGGGATACAACCAGGTGTCACAAACAAAACAAATAAATCTATCTCCAAGTGGAGCTACTAGAAAGATTTAAGGTTTTAGTCATTTAGCAGTTTTTAGGGGTTTTCATGCGACAAAAACAGAAAGATAAAACAAGAGCTTAAAGCAAGGTGCGAAGGATAAGACTTTAGTAAGCCAAGCGGTAGCAGTAACATCCTGCACCCCTCCTCTCAGAGTGGGTGCCTATAACCAAGCATCAACACCCCTCTCGAGGTTGTTGGACTTAAGTTAGAGTGGAATGATACTAAAACAACTTCGTTCCAGGCACTCTCGTACTCATGAATCAGACCAAACACTAGAGTCACAACCCAACTCTCGAAGTGGTTGCGATAGGAAACACGATTTGGTAGCTAAGCGAAACGCGATCCAAACATGAAAGCTAGAGTTCAGATATCCAACATACCAGTCACCCAACATATTGCACCAAACATTAAATAATAAGTAATTAAGCTTTCCTATTTTCATAAGCAATAAAGGTCTTAATACAGTGCATAAGTAAAGAATTAAATAACAGAATTAAAGATAAGTGTCGCCTCCTTGATGTAGAAGAACGACAGACTACTGTAGCTCTCCAGCCCGATATCGGTCAGGAGCCGAGCCCGATACGACAGTGTCGGGCGGCACCCCCTCTTGGGCAGCACCGTCTGACGACTGACTGTATCACTCAAGGACCCTAGCCAATACGCTCATGTCGGGCGACACACCCTCTCAGGCAGCACACATGACAGCGAAGCGTATCAGGTTCGATATCGTGTCGGGCAACGAGCTACGCGTCAACTGTCCGGCACTTGTGTCGCTCATCGTCGTCGGCCGGTATCGGCCCGCAGTGTCGCCCAGGACAACCCTAAGTGAGCCATCCCCTCCCTCTCGGGATGAGGAAAAGCTCTCCTAGGGTCGCCCGGTACAAGCACTAGGGCACGATACTCTTGCTCTCGCAGTCTCCTCCGAAGGTGGCTCCGAATGCCCTAACTGTCAACTCCCCGGGTTTCCAAACTGTCTTTTCGGCTTCCTGTAGCTGCTATTTATAGGCAGCAGTTGGAGAAGTTATGGTGCTGGGAGTGCTACGTGTCCTCCTATTTGTGAGTCAGTAGGCGGCCGATACTTGTGTTGCGTGATGCCAGGATATCGGCTGTTGGTTACGTGACGGGCGGCGCCTGCCGGTGGGTGGCCTGTGTCGTGCGACAAGCTTGGATTGTCGCGGCATGCTCGGCTCCCTATCGGGTAAAAGGTGTGTCGTCCGTCAGGTTTCTTCGTGCGCGGCGTCCCTTGTCGTGCGTCGATGCGTCCCTCTACCCTATCGGGCAGCGGTCGTATCGGTCGCTGGGAAGGTCGATATAGGCTGAGTAAGCTTTTTGGGTCGGGAGGGCCTTATTGATGATAAAAGGGCCAAAATAGGAGGAAAACTTTGCAAAAGATGGAAATATTAAATTAAGAGCGTTGTTAGGCCAATTATTGCGAAAGTGCATATAAAAGAGAGGAAAATAGCAGAAAAGGGCAGTTTTGATAACGGAATAAAGGGCACAAACGTCACAAAATTTGGTGTTATCAGCTGCACATTCAATGTTCTAGTAATAAAATCCCATTCATGACAGAGTGGTCTGAGTTTTCCTTCGAACCGGGCTTCACACCTCAACCGCCATATACTGTATGGGATCAGGACCGCCAAGTTTCCAGCTAACCATTCCTTAAGATTCTTCCTCTTCCCCAATACGCAGGTGTCTATTAGATTTCTTACATTGGTGGGTGGAAACATGTTTGTCAACTCAGCAAATTTTCCCCAAAGAAACTCCACAGTTTGTCCTTGGAACAGCAGGTGTTCAATGCTTTCCTCATGCGGCTCCGTGTAGCAATTACATTGAGATGCTAAGGGAATAATACATCTGGCTCTAATGTTGTCATCCATTGACGTGGCTCTTCTAACCGATCTCCAAATGAATGTTGTAGCCTTAGGAAAATTAGTATCCCAAATCAAACCCAGTCCAACTGGACCTTCCCTTCTGTCTAGCATCAATATCTTCTTAACCGATCTCATAGAAAAGACTCCTCTCATCCCCAGACTCCATATCATCCTATCATCTTCATCAGCGATCCATGAATTAGAATCACAGATAAGTTTCAGCCCATCATCGTCGACAGTCATCTTTAGTATATCCCAGTCCCATCCCTGCCCATCAATCCAAAAATCTTTAATAAGAAAGGGATGTCTTCTATTGCTAGAAAATCTAGCATGATCTGCCAATCGCTGCTCGCACCACCACAAATCCCAGAAAGCGATTTCACCTCTCCCTACCATCCATCTACACAAAGGGAACACCCGTGGCAACATATCCCAAATTCTTTTCCAGCACGGAGAAGGATAAGTCCCAAGTTTCAAGGATCCGGGGTAAGCATTATCACGACCTCCTGCCAATTTGGCATACTTCCCCCTACAAAACTCGGCCCATAATGAATCCGACGTCAACACCTCCCAACATGCCTTCCCAACAAATGCATCATTTATCAGTCGCAAAGATGGGATCCCAAGTCCACCATGATAAAAAGGTCTTGCAACTTTGTGCCAACTGAGCCATGCCTTCTTGTGCTGTTCATCTCTGCCCACCCACAAAAATTGAGAGAGTTTTCTCTCAATACGGTCTGCAATCCCCGCTGGAATGCCAATTGTTGCCTCCGTATATACTGGAATGGATGTCAGGACATGAGCAATCAGTAGTCTTCTACCCTCAAAGGATAGGAGCTTGGATCTCCAGGCTGTGAACCTAACAACAATCTTCTCCATTAAGAACTCAAAGTCGTTGAGTCTCATCCTTCCTTTAGTTATAGGAATACCCAAGTAGGTTAAAGAATCCTTTGCTTCCCCCGTATCCAGAGAATTCACCACTCTGTCGATCATCTCCAAATCTTTCCCACCTACTACACAGGAGGATTTAGCCTTGTTAATACGTTGCCCAGTGGCCCTTTCATACGCCTCAAAGGTGACATTTTCCTATCTTGTTCACCCCTCCCTTGGCTTTGAGAGTTGAAGATGACTTGAGCTGCTGGCTAGCATTAGAACCTTTCTTTACTTTGCCCTTGCCCTTAACTTTAGACTTTTCCTTCTTTCTACTGATCTTCATTACATATTTGGGTTTGTCTTTCTTCATCTGTGCCTCTGCTGTCCTCAACATGCCCAACAACTCTATCATTGGCCTGTCAAAGTTGTCCATGTTGTAGTTCATCATAAACTGACTATAGGATTCTGGCAACGATTGTAGTATCACATCAATAGCCAACTCTTGGCTCAAAGGGAATCCCAGCCGAGTTAGGTTCTCCACATACATAATCATCTTGAGTGTGTGAGGGCCTATTGGATCTCCTTTTATCATGATGCACTTGAATAGTTCCATGGATACCTCATATTTCTCTTGTCGTGATTGGTCTTGATACATGTTCTTCTGATGTTGAATCATCTCAATGACGTCCATGTTCTCATGTTGTCTCTGCAACTCATAGTTCATTGATCACAACATCAAGCACTTCACATCAATGGAATCCTCAGCATGCTTCTTGTAAGCATCCCTTTCAACCTTTGGTGCGGTGGGAGTGGGTTCTTCTAGCTCTAGATTATCTAGGACATAGAACTTTTGCTCTTGAGTGAGAACAATTCTCAAGGGCCTAAACTAGTCGTGGAAGTTGTTCCCATTTAGCTTTTCCTTCTCAAGGAGTGAACTGATCGGTTGACATTCCAGACGATCGGTTCAAAGAGTGAGCCGATCGATTGATGACCGATTCGAGGAGCGAGACGAGCGGGTGGAGGCCATGAGGTGATGCATGACGACCAAGCAAATTGATTGGTTGGAGGAGGCAATCGATCGGCTAGTGGCACCCAACCGACAATCATGATGGCAAGCCGATCAATCATGAAGATGATTTGATCAAACCCGGAAAGGTAAAAGCACAGAGTGCATCTTGTACAAGTTGCATGTGATGTAGACCTAGATGACTGTGATTCCTCTTAGCGTGAGGAATCACATTAGCATGGACATAATCATCGCTTTTATTGTTTCACATGTTTTCTGTGGGATATAGCATGTATATGATACGTATTATATATTGCGGTGATTGGATATGTATATGTATCTATAAAAATCAAATCCCTCATCTAAATATTAAAGTGTTAGATGCCTTCCAAATGTGACACATGTGAAAAGATTGATCGGCCAAGTGTGGGCACGCCCTAGCGTGCTGCACTGTCTATCTCGTGGAAGCGTGAAGGAAGGATATGTGGGTCTACCCTAGTAGGGTGCATATTCATCGTGTTGGCTTTGGGTCAGACTTAAAAAGGTGACCTAGATAGGATCCAGCACCTTGAGGCATGGAGGGTATTATGGCAACGAGTTGCACATGACATCTTTCAAGAGTTGCATATGATACAATTGGCAAAAGTTCCCTACTTGGAAGATCTAATTTGTTGGTGATAGCCCTAGCTGGTCCATGAGTTAGAGGATTTTAGGATCTTGCCCACTAGAAGATTGTACGTTGCAATTTTTTGAATTGATTGTGAGGGCTATCAATTTGAACTAAAATAATGGGAGCGATAAATAATTAAAGGCCTAATTATATCATCAATTTTCAAATCAATCAAATAAGTCAAAATTGAGTTTTGGACTAAAATTGCATATTATTCTTTTGTAATACAAATGAAAACAAACAATAATCACTTCTCTTTGTGATCGGTCCTTGAAAAGGACAAGCTGAATGGGACGAACTTCCATGACTGGTTTAGGACATTGAGAATTGTTCTCACTCAAGAGCGAAAGCTCTATGTCCTAGATACACCAATACCAGAGGAACCTACTCCTACCGCACCAAAGGCAGAAAGGGATGCTTACAAGAAGCATTTCGATGATGCCATTGATACAAAGTGCTTGATGATGTGCTCCATGAACCACAAGTTGCAGAGACAACATGAGAACATGGGTGTCATTGAGATGATTTAGCATCTCAGGAACATGCATGAAGATCAAGCACGGAAAGAGAGATATGATGTCTCCAGGGCATTGTTCAAGTGTGTCATGACAGAAGGAGATCCAGTTGGTCCTCACATGCTCAAAATGATTGGGT
The DNA here is from genome assembly GCA_963693085.1 of Alisma plantago-aquatica. NCBI lineage: Eukaryota > Viridiplantae > Streptophyta > Magnoliopsida > Alismatales > Alismataceae > Alisma > Alisma plantago-aquatica. Next base: position 1,066,107,712 of record OY856412.1, read on the forward strand.
ATGTGGAGAACCTGACAAGACTGGGACTTCCCCTGAGCCAAGAGTTGGCTACTGACGTGATACTACAATTGTTGCCAGAATCATACAGTCAGTTTGTGATGAACTACAACATGAACAACTTTGACAGGACACTATCAGGGTTGTTGGGCATGTTGTGGACAGCAGAGGCACAGATGAAGAAGGACAAGACTAAGTCTATGATGGTGATCAGCAGCAAGAAAGGAAAGTCCAAGTGCAAGGGCAAAGGCAAGGCTAAGGAAGGTTCTGATGCTAGATAGCAGTCGAAGTTGTCTTCAACTCTCAAGGCCAAGGGAGGCGTGAACAAGAAAGGCAATTGCCACCATTGTCAAAAGCCAAGACATTGGAAAAGGAATTGTCCTCTCTATCTAGAAGAACAAAAGAAGAAGGAGGCGACATCCGTCTCCACTTAAAGGTGTCATGAAATAAACTTGTAACACTTTTTGAGGTATATGATACCAAGATATAAAGTGTAAAGCACTCAATAAATGGGGCAAGTGTTTCCTCCATAGATAGGATTACTTTAGTTTATTTTCAATCTTAAAGGCATGTAATACAGTTATGAACTTCTATTATATAGAAACACTTTATTTTTGCATATTGTATGACAATGATTGCAATTAATAAAGTTGATGTTTCAATTTCTAAAGATATGATCTTTGTGGCAATGCCTTGTTTATCTTATTGTACTTGATATGCATAAGATAAAATGATACCTAAAAGTTATAGATAACTCAAACAATCAAATTAGCATATATCATGAGAAATTCATTTCTAGTTTCCATATGATGGATAAATATAGACTCTTTTGGTTTGAGAACCAGTAAGAGACATGAATATCTTGGACATGATTGATCAATCTTCACTAATGGTAGTGGGAGAATGATTATACTATTAGGTATAATACATGTGATGTATTTACATACCTATTGGAGCAAATGCTAATACCTCAAACGGTGTTTAGAGAAATACCAATATGAACATCTTGAAGTGTTCAAGAATATCATAAATGCAGTCGAATTTGGTAAAGTGTTAATTCTTGATGAGATCAATGAATAAAATACTTAAACCAAATGTTTTAGATCCTTAAGAGTGATTATGATAGTGTATAATAGTGAACTCATGGTTAAGGCATGGTGATGTCTGGACCAAGAGGATGTCATACTCTAAGGAGTTAGAGAATGATTATCAAATAACTGAATTCTACATAAAGGGATGAAATCCATAAGTGCAAATGAGTCTTAAATGTTAAGACACATGGATAACATTTTGAGAAGGATGATGCTTGTTGATTGCAACTTAATGACTAAGAGATTTGGCATACGGGTACTAAAACCGCATTCCTATGAGGAATAAAACAAGGATGTGTATGTGACAGAACCTATAAGGTTTATGAATCCATTAATGCAAATGAAGTCTATAAGTTACAATGGACTAATCAATGTGATTGATTGAGTACAAGAAACTCATAATTGGACCTTTACTTTGATTATATAGTCAAAGGGTTTGAATGATATGTCAAAGATAAAGAAGCAATCTGTGATTTAGTGGGAGCGTATTCACATTCCACATGTAGATGTGAAATGGAAATGTTCTAGAATGGAAATCCATAGTGGAAATTATCTTTAAGGAAGAAAGAGACGTTTCCTATGTGATAGGAATAGAGACCTATAGAGATAATTCTCAAAAACCTCTTGACCTAAAAAGAGAAAGCATACATTGGCTATCTGTACTGAAGGGTTCAGTGTGCACAGATTTAGTGGGAGAAAACATGTCCATGTTACATGGAGTTAGTATCCCAAGGCCAAATGTTCAATTCTTATGAAGAATGGGAACACTAAGAATAGATATGTATCTATCATGTATGTAATTATCCCATTATCTTGTATGTATGGACATAGCAAGAAAAAAATACATTCATCATCTTGTATGAAGGACATGACAATATGATATGCTCATCCTGATAACTCGTATGTGGGACATGATGAGTGGATGTCTGTCAAGTTCCAGTAAGGGTTACTGGAATACCATGAGAATTTGGTAAGTGCTTGAGAAGTACTAGTTCTATATAGATAAGGAAGGGTTTAATGTAAAGAGTTAGAGTGATGCGAACTTCCAAAAGGACTGAAAATTAATCGCAAAATATATATGGGATGTATGAAAGTGAATGTTTGTTGACTGGAAATCTTCCAACAAAGCCATTTAAAAGGAAATGTCGAGTGTTTGTGTGTTAGAGAACAACATTGGATACTATATGGATCTGGAACTTCATGAGATGAACTTATAGATATTCCGATCATTGATGACAAGTAAGGAATGCTTGATCATGCAATGTGGCTAAAGGTTAGAAAAGGAATACTAGATCACATATTACAACAACTCAATTTCATACGTGTGACATACAACAAAGAGATGAGAGGCATGCAGATAATACTGACTTTGGCAAGGTGTTGTCATAAGTCACTATGTTAGCACTAAAGCATAGTAACATGTGGGACATGTTTGAAGATCACTATGAATATGATTCCAGGGTGATTGGCTCACAGTGCAAGTGGGAGTCTGTTGGTATGTATGCCGTGAGAGCCAATCATGAGATGATTGGTGGGATACATTAAGATTGATTTGATAAACATCAAAGGCAAGCTTCCAATTCTTTCTGTCTCTGATACCACTGTTGTGTTTTACATGGTTGGAGTAGGCAGCGGAAATGAAAATTTTACATGACCATAAACCCATAACCAGAAGATCGCATCAACATCTATGTAATGGGAAGGATGGTTTTAGCGAGGTGTACCTGGTCCTGAGTCTTGCTAAGTGATAATACCTCACAACTAGTACGGTCTTCAACAACTTGTCTTTGACGGCATCTGTGCAGCTCCTCGTCTTTACCCGGACTGTGGTTGATAGTCATTTTCCTGAGCTACAAAAGTCTCCCACCTCTATATATAGTCCACACAGACTACTGAGAACTCTAGTCATCTAGTTCTGAAGGAAGAACTAGAAGGAGTTGTCCCTTTCTATAGGCATACTAGTTGTCAGCACATTCTCGTACAATCAGTTACTTTTCTGTAGTTGTCTTTGCCTCAATGTTCCTCTATGGACAGGTAGAACTTGCTTGGTATCTCTCAGTTACCACAACCAGAGAGGACAAAAACTTTACAAAGAAACTGATGTTATGATTTTTATCTCTGGAGAAGCCCCCTGTACCCCTCTATTTATAGTAGAGGGTGTTGGTATGTATGCCCTGAGAGCCAATCATGGGATGATTGGTGGGATACATTAAGATTGATTTGATAAACATCAAAGGCAAGCTTCCAATTCTTTCTGGTTCATTCATATGCGATAATGATAGAACATATTGAATGTCTAGAGAATGACCGTACTCAATGACGTATGCTTTCAGGTTAAGGACCTGAACGATGAGATCATACGGATGTTAAGAGTTTGTACATTCTTATTATGTCCCTAGTCGGATGTCATTGTGGAAGGTAGATACACAGTAATGACACACAAGACTAGATTGTGGTGTTGGTTTATGATAGAATCTCATTAGTCATGATATGGAGATATCAAACCAAACACATAGGTACTTGTTAGAGAATAAGTGTATCAGACAGACCCACCGTGAGTTTGGCACATGGAACCATGACATGGTAGTCACAGTTAGTTCTCACAGTGATGATAGTGAGTGTGATTCTTTGACCTAAAATCACTACACTCAACACATGTAGTTGGGTACACTTTGACATCATCAAACGCAGTCCTGAAACATGGGTTGTTATAAAAGTGATGATTGGGTGGCTTTGACACATGGGGCTTTTGAGGGATGAGTGATAGATATGGGATTTGACCCTCCTGAGGGAGTTTGATATCCATGGCCACTGGATGAGTAGGATTGAGATAGGCATGCATGCATCTGTGAATCAGTATGTGATATTGATGTCATACATATCTCCTCCAATCTACTCTGATATCAAGAAAGTGAATGAACATTGACAAGATGACTGTTCCATGCCTCGAGTTCATTTGGGATATCAGTGACAAAGGAATTATACATTCACTGTAACACCATTCACGGATTGTAGGATTGAAAGTTGTTCTCCAACTTTCTACTTCACTTGGGTAGCACTGATGTGTGACTAGGTACTGATCTTTTCTTATGAAATCATAAGTGTTATGAACTATCACTGCCAACGTGAAATGGACCTATAGGGTCACACACATAGGATCTAATCTGGAAGAGGAGTTTTATCCACAAATGATGTTTAGATTGATTACTAAAGGATTTTAGTAGTTCAATTAAACACTCAATTAATTGATAGCTCAATATCATAGTGTTCAAGGTGTTGGACCAGTTGATTGAGAGTATCAGATTGATTGAAACTGCAATTGACTGATTTACACAGTCTGCTGCTCCAACCGATCAGCTCATGGGATGAACTGATCGGCTCAGGTTATTGAACCGATCAGCTCATGCAGTGAGATGATCGGATCATGTATCACCAAACGATCTGCTCAATTGTTGAACCGATCAGTTCATGTGACCAGCCGAGATCGTTTGGAAAATAAGAAGACTATTTTGCAAATATATTTTTTTCACTTGTATAAATTCAATTTAGAAAAGGACTAATATTTGATTAGTTGGAAATGAATATGGAAAGTCGATTTGAGTTGGATCAGGACCGTGAACTGATCGGTTCAGGGTACCAACTAATCAGTTGAGAGCCCCAAACGATCGACTCAGAACCCAACCGATCGGCTCAGAGGCCAAAACGATCGGTTCAGTTTGTTAAACGATCGGTTCAGTTTGTTAAACGATCGGTTCAGCTACCGTAGTATGTCAGATTTGTGGAAAATCTCAAACCCTTCTACTCCTACTTTAATCCTGCATTGCCCGGGATAGAGAACCTTGTCCCATGGCCCTCCTATATATATAGGGGTATTGGGGGCTTCTTTGAACACAACTCAGAACACCAGTTGTTCTGTAAAGTTGTCGTTCTCTCTAGTTTTTATAACTGAGAGAGCCTGAGCAAGTGCTACCCGATAAGGGAGGCACATCAAGGGAAAGACAACTGCATAAAAGTAACTGGTGGCAGGAGAGTGTGTCAGTGACTAGTATGTTGACAAAAGGGTGTGACTCCTTTCAATTCCTTGTGGGACAAGGAGATCAGAGTTCCAGGTGGTCTGTGTGGACTACTTTAGAGGCGGGAGACTTCTGCCGCTTGGAGGACAGTTGTCAATCCTGACAGTTCTGGTGAGACCAGGAGCTGCACAGACACCGTCCAAGACCAGAGGTGAAAACTGCGCAAGCCGTGAGGTATTGTTGCCAAGCAAGCCTCGAGACAAGGTATGATTCTACAAACCATCTTTCCTAATGTATAGACGTTAACGTGATTCCATCATTTTGGGTTTAGGGAGAATAAAATTTTTGTTTCCGTTGCCTTCTCTGTCTCCCCTAAAACCCAACAGAGGGTAGGGTTAGGGTTCTCAATATGTTCAGGAGTAGAAGGGTCTAGAACTTTCATGAATAATTTGCACTGCGGTAGGCGAACCGATCGTTTCATAAATGAAACAGTCATTTGGCAAGGTGAGACAATCGGTTCACTAGTTAGCCAGTCAATTAACTTAGTGAACTGGTCATTTCACTTTCCAGAATTTCCCACAATTGACTTTCCTTATTCGTTTCTAATTAACACAAAGATTAATTCTTGTCCCAATCGAATTGAACAAGTGAAACGAAAAAAAACTTTTTTCTCACAAATTGGGAAAATCCAACACTACTTGTTTGCACACATGAACCGATCAGTTCACCAGAGTGAACCAGTTATCTCACTGGACATGAGATGATTGGTTCACTCAGTGAACCGGTTGGTTGGAGGTCCAGATTGTGCAGAACATAGTCAATTCAGTTCTCAATCAATCTGACACTCAAATCAGTAGGTTCAACATTGAACTTGATGATTATGAGTCAAGTCTTTTGATTGAATGTTTGATTGAGTACCTAAAACAATTTAGTAATCAATCCAAACATCATTCATGGATAAACTCCTCTTCCAGGTTAATCCTTTGTGTGTGACCCTATAGGTCCCATTTCATGTTGGCAGTGAATGTCCATAACTATCTTATGACATCACAAGCAAAGAGTGGTGCCTAGTCACACATCAGTGCTACCCAAGTGAAAAGGAAAGTTGGAGAACAACTTTCAATCCTAGATTCTGAGATTGGTGTTCCAGTGAATGTATAATTCCTTTGTCTCTGATATCCTGAATGAACTCAAGGCATGGAGTTGTCATCCTTTCAACGTTCATTCCTATTTCTTGAACTAGATCAGACTATCTGAGATATGTGTAACATCAATATCATATATTGATTCACATGTGCTTGTGCGTGCCTTTCTCAGTCTCACTTATCAAGTGGCATGGACATCATACTCCCTTAGGAGGGACAAATCACATATCTATCACTCACAGTCTATCTCATGTGTCAAAACCACCCAACCATGACTATTATAACAACCCATGTTTTAGGACTGTGTTTTATGATGTCAAAGTGTACCCAATCACATTTGACAAGTGTAGTGATTTCGGGTCTAAGAATCACAATCACCACCATCACTCTGATATATGACTATGACTACCATGTCATGGTTCCATGTGTCACTCTCATGATGGGTCTGTCCAATACACTGTTCACATGTATCTATGTGCTTGGTTTGATATCATGTATCATGACTAATGAGACATTGTCATCAACCAACACACACTCTAGTCTTGATGTGTCATTGTTGTCTATCAACCTTCCACAATGACATCCGATTAGGGACATAACTAGAATGTACATACTCTTAGCATCTATATGATCTCATTGTTCAAGTCACATACTTGAAGACATACGTCATTGAGTATTGTAATTCTTTAGACATTCATTCTGCTCCATCATTTATCTCATAATCGATTGAGCTAGAATAAATTGGAACCTTGCCTTGGATATTTATGAAATCAATTGTGACATATTCTAATCTAGTCATCATATGATTGGTTCTCAGGGCATACATACCAATAGGAATCACATGATTAAGAGATAGTATTTGTATTTACTATGATGTGTCCCTCTCCTATTAACATGTATATAGGGTAACCTTAGGGTTTCTTTCTAAAAATCCCATATAAAGTATCTTTACTTATTTGGTTAATCTTGGGCTCAAATCTAATTTTAATGGCCCCTCTTGATGGAACACCCTCTCTTGCACTTAAACTCTTTAAAATGTCCAATATATTTCATATTGCACATACCAGTTGATAATGACGCATACCATTTTTATCCATTTTTTTGGGTTGTTCCCAAACTACCCAGAGTGAGTAGCCTCTAGTTGATTATGTTGGTATGTATGCCCTGAGAGCCAATCATGGGATGATTGGTGGGATACATTAAGATTTATTTGATAAACATAAAAGGCGAGCTTCCAATTCTCTCTGGTTCAGTCATATGATATAGTGATAGAACATATTGAATGTCTAGAGAATGACAGTACTCAATAACGTATGCCTTCAGGTTCATGACCTGAACGATGAGATCATACGGATGCTAAGAGTTTGTACATTTTTATTATGTCCCTAGTCGGATGTCATTGTGGAAGGTAGATAGACAGCAATGACACACAAGACTAGATTGTGGTGTTGGTTGATGACAGAATATCATTAGTCATGATATATAGATATCAAACCAAACACATAGGTACTTGTTAGAGAACAAGGTACCGGACAGACCCACCGTGAGTTTGACACATGGAACCATGAGATGGTAGTCACAGTCAGTGTTCACAGTGATGGTGGTGAGTGTGATTCTTAGACCTGAAATCACTGCACTCAACACATGTCGTTGGGCACACTTTGACATCATCAAATGCAGTCCTGAAACATGGGTTGTTATAAAGGTGATGATTGGGTGGCTTTGACACATGGGCCTTTTGAGGGGTGAGTGATAGATATGGGATTTGTCCCTCCTGAGGGAGTTTGATATCCATGGCCACTTGATGAGTAGGATTGAGAAAGGCGTGCACGCATGTGTGAATCAGTATATGATACTGATGTCATACATATCTCTTCCAGTCTACTCTGAGATCAAGGAAGTGAATGAACGTTGACAGGATGACTGTTCCATGCCTCGAGTTCATTCGGGATATCAGTGACAAAGGAATTATACATTCGCTGTAACACCATTCACGGATTGTAGGATGAAATTTGTTCTCCAACTTTCTACTTTCACTTGGGTAGCACTGATGTGTGACTAGGCACCGCTCTTTGCTTGTGAAGTCATAAGTGTTATGGACTTTCACTGCCAACGTGAAATGGACCTGCAGGGTCACACACATAGGATTTAACCTGGAAGAGGAGTTTTGTCCACAAAGCAATGTTTAGATTGATTACTAAAGGAGTTTAGTAGTTCAATTAAACACTCAATCAGTCGATAGCTCAATATTGTATGGTTCAAGGTGTTGGACGCATTGATTGGAATATCAGATTGATTGAAATCGCATTTGACTGATTTTGCCCAACCTGTGCTCCCAACCGATCGGCTCATGTGATGAACCGGTCGGCTGAGGTTGTTGAACCGGTCGGCTGGAGTGTCCAGGCCGATCGGCTCATGCCCAGGTTGAAACGACCGGTTCAAGGGTTGAAATGACCGGTTCAAGGGTTGAACCGATCGGCTCAACTGGTGCAACCGACCAGTTGGGAAAGTAATGCCGGCAAGAATTTTCCTTTCATTTCAAATTGCCCAATTCGATTGGGAATAATATTGGTATTCGATACCAATTGGGAAAGAAACAAAGAAAGTCTTTTTGAGCCGGATTAGGACCATGAACCGATCGGTTCAGGGCACCAACCGATCGGTTGGAGTGCCCCAAACGATCAGCTCAGGTCCAACCGATCGGCTCAATGGCCGAACCGATCGGTTCAGTTGTGAACCGATCATTTCAAGTTGCGAACCGGTTGCCTTTTGTGGAAAATTCTCGAACCCTTCTACTCCTGCTTTAGTCCCGCATTGCCCGGGATGGAGAACCCTGTCCCATGACTCTCCTATATATATAGGGGTATTGGGGGCTTCTCAAAGTACAGCTCAATGCAACCAGTTGCTCTGCAAGTTGTCGTTCTCTCTGGTTTTGGTAACCGTGAGAGAGCCCGAGCAAGTGCTTCCCGCAAAAGGGAGGTGCAGCAAGGGAAGGACAACTACAGTTGCAACAGGAGGCAGGAGAGCGTGTTGGCGACTAGTACGTCAACAGGAGGGTGCGACTCCTTCCACTTCCTTGTGGGATAAGGAGAGTGGAGTTCCAGGTGGTCCGTGTGGACTACTATAGAGGCGGGAGGACACTGCCTCTTAGGAGGACAACTGTCATCCGACAGTCCGGTTCGAGTAGGAGTTGTGTGACAAAGTGGGTTTTCTGGCTTAATTTCGAGGACGAAATATCTTTTAAGGTGTGTACGATGTGATGGAGTGGACTTTTGGAACCCTTAAATGTCCAATGATACAAGTGAACTCATGCAGGTTGAGAAGTTTTGAGAATCCCAAGTGTTTTGGTAAAGTTGGAGTGTTGATTGAGGTTTGTATAATGATTTGGATCCATAAGTTATGCCTACTTGAGGAATTTAATTGACAAGTCAAATAGCTGAGTTTTTGCACCAAAATCGAATGGATTGTACCTTGAGGTATGGTGAAGCTATGGTTAAATTTTGGTGGCATTTGGATGTTCCTAGAGGGAGTTAGTGAGGTTTGATATTTGAGAAATAATGTGCTTGATTGATGGGTAATAGACCTAAGTTCGGCAATCACAGCCTAAGCTAGGTTGTGTCACGCGCCCCTTATTTGTGGGTGGGCTGCATGGACACTTTGTAGCCATAGATCTAAGATCTAGTGGCTGGGACTGCCTACATTAGTGAGCCACAGATTACCCATTCACGTGCATCAATCGGGGCCTTACATTCCTGATCGGACGGTTTAAAGGCCTTCCCCTAGCTCAGGACGAAGAGGAGACGTGGGACAGCATCGTGGGCAAGCACCCACACCCCTCATGCTCGCTGATCGTGGGACAAGAGGGAGGAGTAGATGAGCAGTTGCCCTCGACTCCTTGAGAGAATTCGTTCAAACCAAAGCTTGTGGCTGATGGGTAAGAGGCGAGAGAAAACAGACTCTCTACTCTCCGCCCTCCTCCATTGCAGCCAGCAGGTGTGACAAGGAAGAAAGAAGTAGGGAAAGAGGGAACCTTGAGGACCTTTGAGTAGGAGAGAACAAATATGAGGGTGAGAGGAGTTGATCCCGCACACTCACAGACTGTACCAGGCAGATTTTCTTGGCCGCCGAGATCCAGTTTTCCAGAAGAAGCGAGGCGGAGTTGGAGGCACTGATCAAGGCTTAACACCTCAATCCAGTATGCTCGTCAGTTCTATGGAGTTCCAACGAAGCTCCTTAGTGTGTAATATGCAAGCTTAGAAGCTGGAAATCTATCTTCCCCCTTCTAGCTCTTCTACGGCGGCGCCATCATCGGAGGACCCCCCGGCCAAGGAGCTTTAGAGCATATGACGAGGAGCCTTGTAGCCGTGGAGGTCTGGAAAGGGTACTCAAAGATGATGGAGGCCTTCGGAGCTGACGAGGAGCTCTCGAGCATGGGCTATTGCTCACCGGAGAGGCTGCCTCGCGGCGGCACTCTGTTCCTGGATCGCGCGAGGAAGAGAAGAGCGGGGCTGAACCCCGGTCCAATCGCCCAAACCCAGTCATGAACCGGGTCCAAGTGCTCGAGAACCGGCGGGTCAACGATGAACCAGGCGGGTCAGAGCATAATCAACTGAAAGAGCAGCGCCCCCACGTGGACACGTGGCGGCCTCTGAATGGCCAAGAAAAGGTAAATCGCCCAATAATTCAGTAAATTTCCAAATCTTCCAATATTCATAGTAATTAGCTCGAGCATCAGAAAAATACATATGATATACCAAAATGTTCAGAAAAATGCATAGAACAAGATGGAATCATAATATCATGCTTTTAATGCTTTAATATCAGTGATATCATGTAAGATATGTAATGCTTAGTTTGTGGATAATAATTAGCAAACGATGACACAAAATTATGGAAAAATGCCTATAGGTCTATAATAATGTTTATAATGCACCTGATGTCAAGGATGATCATGTTGATGTACGAAATTATGTAATTTGCTTCATATTGTTAATTAGGTCTAATAACCCTAAAGAAAATGTAGAAAATACATTAATGATCAATAAATGATGAAATTTACAGAGTAAGCTCATATCCATATTTCGAACCACAGATTTAATTATGAGATCATGATGATGCATAGAATCCTTGTTATATTAAGATGAACCTTGAAACATGTAATGAAACCCTAATTTGAGTAATACATGTAACTTAGGGTTAATATGTATAAATAATGATATGGAACCTGATATTCATATTATGTATCCTAATTTGGAACATAACATTTGTAACATAAATCCCACATAAGGATGAGGATAAGATAAGTCATAATGTATATATCCTAATGAACTAAGTGAAACCCTAATATGAACACGATTAGGGTTAAGATGAGAAGTATGATGATGTGAACCTGATGATAGTATATGATCTTATCTTAATCAGGTTTGACCAAGCTTATAGTTGACATCAGTGGTATGTGATTAGTATATCTCTTTGGAAGGTACGCCATTACCTCTTACTTGGCTTATTATATAATATGCTTGCGTTATATGGTAGTACAAACTTGGCATATGATATTGATTGAATGATTGTTCTTGTATGATATGTTGCATGTTTTTCCATACTTATTGCTATGAACACATGAAACATAAGATATCTGGTCCATTATATGACAGCACTAAATCTCTTTGGTAGAATAGTGCATTGATGAAAGTACTAAATCTCTTTGGCAGAATAGTACATGTGAGCACTAAATCTCTTTGGCAGAATAGTGCATTTGTGAAGTACTAAATCTCTTTGGCAGAATAGTACATATGAGCACTAAATCTCTTTGGTGGAATAGTGCATGTGGTTGATCAAGTTTACTTATAATGGAAATGTGCCTAAAATATGTGTTCTCTTCTGGTAACAAATATCTTTGTGCAACTATACGCCTTTTCTTATATTTTATTTAATGCTTCCAAGTATTAGTCTTATCTTATTGCCAAGATATGATGAGAGGTAAATAAAAGACACGTAGGCGTACTCAGTACAATATTCATGAAATATTGTGCTGACGTGTACCGCATGTAATCTTTTGTTTAGGTTGTGGCTATGTGCTCTTGAAGATCCAAGTTTGTGAGAGTTGTGTAGCGAGCTGATGTACAGGTGGACCTGTTGTCTTAAGATCCTGTTGTTTAGTTATAGTACATGTATATGTGTAGTTTGCAGTTCAATATGTAATATCAAATGTTGTAACAATTCATTATGTAATTATATGTTGAATGGTGAACATGTGTGTATGGTTTTATTATTGTTCATGTACATGTGCTACTGATTGTTTCCTTCTGACTCCCTCGATTTTCTTCTTCTTAGCCTAGTGTGGGATGTTTAAATTGGGATTCTCGCTGAGGTGAGGGTTTCAATTTGGACGTCACACATCAGATTAAGTTTTAGAAAATCCGGGGACGTCACAGGTGGTATCAGAGCATGAACAATAGCAAAGCCTGACATTTGCTCAACATGCAACTCAAAACTAAAGAACCTTGAACCTTAATAATCTTTAGGGTTAGATTAGTCGTATTTTAGAGACTAGATCTGACATAACCTCTAGGTTAGCACCTAGATGTCTGAGAACTAGGTCTAGACTAGTGCTTGTAGAGTAGCAAGTCCTGAGATGTCGTTCTTTCCTTGTAGTACAACGGTATGGGACGTTGCACTATTTGGAAATGACGTGCATCAAGGGAAGAGAAACCCTAGACATATTGCGCACGTTGTCTAGAGTAGCTACACTAGTCTACCCCTTGTTCTCACCCTTTTCACTAGTTTTCATGACACTGTACTCTCTACTATGTGTGGGGCACTCGTTTCTGGATTTGGTTTTTGATTCCAATCAGATCGAACCTTGGTAGTTTTCTCTGACGCTTGTTTTATCGGAGAAAAACTATATAATATTTTATTATGTATATGTATTACAAAAATGTTTCCCCACACAAGTACGAGTAGGAGGTGGTCATGTAACCTAAGTGAAAGTGAATGACATCAGTCTAGAAGAGAGTGTAGTTCTAGATTAGATGTCTAGAGCCTTGTTGGTATATGTGATAGATAGAATAGAGGAAATAAGTTTTGATGATATGATGTAAGTTTCATATAGATAGTATAAGATGGTTTATGATGATCTTTGTTTGTTTTTGAGGATGTAAGTTCAAGTTTGAGGATTTGTGATAAGTTTTGATGATGCAAGTAACTAGGCTTTTATGAGATAAGATATGCTAAGTTAAGATAAGGTTGTGAGTCAGCATGAGCCTCAAGCTCTTTTACAAAGGAGGACCTCTAGTGTTAGGACCAGCTTTGGGGTTAACTCCAGAGAGAGTGAGACCCATTGGGAGAAGGTTAGAGAACCTAAACTCCAAGATATGAGAATGATGAGAAATACGTGATATGATATGTCCTAAACTAGACTACTCCTAAGTGAATGAGTTGTGTCGCTTAATGCATGATTCCTATAATTTTGTTGAACCCTAGATGTCCTTGGGAGGACCAAACCCTAGAGACAGAGAGAGGCTGGTTATATATGTGTATGAGAACATGAATATGAGTGCCTTCCATCTGGGTGAGGGAGAGAGCCCAAGACCCTGGAGGAGGTAGCTATGTTAGTTTCTGTGAAGCCTCATGCTCGGGTTGGTGGTTTCCCACATAGGAATCTAGTGGTGTATATAAGAGAGTTTTGGGTATGATGTTTCCTGGTTAGAACCTATGAAGAGTATGTCATAGCATGCTTTGGCTTTTTCTTATGTGGCTAAAACTTGTGAATTTGATCACTAGTGACAATGAGGTAGTCTGAGAACCCTAGACTAAGAGAGGAAAGATAAAGTTTGTGCCTAGGATATACTCATAGAAATGAGTGAGCTCGGAGAGACTGAGCATGGCACTACCCTCATGATATGGGTCAGGATAACCTCAGTTGGGCTAGATGATGTTTTCCTATGTGTTTGAGGAGCCACTTGTATAAGTTGGTTTAGTACAACCACGGTAAAACAAAGATAATAATGTAATATGAACTCGATGACATGATATATAGAGATGGACATGATATGATGGAAACCTAGAGATGGTTTAATAAATGGCAATGCATAAAGGGTTAACCATACACATGAATAATAATGATGATGTGATTTTGTTAATTAATCTTGTGATGAAGTCACTAGTAAATGTGTAATTGATTGTGAGCGATGAAATAAGATCATATGCATGAAACATGTTACATGAGGTGTTAATCTTAGGGCTTAATAAAGATGAAAAATATAGTTTGACAGTTAGCACAACATAATGCGTTTGACACCTTGATATGATCTAGATGGATAAAGTGAGTTAATGATAGTTAACTCCCTCCTAAATTGCATATGTTAATGTTGAACATGTTCTAACAATGAACGAAATAAAATGTCGTTGACACCTTGATATAATGGGTTAACTTTAGTTAACTTCTTTGGAACATGGTAATATGATGACTGAACCCTAATGCATGGGTAAAGATAAGGAAGCAAATCTAAACATATGAGATATGTAATGACATAACCTAAGTTTCTAAACCTTGAGTTCAACCTTGAATGGAGTGTTGTGCACCAAGATGGTTGTAAACCTCCTAATAGTGCTTTGGATACATGGTTCTAGGTAACCTTTGCAGATTTGTTACACCTAGAATGATGCCTACATGTGGATGAAGGCAAGATAAGGTTTCCCTGGAAGCATGAGTATGGTGTACTTTCGAGGACGAAAGTTCTTTTAAGATGTATATGATGTGACAAAGTGGGTTTTCTGGCTTAATTTTGAGGACGAAATATCTTTTAAGGTGTGTAGGATGTGATGGAGTGGACTTTTGGAACCCTTAAATGTCCAATGATACAAGTGAACTCATGCATGTTGAGAAGTTTTGAGAATCCCAAGTGTTTTGGTAAAGTTGGAGTGTTGATTGAGGTTTGTATAATGATTTGGATCCATAAATTATGCCTACTTGAGGAATTTAATTGACAAGTCAAATAGCTGAGTTTTTGCACCAAAATCGAATGGATTGTACCTTGAGGTATGGTGAAGCTATGGTTAAATTTTGGTGGCATTTGGATGTTCCTAGAGGGAGTTAGTGATGTTTGATATTTGAGAAATAATGTGCTTGATTGATGGATAATAGACCTAAGTTCGGCAATCACAGCCTAAGCTAGGTTGTGTCACGCGCCCCTTATTTGTGGGTGGGCTGCGTGGACACTTTGTAGCCATAGATCTAAGATCTAGTGGCTGGGACTGCCTACATTAGTGAGCCACAGATTGCCCATTCACGTGCATCAATCAGGGCCTTACATTCCTGATCGGACGGTTTAAAGGCCTTCCCCTAGCTCAGGACGAAGAGGAGACGTGGGACAGCATCGTGGGCAAGCACCCACGCCCCTCATGCTCGCTGATCGTGGGACGAGAGGGAGGAGTAGATGAGCAGTTGCCCTCGAATCCTTGAGAGAATTCGTTCAAACCAAAGCTTGTGGCTGATGGGTAAGAGGCGAGAGAAAACAGACTCTCTACTCTCCGCCCTCCTCCATTGCAGCCAGCAGGTGTGACAAGGAAGAAAAAAGTAGGGAAAGAGGGAACCTTGAGGACCTTTGAGTAGGAGAGAACAAATACGAGGGTGAGAGGAGTTGATCCCGCACACTCACAGACTGTACCAGGCGGATTTTCTTGGCCGCCGAGATCCAGTTTTCCAGAAGAAGCAAGGCGGAGTTGGAGGCACTGATCAAGGCTTAACACCTCAATCCAGTATGCTCGTCAGTTCTATGGAGTTCCAACGAAGCTCCTTAGTGTGTAATATGCAAGCTTAGAAGCTGGAAATCTATCTTCCCCCTTCTAGCTCTTCTACGGCGGCGCCATCATCGGAGGACCCCCCGGCCAAGGAGCTTCAGAGCATATGACGAGGAGCCTTGTAGCCGTGGAGGTCTGGAAAGGGTACTCGAAGATGATGGAGGCCTTCGGAGCTGACGAGGAGCTCTCGAGCATGGGCTATTGCTCACCGGAGAGGCTGCCTCGCGGTGGCACTCTGTTCCTGGATCGCGCGAGGAAGAGAAGAGCGGGGTTGAACCCCGGTCCAATCGCCCAAACCCAGTCATGAACCGGGTCCAAGTGCTCGAGAACCGGCGGGTCAACGATGAACCAGGCGGGTCAGAGCGTAATCAACTGAAAGAGCAGCGCCCCCACGTGGACACGTGGCGGCCTATGAATGGCCAAGAAAAGGTAAATCGCCCAATAATTCAGTAAATGTCCAAATCTTCCAATATTCATAGTAATTAGCTCGAGCATCAGAAAAATACATATGATATACCAAAATGTTCAGAAAAATGCATAAAACAAGATGGAATCATAATATAATGCTTTTAATGCTTTAATATCAGTGATATCATGTAAGATATGTAATGCTTAGTTTGTGGATAATAATTAGCAAACGATGACACAAAATTATGGGAAAATGCCTATAGGTCTATAATAATGTTTATAATGCACCTGATGTCAAGGATGATCATGTTGATGTACTAAATTATGTAATCTGCTTCATATTGTTAATTAGGGCTAATAACCCTAAAGAAAATGTAGAAAATACATTAATGATCAATAAATGATGAAATTTACAGAGTAAGCTCATATCCATATTTCAAACCTCAGATTTAATTATGAGATCATGATGATGCATAGAATCCTTGTTATATTAAGATGAACCTTGAAACATGTAATGAAACCCTAATTTGAGTAATACATGTAACTTAGGGTTAATATGTATAAATAATGATATGGAACCTGATATTCATATTATGTATCCTAATTTGGAACATAACATTTGTAACATAAATCCCACATAAGGATGAGGATAAGATAAGTCATAATGTATATATCCTAATGAACTAAGTGAAACCCTAATATGAACACGATTAGGGTTAAGATGAGAAGTATGATGATGTGAACCTGATGATAGTATATGATCTTGTCTTAATCAGGTTTGACCAAGCTTATAGTTGACATCAGTGGTATGTGATTAGTATATCTCTTTGGAAGGTACGCCATTACCTCTTACTTGGCTTATTATATAATATGCTTGCGTTATATGGTAGTACAAACTTGGCATATGATATTGATTGAATGATTATTCTTGTATGATATGTTGCATGTTTTTCCATACTTATTGCTATGAACACATGAAACATAAGATATCTGGTCCATTATATGACAACACTAAATCTCTTTGGTAGAATAGTGCATTGATGAAAGTACTAAATCTCTTCGGCAGAATAGTACATGTGAGCACTAAATCTCTTTGGCAGAATAGTGCATTTTTGAAGTACTAAATCTCTTTGGTAGAATAGTACATATGAGCACTAAATCTCTTTGGTAGAATAGTGCATGTGGTTGATCAAGTTTACTTATAATGGAAATGTGCCTAAAATATGTGTTCTCTTCTGGTAACAAATATCTTTGTGCAACTATACACATTTTCTTATATTTTATTTAATGCTGCCAAGTATTAGTCTTATCTTATTGCCAAGATATCATGAGAGGTAAATAAAAGACATGTAGGCGTACTCAGTACAATATTCATGAAATATTGTGCTGACGTGTACCGCATGTAATCTTTTGTTTAGGTTGTGGCTTTGTGCTCTTGAAGATCCAAGTTTGTGAGAGTTGTGTAGCGAGCTGATGTACAGGTGGACCTGTTGTCTTAAGATCATGTTGTTTAGTTGTAGTACATGTATATGTGTAGTTTGTTGTTCAATATGTAATATCAAATGTTGTAACAATTCATTATGTAATTATATGTTGAATGGTGAACATGTGTGTATGGTTTTATTATTGTTCATGTACATGTGCTACTGATTGTTTCCTTCTGACTCCCTCGATTTTCTTCTTCTTAGCCTAGTGTGGGATGTTTAAATTGGGATTCTCGCTGAGGTGAGGGTTTCAATTTGGACATCACACATCAGATTAAGTTTTAGAAAATCCGGGGACGTCACAAGTTGTCAGTCCCGGTGCGACCAGGAGCTGCACAGACACCGTCGAAGTCCGGAGTTGAAGACCGCGCATTGCGCGAGGTATTCTCGCCGAGCAAGCCTCGGGACAAGGTATGATTCCACAAACCATGCTTTCCTATTATATAGACGTTGACGTGTTTCCTCGGTATGGGTTGGAGAGAAAATTTTTGTTTCCGCTGCCTTCTCTGTCTCCCTATAAAACCCAACAGTGGTATCAGAGCCAGGTTAACTGCTCTATATTTTAGGAATATCGATATGATCGATTTTGGTTTGTCGCCTTTATTGCATACGATGCGAATAATATTGGCTTTATGCATGTCCAATCCTAATTCCACAAATCCCTAATTACATATATGATATGTATTATTAATGCACTCGATACGCGTCGCCCTTAAACGAGTTTTGTGGTGGATGTGTGTAGCATGATTATGGCCTATAAAACCCCTATCTGTGTGTGGTTGTTTGTGGTTGCTTGCATCTCGGTCTGTGCACTGATCTTCCCTCTCTTATTCCTGATGTAACTCGAAATAATTCGAGATTCTTTCCTACCTTTGCTCCCCCCAAATATAACTCGGGGTTTCCTTTTAAAGCAATGTAATAAATAGGATAGATTTTATTTCCTGTTATGTCAAAGACCGGCGGACATCATGACGACTGCTCAGACGGTCGGTTCAAGGAGTGAACCGATCGGTTGACCTTCCAGACGGTCGGTTCAAGGAGTGAACCGATCGGTTGATGACCGGTTCGAGGAGCAAGACGAGCGGGTGGCGGACATGACGAGATGCACGACGACCAGGCGAACCGATCAGTTGGAGGAGCCAACCGATCGGCTGGTGGCACCCAGACGACCGGCTGGAGAGTACAGATAATTCATGTGATGAGTTGATCAACTCAGATGGCAAGGCACAGATGTTCATCTTGTACAGGTTGCATGTGATGTAGACCTAGATGACCGCGATTCCTCTTGGCTCGAGGAATCACATTAGGATGTCCATAATCATCGCTTTTTATCGTTTGTGCATGTTTTCTGTGGGGTATAGCATGTATATGATACATACTATGTATTGTGGTGATTGGATATGTATATGTATATAAAACCAAATCCCTCATTAAAATATTAAGTTTTAGATGCCTTCCAAATGCGACACATGTGAAAAACTTGTTCGACCAAGTGTGGGCACGCCCTAGCGTGGTGCACCGTCTACCTCGTGGAAGCGTGAAGGATGAATGTGTGGGTCTGCCCTAGCAGGGTGCATGTTCATCGTGTTTGCTTTGGGTCGGACTTAACAAGGTGATCTAGATGGGATCTAGTACCTTGAGGCATGGAGATGATCATTGCAAAGAGTTGTATATGACATCTTATCAAGAGTTTCATATGGTGCAATTGGCAAAAGTTGCCTACCTGAGAGATCTATGTTGTGGGTGACAGCCCTAGCTGGTCCATGGCTTAGAGGATTTCAGGATCTTGCCCACTAGAAGGTTGTACGCTGCAATCTTTCGAATTGATGGTGAGGGCTATCGATTTGAAGTAAAATAGTGGGAGCGATAATTAATTAAAGGCCTAATTATATCGTCAAATTTTCAAATCAATCAAATAAGTCAAAATGAGTTTTGGACTGAAATTGCATATTTTCCTTTTGTAGTTCAAATGGCAACAAACAACAACAACTTTTCTTTGCGATCGGTCCTTGACAAGGACAAGCTAAATGGGACAAACTTCCACGACTGGTATCAGACATTGAGAATTGTTCTCACTCAAGAGCGTAAGCTCTATGTCCTGGATACTCCAATTCCAGAGGAACCCGCTCCTAATGCACCAAGGACAGAAAGGGATGCTTACAAGAAGCATTCTGATGATGTCATTGATGCAAAGTGCTTGATGCTATGTTCAATGAACCATGAGTTGCAGAGGCAACATGAGAACATGGGTGTCATAGAGATGATTCTTCATCTCAGGAACATGTATGAAGATCAGGCACGGCAAGAGAGGTACAATGTTTCTAGGGCGTTGTTCAAGTGTGTCATGACAGAAGGAGATCCAGTTGGTCCTCACACACTCAAGATGATTGGGTATGTGGAGAACCTGCAAAGACTGGGATTTCCACTGAGCCAAGAGTTGGCTACTGACGTGATACTGCAATCGTTGCCAGAATCTTACAGTCAGTTTGTGATGAACTACAACATGAACAACTTTGATAGGCCACTGTCAGAGTTGTTGGGCATGTTGAGGACAGCCGAGTTACAGATGAAGAAGGACAAGCCTAAGTCCATGATGGTGATCACGAGAAAGAAAGGCAAGTCCAAGCGCAAGGGCAAGGGCAAAGCTAAGAAAGGTTCTGAAGCTAGCCAGGAGTCCAAGCCATCTTCAGCTCTCAAGGCCAAGGGAGGTGTGACCAAGAAAGGAAATTGCCACCATTGTCAAAAGCCAGGACATTGGAAAAGGAATTGTCCTCTCTACCTGGAAGAACAAAAGAAGAAGGAGGCTACTGAAACCTCTACTTAAAGGTGTCATGAAAGTAAACTTATAACACTTTTGAGATATATGATATCAAGATGTAAAGTGTAAAGCATTCTTACTTGGGGCAAGTGTTGCCTTTATAGATAGGAATACTTTAGTTTATTTTCAGCCAATAAGGCATGTAATACAGTTATGAACTGCTATTTCATACTTGCCAATAGATAGAAACACTTTATTTTTGCATATTGTATGACAATGATAACAATTAATAAAGAGATGTTTCAATTTATAAAGATGTGATCTTTGTGGCAATGCCTTATTTATCTTGTGATATTTGATATGCATAAGATAAGATGATACCTAAAAGTTATAGATAACTCAAACAATTTAATTAGCATTAATCATGAGAAATTCATTTCTAGTTTCCATGTGATGGATAAATCTAGACTCTTTTGGTTATAGAACCAGTAAGAGACATGAATATCTTGGACATGATTAATCAATCTTCACTAATGTAGTGGGAGAGTGATTATCCTATTAGGTATAATACATGTGATGTATTTACATACCTATTGGAATAAATGCTAATACTTCAAATGGTGTTTAGAGAAATACCAATATGAATCTCTTGAAGTGTTCAAGATTATCATAGATGAAGTACAAATTTGGTAAAGTATTAATTCTTGATGAGATCAAGGAATGAAATACTTGGACCAAATGTTTGAGATCCTTATGAGTGATTATGATAGTGTATCATAGTGAACTCATGATTAAGGCATGGTGATGTCTGAATCAAGAAGGAATCATACTCTAAGGAGTTAGAGAATGATTATCAAATAGCTGAATTCTTCTTAATAAAAGAATACCCCACACTAATAAAAGAAATTAAGAATCACAAGGGTTGTGAGTTCTTATATCTTTAACAGATACACCTCAATTATCTATGTGATGAGTTGTTCATGGGATGAGTCAACTATCAAGATGAATATGAGGAACCGAATCTTGAGTTATGGTTTAAAACCATTACATCCTAAATGACTTCCATGTGAACCATAAGGTATGACCTTGATGGTAGCACTCATTGGATCATATCCATAAGTGCAGATGAGTCTTAAGTGTTAAGACACATGGCTAACATTTAGAGAAGGATGATGCTTGTTGATTGCAACTTAATGACTAAGACATTTGGCATATGGATACTAAAACCGCATTCCTATGAGGAATAAAACCAAGATGTGTATGTGACACAACCTTTAAGGTTTATGAATCCACTAATGCAAATGAAGTCTATAAGTTACAATGGACTAATCAATGTGATTGATTGAGTACAAGCAACTCAAAATTGGATCTTTATTTTGATGATATAGTCAAAGGGTTTGACTGATATGTCAAAGATAAAGAAGGGATCTGTGATTTAGTGGGAGCGTATTCACATTCCACATATTGATGTGAAATGGAAATGTTCTAGATTGGAAATCCTAATGTGGAAATTATCTTTAAGGAAGATGGAGATGTTTCCTATGTGATAGGAATAGAGATCTATAGAGATAGTTCTTGAAAATCTCTTGACCTGGAAAGAGAGAGCATACATTGGCAATCTATACTGAAGTGTTCAGTATGCACAGATTCAGTGGGAGAAAACTTGTCCATGTTACGTGGAGTTAGTATCCCAATGCCAAGTGTCCAATTCTTATGAGAATGGGAACACTAAGAATAGATATGGATCTATCATGTATGTAATCATCCCATTATCTTACATGTATGACATGACAAGAATAAAATGCATTCATCATCTTGTATGTAGGACATGGCAATATGATGTGCTCATCCTGATAACTCGTATGTGTGACATAACGAGTGGATGTCTGTCTATTTCCAGTAAGGGCTACTGGAATACCATGAGAACTTGATAAGTGCTTGTGAAGTACTAGTTCTATGGAGATAAGGAAGAGTTCGATGTAAAGAGTTACATTGATGCGAACTTACGAAAGGACAGAAAATTAATCGCAAAATATACATAAGATGTATAAAAGTGAAACTTTGTGGATAATTGGAAGTGTTCCAATAAAGCCATTTAAAAGGGAAATGACGAGTATCTATGTGTTAGAGAACAACAATGGATACTATATGGATCTGAAAGTTCATAAGATGAACTTATATTCCACTCATTGATGACAAGTCTGGAATCCTTGATCATGATTTGTGGCTAAAGGTTAGCAAAGGAATACTAGATCGCATATTACGGCAACTCCATCTCATACGTATGACGTACAGCGAAGAGATGCGAGACATGCAATTTGTACAGACTTTGGCAAGGTGTTGTCATTACTCACTATGTTGGCACTAGAGCACAGTAACATGTGGGACATGTTTGAAGATCACTATGAATATGATTCATGGGTGATTGGCTCGCAGTGCAAGTGGGAGTCTGTTGGTATGTATGCCCTGAGAGCCAATCATGGGATGATTGGTGGGATACATTAAGATTGATTTGATAAACATCAAAGGCGAGCTTCCAATTCTCTCTGGTTCAGTCATATGAGATAGTGATAGAACAGATTGAATGTCTAGAGAATGACAGTACTCAATAACGTATGCCTTCAGGTTCATGACCTGAACGATGAGATCATACGGATGCTAAGAGTTTGTACATTCTTATTATGTCCCTAGTCGGATGTCATTGTGGAAGGTAGATAGACAGCAATGACACACAAGACTAGATTGTGGCGTTGGTTGATGACAGAATCTCATTAGTCATGATATAGAGATATCAAACCAAACACATAGGTACTTGTTAGAGAACAAGGTACCGGACAGACCCACCGTGAGTTTGACACATGGAACCATGAGATGGTAGTCACAGTCAGTACTCACAGTGATGGTGGTGAGTGTGATTCTTAGACCTGAAATCACTGCACTCAACACATGTCGTTGGGCACACTTTGACATCATCAAACGCAGTCCTGAAACATGGGTTGTTATAAAGGTGATGATTGGGTGGCTTTGACACATGTGGCTTTTGAGGGGTGAGTGATAGATATGGGATTTGTCCCTCCTGAGGGAGTTTGATATCCATGGCCACTTGATGAGTAGGATTGAGAAAGGCGTGCACGCATGTGTGAATCAGTATATGATACTGATGTCATACATATCTCTTCCAGTCTACTCTGAGATCAAGGAAGTGAATGAACGTTGACAGGATGACTGTTCCATGCCTCGAGTTCATTCGGGATATCAGTGACAAAGGAATTATACATTCGCTGTAACACCATTCACGGATTGTAGGATGAAATTTGTTCTCCAACTTTCTACTTTCACTTGGGTAGCACTGATGTGTGATTATGCACCTCTCTTTGCTTGTGAAATCATAAGTGTTATGGACTTTCACTGCCAACATGAAATGGACCTGCAGGGTCACACACATAGGATTTAACCTGGAAGAGGAGTTTTGTCCACAAAGCAATGTTTAGAGTGATTACTAAAGGAGTTTAGTAGTTCAATTAAACACTCAATCAGTCGATAGCTCAATATCGTATGGTTCAAGGTGTTGGACGCATTGATTGGAATATCAAATTGATTGAAATCGCATTTGACTAATTTTTCCCAACCTGTGCTCCCAACCGATCGGCTCATGTGATGAACCGGTCGGCTGAGGTTGCTGAACCGGTCGGCTGGAGTGTCCAGGCCGATCGGCTCATGCCCAGGTTGAAACGACCGGTTCAAGGGTTGAACTGATCGGCTCAACTGGTGCAACCGACCAGTTGGGAAAGTCATGTCGGCAAGAATTTTTCTTTCGTTTCAAATTGCCCAATTCGATTGGGAATAATATTGGTATTCTATACCAATTGGGAAAGAAACAAAGAAAGTCTTTTTGAGCCGGATTAGGACCATGAACCGATCGGTTCAGGGCACCAACCGATCAGTTGGAGTGCACCAAACGATCGTCTCAGGTCCAACCGATCTGCTCAATGGCCGAACCGATCGGTTCAGTTGTGAACCGATCATTTCAAGTTGCAAACCGGTTGCCTTTTGTGGAAAATTCTCGAACCCTTCTACTCCTGCTTTAGTCCCGCATTGCCCAGGATGGAGAACCCTATCCCATGACTCTCCTATATATAGGGGTATTGGGGGCTTCTCAAAGTACAGCTCAGTGCAACCATTTGCTCTGCAAGTTGTCGTTCTCTCTGGTTTTGGTAACCGTGAGAGAGCCCGAGCAAGTGCTTCCCGCAAAAGGGAGGTGCAGCAAGGGAAGGACAACTGCAGTTGCAACAGGAGGCAGGAGAGCGTGTTGGCGACTAGTACGTCAACAGGAGGGTGTGACTCCTTCCACTTCCTTGTGGGACAAGGAGAGTGGAGTTCCAGGTGGTCCATGTGGACTACTACAGAGGCGGGAGGACACTACCGCTTAGGAGGACAACTGTCATCCGACAGTCCGGTTCGAGTTGGAGTTGTCAGTCCCGGTGCGACCAGGAGCTGCACAGACACCGTCGAAGTCCGGAGTTGAAGACCGCGCATTGCGCGAGGTATTGTCGCCGAGCAAGCCTCGGGACAAGGTATGATTCCACAAACCATCCTTTCCTATTATATAGACGTTGACGCGTTTCCTCGGTATGGGTTGGGGAGAAAATTTTTGTTTCCGCTACCTTCTCTGTCTCCCTATAAAACCCAACAGATTAGGGGTTCATGGATCAAGGTCTTGAGGTACTGGCTTCCCAAGAGTAGATCTCGATGATATCTTTAGATATGTCTAGGTTTACCACTACAACTGTCCCATCTAGATGTTTTATTAGTTCCATTTTGTTTTTCCTTATTGGACTTGTTATACACATGTTTTGGAATTTGTTAAAGCCATGTATATCATAGTTTCTATTTCCCTACTCAAGTACTCTTTCCTTAATTTCCATGCTATTTTGAGAAATATTATGCTACCTTTTCCCTTTTAATTTTGTATAAGTCTTTGGGTTTGGCTTCCTATTTATTTTTCAAAATAAAAGTAGGAACTGGACTCATCTTAGGTCTCACTCCTTACAATATGGTATCAAATCATAAAAGCAGTCGATAAACTAGTTAACTTAGAAATATATTGTTTGTTTCTTACCGATGTCTTCCCTACTTCTAGGAGAAATAGTTTTTTCAGGGATTTTGATTCCTCTATTATGGGATGAACATAATGGGTTTAGTACTCTACAACCACCATAGTTTGGGATTCCTCTGATGTATCACTATTGGAAACTCCCTACACCCAAAACAATCCCATAGTACAACCTATGGTGATAGTGTCTTCTATTTCATGCATTCCTTCTCCAGCCAGTCTCAAACCCGAGTAGAAGTTGGCTTTCCTATATCAGCTTATTTCTTCTACATTAATGGGTCAAGTCAATGCTAATTCTGGGGTTGAAAATCCTAAGGAGTACTCTCTAACAGAATTCCTAAGCATGTAGATGCCATACATTAAGGGTGAAGGAGAGATCAAGATGGTAGACAAGGTTGGTGACTTTGTCTTAGCCATTAAATGTACCTTCAAGGGCATGGTGTGTCCTCCTCACCATAAGGTCTTCGTTGACACATATATTCTTATGGTTTGTTTTTTAGTGTGGTGGAATGGAGTCACTCACATGCATGATACTCCCACAATTATGTGGGAATAATTTCTCACTTTGTTCAATGAGTAATATATCCGCCCTGTCACACTTAGAAAGAAGAAGGCTAAATTTTACAGCTTAAAGTAGGGATCTCTTAGTGTTTCTTCATATGTCTAGTGATTCTTCCTACTTGAGCACTACACTGTAGGCCTGGGAGAAGACTTTTGTGCCACAATGTTTTTGGAAGGATTGTCATAACAGGTTGGATGAGCCTTGGTACAACAACTTCCACTCACCTTCGAGGAGATGGTAGACAAGGCACCCACAGTTGAGACCTATATAGTCTACAACTCACAACCCCGACAAGAGGAAAAGTATTTTTGATGATTGTTGCTAGAAGTGTAACACATGTTTCTAATGAAACCCCCAGGGAGGTGTTCTTCGGGGAATTCCATGACATGTAGTGATGGAAGGAGAGTGATCTATTACGAGTGTGGTCAATCTAGGCACATCAGGCCCTAGTGCACCTGATTCTAGAGGCCCATCCCAGCTCAACCATTACCCTTCAATAGCTACCACAACGACAACATCCACAACAACCTCCAAGAAATAATAACAAAAAAAACCATCAAGGGAGGAGCCCACCTATTGTGAGGTGAAAGGGGTGCGTATTTGTCCTGGATGAAGAGGAAATTGATTAAGGAAAGGAGTTTATCAAAGGTATTATGCATTTACATGAGCAACCTATTAAATCCATGTTTGATTCTGGTTCATTGAATACTTTTATATCATCTAATATTGTGACTAGGCTAAGTTATAACCTGAGTACATGGACCTCACATTTTGGATGTACATACCCCCAGTCGTAGGATAATCTCTTCTTATGTTAAATCCCTCCTATTGATCTTTCTATGTTGGGTAAGATGTTAGTGACAAACTTCATCCTCCTCAACATGATGGCTTTTGATGTCATCTTGGCGATGGATTGACTGAACAAATATAATGCAACCTTATTCTATAGAGAAAATAAGGTTAGATTATTGCATCTCGATGGTGAGTGATTCTATACAAAAGTAGAAAATAAGAGTACCGAAAGTTCATTATCTCAACTCTTAAAGATGAAAATCTCATTTCACATGGTTGTACAACCTATCTAGATTACGTAGTTCTCAACCCTAAATTCCTCAAACTCAATGATATCGTTGTGATATGGGACTTCCTTGATGTCTTTCTTGACAAACTGCCTGGGCTTCCTTCTTTTCAAGAGGTTGAATTCCCCATCGACTTCAAACCATGCACATATCTTATTTTCAAACTGCCATATTAATGGAAAAAGAGGAATTTTTTTAGCTTAAGAAGCAGCTATGGAACTCCCATACATGGGATTCATGTACCCTAGTGTGTCACCTTGGGGAGCTCCCATTCAGTTCATGAAGAACAATGACAGCTTGTTACAGATGTGCATGAACTACCGCATGCTAAACCAAGTGACGGTGAATAATTCTACCCTCTTCTGTGTATCGACGGATTGTTTAAATAGTTGAAGTCATCCAAAATTTTCTCAAAGATGAACATATGTAGCAATTACTATCAGATGTGTGTGAAGGATGATGACATTCCAAATACGGCCCTTCACACACATTACATGCATTATGAATTCTTTTTCGTTCCTTTAGGCTTGACTAATGCCCCTATAGCCTTCATGGACTTGATAAATTGGGTGTTTTGTCCCTACCTAGACATCTTTGTGGTGGTATTTATTGATGATGTGCTTATATACTGTGAGTTAATGGAACAACACCATGAGGATTTGCAAATAGTTCTCCAAACTCTATGAGAGATCCAATTGTATGTAAGGTCCTCTTAGTGCGAGTTTTGGTTGAAAGAAGATATGTTTTTGAGCTATGTGATCTATGCTAGCCACATTGTTGTCGATGAAGTATAGAGTCTTGGAACCAAAGTGAGGAAAAAGGTTACAGGAGAGATAGAGGCACAATGCAAGAAGTTGGAGTTTCAGACTTGTCGGATTTGAATCTTGGTGCTGGTCCAGATTCAGTTGCCTTTCCTCTTTCCTTTACCTCGAATGGATCTTTCTGTTTCTCTTTTTTGTCTTTTTCCCTACCCTGGTTCCGTTCTTTATTGTTTAGGTAGTTCTACTGTGTTAGATACATACAAGATTGAATTTGTGGCAAAGTGGTAATCCCCTAAGAACCATTTGGAGATACTTAGTTTTCTTGGCCTTACGAGTTACTACCAAAGATTTATTCATAATTTCTCAAAATTAGCTCTTCCCATGACGAAGTTGACATGCAAGGATGCAATGTTTGTTTGGACTTTTGATTGTAAAGAGGTTTTCTTAGAGATAAAGAAATGTTTGACTAGTGCACCTATTTTTGCCTTACTCGTCAAGGGTAAACCCTATGTCATCTGCATAGATGCATATAAACTAGGATTGGGTTGTGTTCTTATGAAATAAGGATGAGTGATCTCTTATGCATCATGTTAGCCAAATCTAAATGAGAAACACTGGCCTACCCATGATTTGGAATTAGCAGCCATTGTACATGCTCTAAAGATCTAAAGATGCTACTTGTATGGAGTATAGTTTAATGTTTTCTCTGATAAAAAAGGCTTGTGATACATGATGATGCAAAAGGATTTGAACCTGTGAAAAATGAGATGGATGGAGTATTTAAAATGTTATGACTTCACCATCACTCACCACTCAGGAAAAGATAATTTTCTTGTACATGCCTTGAGAAGGAAGAAGGATTTGGTTTGTACTTCACTCTATGTTTTCTTACGATGGAGTATGGAACATGTGTACTACTGGAGACATGAATTACAAGTAATAACTGAAGATACAGTAGTAGACATTCTGAGAGTGGACATGGCCAACTTATCAATTACCCCTTCAAGGATTGCGAAAGTTGTTGGTGCCCTATTAGCCAGTCTCGAGTTGGATGAAATGAAATCTCTAGACAAGAGACCGCAATCTAAAATCTTTGTTGAAGTGGAATATGCTATCTACTTCGACCATAGATTGTGGATCCCTTATGTTGATGATCTAAGGATAAGAGTTTTGATCGAAGCCCACAGGTTGAAATACACAATCCATCCTGGTACAAAAAAGATGTACAAAGGCCTTCAAAGGGGATTCTAGTGGAAGAATCTGAAGAGAGACATTGCCACATTTGTTGCAAAATTTTTACATGTCAACAAGTTAAGATAGAGCATCAGTGACATGGTGGCCTTCTCCACTCACTTGAGATACCTTAGTGCAAGAAGAAAATGATCACCATGGATTTTATGACTAGTTTTTAAAAATGGAGAAGTGGATACGATGCAGTATGGATTGTAGTTGATCACCTTACCAAATCTTCCCACTTTCTTCCCTTTAAAAGTACATCCAAAGTTTCTAACATGGCATAGTTATATGTGGACTAGGTTTTTCAACTTCATGGAGTGCCAAAAGAAATATTTTTCTAATTGTGATCTAAAGTTTACCTCATGCTTGTGGAAGCAAATACAGGATGGGAAGGGTTTTGACCTTCATTTTAGTACAGCTAACCACCCTCGAACAAATAGGCAATTAGAATGGACAGTCCAAATTCTTGAGTACTTGTTGCATTCTTGTGTGATGGATTGGGAAGGTACTTGAGATAGGTATCTCTCATTGGTCGAGTTTGCATAAAATGATAGCTACCAGGATAGCATCAATATGTCAACATTAAAATCATTCTATGGTTGACCATGTTGTTCCCCACTACATCAAGATGGTGTGGGAGAGAGTTCTCTGATGAAGAATGATGACATACAGATGATGACTGATAATTACACCTGATAAAGAAAAGGATGAAGGTTGCACAAGACAGATATGAGATGTATTCTA
The DNA here is from genome assembly GCA_963693085.1 of Alisma plantago-aquatica. Classification (NCBI taxonomy): domain Eukaryota; kingdom Viridiplantae; phylum Streptophyta; class Magnoliopsida; order Alismatales; family Alismataceae; genus Alisma; species Alisma plantago-aquatica. The sequence continues at coordinate 1,066,137,904 of OY856412.1, forward strand.
TAAGAAGATGTTTGACGTGAACTTTTTTTTATGACTGAGAGAACCCATCACGGGCGAAGCCGACATGGTAAACTCTTGAGGCATGAGAAGGTGTGGTCCGGTCACCCCCCCTCCTATGCCTAATTAGCGTGAATTGCCGTTCACAAAGTGCCTTTGGTGAGGTTTGAACCTGGGTCCTTCATTGGGACATACCGAGCTCTTACCACCCGGGCTACTATGGACAGACTGTCTGATGTGAACTTCCTAGTAGGGAATTATGTGTTTTAAAAAGTTAAGCCCATCCAATCTATTTCTAGGTCAAATGTGAAAGAAAATTTAAGCCTAATGTATGTGGGACCATTTGAGATTTTATAAGATTAGAGAGTGTTTCTTACCATATAGCTCTTCCTCCTGCATATGAAAAGATTCATAATGTGTTCGACGTATTTGTCCTGAAGAACTATGTGAAGGACCCCTCTCATGTGTTTTCTGTTGAGCCTTTAAAGTTATGAGAAGATCGGTCTTAGGATGAGTTTCCACTAAAAAATTGAACACTTGAGTAAAGAAGTTGAAGAGCAAGGAAAAATTAAACTTGTGAAGATTCTCTAGAAGTATCATGGGCTTGAAGATACCACCTGGGAGCTCAGGTATGAGATGCTACATACTCACCCCTCCCTCTTTGCTTGAAATTTTGAGGATGAAATCCTTTTAAGGGGTGGTGCATTGTAACATACCCAATCTTATATAAGTTCTTAACCCTTTGTAACGCTTTTGTTTATGTCAGTATAATTTCTTGGACTCAGACCATATTAGTAAATGTGTATGACTTATAGACAACTTTTGAAATTATTTTCGAACCATTTACATGAAAATAATTGAAGGATTGAAAAAAACTAATATACGAGGTTGATAGCATAAATGCATCCTTTTAAGGAAATAACTCTGGAAGAAACTCTAGAAAGTTCCTAGATGAAGTTGTAATGGGTATTTGGAGTATTTCAAGTTATGAGGTTGTTATTTATTAATGGAAGTGATAATTGTACACTAATCATACTTAATCTTCAAACAATAAAATGCCACCCAAAAGGAAACCAAAAGGCAAAACTGATGGCATACTTGAGCTTATCATGTCTCAAATAGTCAACTTAAGAAACATCAATTTATTGGATCATTGTTTGAACCCTGAATTGAATGGAGAAAGAAATACATTAATTTTAAGTGGTTTAATTAAATGCACCACATGTGCATTATTCAGTAGAAGTGGTTATTTTTTCCTAAAGCATACTTGCTCTACTATCACACACATACAAATGGGCCCGCCCGAATTGGGTTGTTCAGGTGAGATTCAAATCAGGAACCATTATCTCCTTCCTCTCCTCTCCTATGCTCCCTTGTTCCATTATGAGCCTGAGACTAGTGACTCTTTCGCTCCCTCTTCTGGCCACTATTTTGAGTGATTTAAATCTCATCCGCTTTATTTCTTCACCACGAGAAGCCTTAGTCAGAATCCTTTGTTTCCTTATGTGTGAAATATCCAAATCCATTCATGGGCTAGACACCATCGCTTCAAGTAGGGAACCAGTTTCCCCTCTATACTACTTTGCACCACCACCTAGATGTACTGAGAGGACTACAATTCCCTTTAGCATCCCCCATAGTTTCCAATTCAACCCCAAGTCCCTATGTCAGACCACCATCTTCGAGACCCCCCCCAGAATCTAGAGCTCTTTCACACAGAAACCTACCACCTTAGTGCAATTCTTTTCTAGGTAACACTCTTCAGCAACCACTCTATCTACCTTATACCTTAGTCTGCCTTAGATTCCTCTGGTGTTCCATGTCGACAAACCTCTGCCTATGTTACCTTGTGACCAGTCGTGAGTAGAGCTTGTTAGTAGTCCTTGGACTCCGATAGATATGTTCAATACCTCGCAAGATCCCGGGGATGACCTAGTGGGATTGGGTTACTCAATTTGTCTTCATGCTAGTTGGTCTTCTTCTAGCCCCATTCATGTCATTGTCTGATGCTAGAGGATTTTAGAGCCTCATTTATTCCAAAACTATTTACTGGGAGTCAAAATTCACTCACAGTGCTTAGACATGTTGAACGCCTTCACGTTTTTCTTCCACCACTGATTGTTCAGACTTCCTACTTCAGTCTTGAGCTCTCTCTGGCATCGATGGGTCTCGATGACTTTTCTTCACCTGACTACACGATATGGTAATGCATGTTTGTTGGGATACAATGATATAGAGGGTATCCTGTCCACATACGAGGATGGTAATGTGGTGAAGGATTCATTCATGGGAGCGAGTTCTAACTCCTTTTGAGTTGCTCCTGCAAGGGAGGGAAAGACGTCCAACGTTTTTGACCCACAACCATAGCCAAATGATGGTCTTGTCTAAGAAACTGGAGTGCAAATTTGCCATCTAACATTTACACTTTTATTCAAATTTCTAGAGACTTGATTAACTTGTTAAATTCTAAATAAATCAAATGAGTGATAGAAAAAATAAAATAAATATGACTTCAAAACCATAAAAAGTTCTGGATTTTTTGGCGTAGGTTTTAGAGTCTGATTTTGAGGTTTCAGTAAATTTATTTTTAGAGTTTAATGAATTATATGATTTAAATATGACCCTAATATCTATGTATATAATATTTAGGAGGTGAAATTGTCTGAACCCTGACATTAGGAGTTTGTGTTATTTGTGACACTTAAATAAAGATATGTTATCTTCCCTATTTAATTTTGGGCATTTACCTGACTTAATATTCCTATAATGAGTCATTTGTTGTTAATTGGCTTTTTATTTGTTCCATGATGAAAATTCCTTATTCTGTAAAATTTACAAATATTTTGTTCCCTTGGATCTATGACCCCACCTTCATTGTTGTTTGGATTGGAAAATATGGTTGAATATCTTGCCACTCTATTCACACATGATAGATAATTTATGTAGACATCTATTGTATGGTGTGTGAGCACAACCACTAGAGCATGTTATTCCACCTGGGGGTGCTATTCACCCTCTTTTTATATAGAGGCATGCTATTCCTCCCAGGGTGTGATATTCCATACATTTTAGTTAGGCCAATGATCCAGTCTTGTCTTGTCTTGGTCGTACCATAGCTATTTAGTCTAAATATATTTGAATGTTGTGATACTATGAATTGTGGCATGACTATTCATCTCAAATATTGTACTCTTAAATTTTAAATGTCTCGTTCTCTTGAGATTCATTCTTTTAACTTACCTAATTTTAATGTCTCCTCTTGATAGAACACCCTATCTTTTACTTGAACTCTTTAAAATGCCCAAGATATTTCATATTGCACATAATTTGATATTGACGCATATCCATTTTTGGGGTTGTTCCCGAAATACCCAAGTGAGAAGCCTCTAGTTGATTAGGTGTTTGTGGTCCAAGGTCTTAAGGTGTTGGTGCCCATGAGTAGATCCCGAGGATATCTCTGAGATGTCTAGGTTTCCCATTACAATTATCCCATCTAGATGTTTTATTAGTTTCATTTTGTTTATCCTTATTGGACTTGTTATGGACATGTTGTGGACTTTGTTAAAGCCATGTAATAGAATTGAGTATATTTCACTACTTGAGTACTGTTTGCTTGGTGTCCGTGTTATTTAGAAATATTATGTAAACTTTCCCCTTTAATTTTATGGAAGTCTTTGGATTTGTCAGCCTATTCATTTTTCAAAATAAAAGTAAGGAATGGATCCCCTCTCAGATCCCACTCTTTACAAAGAGGGTCGGTTGGGGGTCCTCATGAAAGGTCTATATCAAATGGTCCAAGCCAAGGCAAGATAAAGGTGATTTTTGGGAAAACATGGCACATTTTCTTAAAAATATCTTTGGAAATAATAGGAAACTAAGTTTGATACGAAATTTGTATATAATCTCTATCTTAGGAAGTGGGATAGATATTAAAATTTCAAGTCCATGTGAGTAAGTATGATCAAGAAGCTACAAGATTAAAGAGTATGTTCAAACTAGGCTTTTATGAATATGTGAGTATCAAATTAATCCAAAAAGAGGATTTTCAACTTTTAAGATCATTATAGAGTCCTCGATCATGGAATTTTTTAGAACTGGGGTAAACAATTCAATGGAGAGTAATTGAGAAACTAGATCATAGTTGTGCCAATATGCACGTACATTGTCACACCTTTCCCTCCTGAAGAGAAAAATTGTCTCCAAAATTCAGTATTTCCAAAACCATCCATAAGTCTCAAACTTCACATGATCATTCTCAATATCATTATCATTATGTCACCAAAATGACCAGTCACATGGAAGAGGATTTTAGTTCAAACAAAGGTGATCAAACAAGTTCAAGAAAGATATTAATTTTCAAATCCTACTACATGATAGGTTCTGAGTCATAGACAAAAGTAGTAGGCCCAACACCATAGGACATGATGTTTTAAACTTTCTAAGATATTGAGATTCCAAAATCACAAGGTTTGTTGCAAATGTTATAAGTGTTGCATAAACTATTTCTGACTCCATTTGTTCTCTTCTTGTTTGTTGTCATGCTTGGCATTTGCATCCCATGTATGAGGTGGGTAGGGGAATTTAGTCATGAATTGTCCTTCCTTCTTTCTATAGAAACAAGGTGAACTTTCGTTCTAGTATGGTCCACGATTCTTGGTTCCATAGTTGAGATACCTATATAGTTTTGTCTCATGTTGTTCTTCTAATTTGGTACATTATGGTAATTCTAATTTGGGGGTTTTCTGAGATATTTGTCTTTGTGACGTCATTCCCTTTTCTTAGGATTGGCTCTCACATTACTAGTTAGTCCTAGATTGGGTAGGATCTGGTTGTTACCATGTCATGTCCCCAGGGTTCTTTGAATTTCAAGGCATGGTCAAAAGCAACTTGCAAAGTGGTAGGTCTAGAAATGACAACAAAATCTTGTAGAATCACATTTATTCCCTCAATACAATGATCCAAATCTTCTGCATAAGTCAAGTTCTTAGCATTACGCTCTAAAAGGAAAAAAATTCTAGAATTGTGTGTGTGTGCTAGAATAAACTACGTCGTATTAAACCTCAACTATACTCAAATTCATAACCATCAGACGGATTTGATATATTTATATAAAATAGCAACTATTGTTTGAATCACTCTCTTAAAATCTCTCTCTCTAGTTCCCAATTTTCTATTGTATATCTCTCCCTCCACTATTTGTCTCGTGGAACCCTCCCCCTTATACAACCTCTATCTTGATCCCACCTTCTTCCTTACTTCTTTTCTTTCCTCTCCTTTATGACCAAAATAGGATTGCCCTCCACCCGTCACACTCACTACTTTAATTCATACCTAGCCAACAATCATACAAAAGCTTTTGACTAAGCAACACACCTTGTCAACAACTCCATTGTTCCAGCAAGATCATGCAAGGGATTAAAACATTAGTGGATGGATGCTTTGGATCCTAATTCACATAATAATCCTTTACCAGCCTATATACATATATATATACACATATATACATATATATATACATATATATATATATGATTTAGGAAGTGTGTATCGGTCGGTATATGCAACTTATTTGTACCATCCATTAAAATGGCATATAGAGAATTTTTTAATCAAATCCAACCAGATGCAGTCAAAATTATTTAAATTATATGTATTTAAAATATCACAACCATATCACATGTATATCATGAGATATAACAATATATCATCCGATGGTTCCTGCAATTTTAGCAAGTTATCGTTGATAAGAAAAAATACATTTTCTTTAATTGGATGATTTGTGAATGCAAGATTGACATAATATTGTATACACATGTTATCTAAGGGGTATGCAACACATCCATAAGATTAGATTTTTTTTTTATAGCAAGCAGGATAATGATTCATTACTCAATACGCCATACGGCATCTACAAGAAAAGAGTACAACACCACCAAACCATACAAAGAGCTGATCCAGAACAAAGAAACACAGCGACTCATATCGGAAAGAAAATAAAGTGCTTCTGTATTGATTCCTCTTCTGTAATACTGACACAAGCAGTTTATCATGGGAAATTCCTCCAACATGAGCATAGAGCAGAGTATTAAGAACTCAATCAGCATGATGTTAAGATAATGGGTAATCTTCTCAAAAGAAACCCGACGAACCAAGCAACAATATCAACCCGTGGCAAGACAAGATCTATATTAACTAGAAATATCTCACTCTCCGGAAGAGAGGATCGAAGGAAAGTGGACAAGCCAACACCGATAAATGGTGACAGAGCAACACCGATAAATGATGAGAAAAAAGGCAGATAAGCTGCCAGAGACCCAACCGAACGACGGAGAAAACCAAACACAGAAAAGGAAACAGGAACGCAGAGAAAAATTGGGAAATCCAAGCCATGAGGGCCAGCTCGAAGGAGGTAAGAACCAGATCCGCCTGAGGGAACTGCAAGGAAGACCACTGAGGATCGCCCCAGCCGTCACCACCACCGCCAGACACCACCGCCGAAGTGGAGTCTGACCCGAGGCACGAAACTCCACCGCCGAAGGACAGGAGAGGTGAGGCCAGATCTGGACAAAATCGCCGCCACGAGCTAGAGCCGAGTGACTTGGAGAGGGAGAGTGGCCCGGGGGGAGCGGGCGGGCACTCACCGGCAGCCTGGAGCCCCTCCCCCAAGCCAGTCGCACCATAGGGGAAAACCTAGTCGCCCTTTTCGCCAGAGCAGAGCGTCTGTCTCTCTATTCCACAGATTTATTGATGTATTGGCACATCCAGAGTTCATTCATAAGATTAGATTATTCTAAAGAGTTGTGCAATCATCATGAATGAAGATGAGTATAGGTAAGATACATGTACTCAGGGACACAATCTTTTTATCCATATATTCCATATACATATATATATATATATATGGGATTAAGAGAGAAAGATTTCTCTCCCTCTCTCCCATAACCCGTGGCGGTGTGTGTATGTGTATGTATATATATATATATGTACATATATGTATCTATGTATGTATGTATAATAAATATGCATATATATATGTATATATATGTATATATATATATTTATATATATATATATATGTATATATATATGTATATATATATTTATATATATATATATATATATATATATATTTGATAACTTCTAGATGTGTTGTGACATAGATTCCCAACCTAGATAGTTAATTTTCCTCTTATTATTTCTTTTGGTATGAGTGATTTCTCTTATGTCCTTTTTTTGAATGACCACACACTTCTATATTGTGTTTCTACATATATATATATATATATATATATATATATATATATATATATATATATATATATATATATATATATATATATCTGTATATATATATATATACACTAGTGAACGCATACGTGCACTTGCACATGCATCATTGCATTAGTTTAACTAATTATAGACACATGACAACCTTCAAGGATGATTAAAATGGACCAGCAATGAAATTTTACAATCATGTTTGAAATAAACATCTACTGTGTTGTTAATCACATACTTTCTTTTAATAAAAGTGTATATTGTAAAATCTAATAAATAAATGTTTTTTCTATTAGTGAGCTTATTATGAAAGTGAATCATTTTTTATTGATCAATGAATAAAAAAAAGCTAAAATCCATATAATAAATATTGTTGATCATGTAATTTATAAAGAAAATGTGTTTAGACAAACATTGATTTGGATATACATTTTTATATAGATAAGGAAAATAATATGACTAACACAGATGATAATCTAATGTTATACATGGATCTCTCTTTCCCATCCAATATCTCAATAACATTTGCTCATCTTCATATGATGAATCATATTGCAGTGGACATCTTTTGATGGAATAAAAGAACATTAACAATATAGTTATCTGTTTAAGTAGAGAAACATACAAAGGTACAAATGAAGTGATTTCTTACTTGTTTTGGAACAACATGCTCACTTTATCAGGATTTAGCCCCAAATACTTCAAATTTTCAATGCATATCTTGCAAAGAGATATAATATTCATGTTGTCAAATGATTATATAATCATATGATAAAATATTTTCCAAACAACTACTATAACTTATAGCTCTAGTGATAATTTTTGCAAAATGATGTGGTTCTATAATTTTACAATTCCACTTCCACTTGTTAATACACGTAGCTTTGGTATGATTTTTTCTTTTATGTAATGTAAAAGAAACTACTTTAGAGTGCATCAATATAACCAAAGCATAACTATAGTCTATGTTCAAATGTTTTAATATAATATAAAATATAATATTTGAATGAAAATGGAAATGGTATCAATTTCAAATGACATGGTCAATATAATAATGATGACTCTTACATTCTTCACTAAAATCCAACGGTTCTATATCTGCAATGTTGACCATCTGTTTTGATGAAGCTCGAAATGATGGGCTTTTTGGAGGAAATGATTGGGCAACTTGGGGCTTTAGAAGAAAGAGCATATGATTCCATTGCACTTTTGAGATTATTTCATCTAGAATGTCATTTCCATTTTCCTATATTATAAAATAGTATATTGATTAATTTATTAACAAAGAAAAACTTCAATTCATATTTGATATACTATATGTCTATATATATACCTTCATGCTTAATTTTTATAATTCAGTTGCGGTGTATCCAAACATGCTTTGTGCTGGTTTTTCAAATAATGTAACATGCATTGAACTAAAAACATCTAAAACTTCAACTTTGACAAGGTACCTATGCAGAAAAAACAACAATTATAATTTCTAATAAAAATGTTCTGAATTTGTAATTGAATCAAAGTTACCTCAATATGATATCTGTTGTGGAACACTTTTTGACACATCGTCCCTCTTTCCACAAGGCCCCCATCACATGTCTTTGGATCTGTGTGTTCCTAATAATAAGTCATCAATGAAGCCGAAGCCTCCGCTAAATGGACCTTAGTTCATTGACATAAATGTTGCGAGGCACTCCTTTTGTTCTACACAACTCTATTAAATTATGACAATTTTGTATCTTGTCGTAAAGATCATAAGCGTCCATAGAAGTTTGATGTTGTTTCTCCATTCCTGGCCAAACTCGCGAACCGCGAAAAAATTTTCACATAGTGAAACTTATATGATTTTTTTTTAATGAATGATTCAATAGTGTCAATGAACATGATCAAGTAGGATGAATATTTTAAATTTCCTAAGACATATGGGTATGATCAAAAGATGATCTCCATTTTTTCTTCTAAAAAATGAAAATGTTCAAGTAGAACATTGTAGAGGTACATTTAAAACACAATGTACTCTCATCAAAACATAGACACATTAAAAGATAATGTAACGTTGATGTATAGAAAAACATTATTTTTATCTTTCACCTATATGTTGTAAGGCTTCAAAATAGACCTTTTGAATAAAATTGAAGTCTAATATTTTGTAAGATATTTTGTGTCAAAAGGATGTGTTTTATGAAATTTTCCTATTTTTTTGTTGTTTCATTAATAAGAAGAATAAAAAGAGAAGGAGAGTGGTAGAGAGAGAAATTTTATACAATCTTGAATGAAGAAGCCAAGAGCATGACTGCGAGAGTCATATGGTGGTTTTCAGAAAATGTAAATAAGAGTGAGTGAGTGGCACATAAATTAATATTGATATTATTTTTTGAAAATATACATGTACATATATTCATTACTCCATACTTTTTTATGTAAGTTACAACACAAAATAACATTTTTACTTATTCATGCATACCTTCTCATTAAATTTTCTTCATAATAATCATCATTTCCCATTATACGGATTAAGATATATTCATAAAAATTATGAGATAGTAACACTGAGGAAGTGTAGGGGATAATTTGGGTCATTATGGAATCATCTTGTATTGTTTAGTTGAGATTATTTTAGGAGAGATATATTTTAATATATAAATTATCACATAAATTTCTACGGTGAGTGTGATTAAAATATTGATTTTTTTAAATTTTCCCAAATCTATTGCAAGCGTTATGTGTATGTATTTTTCTATAAATCATGAGACATTCAATGGGAGAGCGTTTAGGGGAGAATTATAAGAAAAAAGAGAATGAAGGAGAGACTTGGGCGTCATAAGGAAATGATTTATAAAATTCCACAACTCAAAAACTATGGGAAGGTATCTAGAATTATTGGGATCATTTTCAAGTGTGTATAAAGACATTTATAAAGAATCTATGGCATGGTGGCATTAAAAGAAATCATGACAATATTGTTTGGACTTGTACATGTTAATCTCTTCCTTATTGATTTATATTCTATAATGTTTGGTGAATTATTTATTTTTATCTTTCACCTATGTGCTATATAAGGCTTCAAAATAAACCTTTTATATAAAATTCAGGTCTAATATTTTAGGAGATATTTTGTGGCAGAAAGATGCATTTTATTAAACTATCCTATTATTTGTTGTTTCATTAAGTATGATATAAATATAGTAAATAAGGACTACTAAAAAAATGCCTTCGCAGAGGCGCGAGCTACAAATTGGGCTACCAATCTTTTCTGGATGGCAAACCTCAAAGATCAAAAAACAAAATCTAAAAGTGTTGATGATGGCATCATAACATTTCATTAATACTACGTATACAAAATTATAGGAAAGGATAGTGATAGAGAGAGAAATGTGATGCAATCATGAATGAAGAATAAAAGAACATGACCGTCAGATTCATGGGGTGGTTTTAAGAATATGTAAAAAAGAGAGAGAGTGAAAACAATTAATATTGACAATATTGCTTGAAAACATACATGCCCACATATTCATTACTCCATAATTATGTATATAATTTATGATATGGAATAATATTTTTTTAAGCATGCATGTCTTCTCAATTTATGTAAATTTATTCGTAATAATCATTTTTTCCTTTTATATTGATTGAGATATATTCATAAAATCATCATATGGTAAGCTAGAGGAAGTTTAGGGGATAATTGGGTCATTATTGAATCATTTCTATTGTTTGGTTGAGATTATTTGAAGACAGAGAGATAACGCTAAATAGTCAAAGTGTGTGGGGGTGATAATATATTTTTAGAAGGTATAAATCATAGTTATTTATAAAATTGATAGTCGATACTACTCTCATTAAATGACATAAATATAGCCAAGACTGCTTTATATTCTACAATGCTAAAAATATTTACTTTATCTTTCACCTATATGCTGTAAGGCTTCAAAGTAGACCTTTTGAATAAAATTCCAGTCTAATATTTTAGGAGATATATAGTGTCATAAGGACGCATTTTAGTAACCTTTCCTATTATTTTGTAGTTTAATTAATAATAAGAATAAAAAATAATTATAGAGAAGGGGAGTGATAGAGATAGAAATGTTATGCAATCATGAATGAAGAATCAAACAACATGACCTCGAGAGTCATGGGGTGGTTTTTAGAATATGTTATTGTTTGACAATGAGAATGACAAAAATTAATATTGATATTATTGTTTGAAAACGTACATGCCCACACATATTCATTAATCCACAATTTTGTATTTAATTTACAGCATGTAATAAAAAAATTCTTTAATCATGCATGTCTTCTCAATTTATGTAAATTTCTTTGTAATAATCATTTTTTCCTTTTATATTTATTGAGATAAATTCACAAAAATCATGGTATAGTAATATATATAGGGTTGTCAATGGGGAGGGTATTATCAGTTTACCCTTACCCATACCCTGGAGGGTAATGGTAAGGGTAGAGATTTTTATTACCCTTTACCCATTTACGCATTCCCCGTTTCCCCACTATACTATAAGGGGAGGGTACGGTATATACATTATCTATACCCTTTTACCCGCACATGATATAAATGTTACCCAAAAATATATTCTAAAGGGGTTTGTATGTAAATGTTTAACCCAAATACTTTATTCTACCATTGGAAAATGACTTTGTGTTGTGCTTTGCAATACTTTCTTGTTGAGGGAAAAATATATATATCTTGCGGAAAATGAGGTGTTGGTGAAACACTTATTTTTTATGCATACTTATGCAAACGAAAAAATCAATTTATGCATAAAAAATTATTATTGTGTGAATTAACTTAACTTTACATGGAGAAACATATGATTTTGAATTGGATATAATGTTGTATATGTTGTTATCAATAAATTAGTTATAAAATTATTAAAAATCAGCACACAATGTGTATAATTTTTTTGTCTAAATTACCCGCTTACCCTTAACCCTCCCTGTTTACCTTGTGGAGAAGAGGGTAAGGGTAAGGAGATTGCTGAGAAGGATAATTACCCTTACCCTTACCCACTACCCAAAGAGGGTAAGGGTAAGGGTAAGACCTTACCCTCCCCATTGACAGCCCTAAATATATAGGAAGTTTAGGGGATTATTTGGGTCATTATGGAATCATATCTATTGTTTGGTTGAGATTATTTGGAGGGGGAGGGGGAGAGAGAAAACTAAATAGTCAAAGTGTGTGGGGGCGAGATTCTATTTTTTAGATGATATAAATCAACATATGATGTGTTACAATTTATATTGCGATTTTGGTACATTGTATTTAAGAGACAATAATGTTGTCATGAAATGACATAAATATAAAAAATACACTGGTTGACCGCATATTCCCATCCCCTACAAAACAAGGTATCCTTTTGTATAAAAACACCACATATATCCATTCATTATCTACACGCCCATCTCTCTGGACTCTCTTTTGTCTAAATGTTACCTAGGGATGAGCATCGGGCCGGGTCACCCCGGGTTTTGGCAAGTTCAGATCTATATCCATATTATTATGCGGGCCACGAGTCGGGTTTTGGCATGAAATTTTTTAAGAAAGACGAGCTCGTACCCGGCCCGTACAAAAAATATGGGTTTCGGGTCGGGCTCGGGCCAGCCCGTCTAACAATAGGTTTCATCAAAATGACGTGTTTGATCTACAATCAATGTTGAATTTGTATGTAAGTAGAAAGATATTTGTTGTAGGCATATTTATTAAATTTCATAATGTTGTTGTGCTAGGAATGGTGGTGCTTTGCGTCAAGGTTGAACATAATATGAATGAGCAGACAAATTAATAATCTATAATGTTGTTGCTAGTTGTTGATTCGTATCGATTAGCTATTAGACTTGTTATTATAACCAACTATTAGGATAGGGGGAGTTGGTTGATTAATATCAATCATTAGATGGCAGATCCTATTATGGAAAAAGAAGTTTTAAAATGATATGCATATTTGTGTATTTATATTATATGGTATAGATTATTTATGTGGGCCGGGTACCGAGTTTTCGAGTCTAGGTTTATGGCGGCTCGAGCCCAGCCCGGATAAGAAAATGGGCCTAAAACATTGGCCCGGCCTGCCCATTTAGAATATCAGGGTCGGGTCTGGGTCGGGTTTGACGGGTCGGGTAGCGGGCTGGGTCTGGTCAGCCTGGTCCGATGCTCAACCCTAATGTTACCACCCTCTTTCCCAACTCTCCACCTTCCCAGCCTACTTCTTAAAACCCTACTACCCCATCTCCACACACCACCTTCCCAGCACTTTCGTATAAACCCTAGCTAGATGTCTATCCCAGTCGCCGTCTCTACAAATCCTCCACCTTCCATGATTTCAGTCCTCATTGCAGTATCAAGTCCCGCTAGTGAGATTTGGTATCCGACCTAGACATGCTCACTAATCCTTTTATGAGGGTCTATTTCTAGCCAAAGATGACAATTTCGAAGGAGATCTACTATGTTTTAGAGTACATTATGTCTAAGGAAGTTATTTGAGGTTGGAGGTAAGCCATGCATGTTTATGAAATTATTTTGTTCTTCCAGCCTTATGCAATCATCCCCTCTCTTCGTGATGATTCTATCCTCCCTCATCTGATCTCTGTATCGTCATCCTCTTCTCTCAGATATCCTCTACAGTGATACAGTTAGCCAGGAACTCGAACTCTGTGTTGTGGTGCTAGATCTAGCCAAAAACAAAGAAATTGATGTAACTTTCCAACTCCCCTTCATATTTCACCCCCATATACAATAATATGTCAAATCCTTGTTGTATGTGTTGTTAAGAGTTTTGTTCCAGACATGGCCCCATTTGCCCAAATACCTAAGAGGCAAAAATATGTTGTTTACAAAGAGGGTTTCGTAATGCTTCTTCATTACAAAATTATTTTTTTCTTCTGCCTTATGCAATCATCCCCTCTCTTCCTGAAGATTGTATTCTCCCTTCGTCAGTGTTCACTATAGGATTCGTTGCTGCTTGTGGTGCTAGATATTTGTCCTATTACATAGTTCTTCAAGGATTTGTTGCCTAGATCTACCCAAAAACTGATGACTTGGATGCAAATCTATGCAGTTCCATATGAGATATGATTTTAGATAAGCCATGCATGTATACAAATGGATTTTGTCTTGATTCTTCATTGCAAACTTATTTTCCTCCCATCTCTCATGTCCATTTTTCAATGAAGGATAGAGTTATTCCGCGTCTAGCCTATATGGGATAGATCTGGCTAAAACGGATAATATTATTACACGTGCAGGGAGTTTAAGAGGTGAGGAAGTAACTTGATAGTAGGTAAGGAATGTATTTACTTGAAAACGTATTTTATGTTCTTTTTCTTTATTTAAAATGTATCTATGTTCCTGTTGTACTGTAAACCATTCACCTCTTTGTGTAGATGAACACATTATGCATACACAGTCACTATTTCCCATTTGATTTCTTCTTCATAATCAACACTCCTCTTTCTAATGATTAGATTGCAACAATTAGTTGTGCAATCTAGTACATATTCCATACCCAAATCACTAGATCAGCTAGTGTATGGTGAGCTACACATAGACAATCAGAACTACACTTAGGACATGATATGACTCATTACTTTGTTTATCTCCCCTGTTTTGCCCATTATCATGATGTGTGGTTTCATTACTATATGGTAATGTACCTTATAGGAAGTTTGATTGTTGGCAATGAAAAAGATCCAAATGAAGTTGATTTAAATCTAAATCATGTAGGAAAGTGAATTAGTAATTTTGCATGGTATGTATTTAATGACTAATCTGTAGCTCATTTTTAACAATACTTTCCTAGATGTGTCCTCATAATTCTCCTTGGTGTGAGGGAAATTTTTGAAAACAAAACCTGAATTCAATGATATACATTTAATGTGACATTTTCTGCAAAAGATGTTGCCTAAGCAGGTGCATTTAGCTTACAAATCTAGGGTCGATGGCAAGAAATAGGACCCAAGCAATAGCCAATGTACTATATTTCTACCAGTTTATATGCAATTCATAACCAAAAAAATTAGATTCATCAATGATTGAGTTCACGTAGGTTCATTAGACTACCATGTCATTTCTTTTCTAAATAGGACCATGCCATATTTTAGTTCAAAATTTATATTGAGTACATGAAAAATAAAACATTTTTTCATATCTTCATGGGTTAGAATATTTGCCTAAGCACTTGCACTATAGTAAGGCTCTTCCAAATAGGGATTGTGTACTTCAAAATAGGTCAAGTAACGGAAGTTGGATCCCAATTTGGCAAGTGATTCAAAAATAAGAAAGGTAAGCAAGTATCCAAATGCTGATTTTAGTTTCACACACTATAGTTACTTTATACATTTGGATATTAATGTATATTAGGATTATTCACTGCTACTTGTACTTCTCTAAGGAATATCTTAAAAGAAGGATGCAAGCGCAATGTGAAATCAAGTAAAGATCAAGATGTAGAAACACTTATAAGCGAAGCGTACATCTTAAAAAAAATTAGATTTAAATACTTTTAAATATTGACATGGATTTGAAAATGATCCCCTTTTTTCATGACTTGATTAAATTTAAAATTTATTTGTCCTAATGCATAAAAATCAAGTATGATATATTAATATGTTCTTATTATTTATTTCCAAAAGAGCCATTTAATTTCTTAGTTGTAATTCAATAAATGCATATGATTTTTTGTGGTTGTTGGATAATGCACAAGGTCTTTGTACATTGTAGTTGGATACTATGTGTATGGACAAATATTTTATAAAGTCTAGATCTATTGAAAATAAATCACATCTACTTGCACCCAAGAATGAGTGTTAACCATGATATAAGAATTTTTGTTACAAATTAATTATGAATTGGAGTATATCAAAATTGTTTTTCATTGGTAAATGGTTAGAATGTATTTATTTTATATCATAATTTTGTAATTCATATTTTACATGTAGCTTCTTCAAACCCAATGTATACTTTAATTGATGCAACAATATGCTCAAGAAACATCTTTCTACATGACATGAGTAGTGTTAGAAAATACATGGCTAGGTAAAAGCATATGACAATGACTTCAAAATGAAACTAACAATATTTAGATGTAATACATGTTCACGTACCTTATAGGAAGTTTGATGGATTGCAATGAAGTTTAGATATTAACATATATTTGAAAAGAATCCCATTCCTTCATGGCTTGGATTAAAATTTAAAGTTGTTTCATCCTGATACATGGAAATCAACCATGCTATATTGATATATTCTTATCATTTATACCCAAATAACCATTTAATGTCCTTGTATATTCTTATCTAGTTGTTTGCAATTTTAATTCAATATTTGCATATAATATTTTATGATTGATGGATTTGTAGGTCTGTTTACATTGCGGCTAGCTATTCACTCTTTCTAGATGACATTTTTAGATTTTAGAACTTATATTAGGTCTTTATTTGTTTGTTTGCTAATCATATTTAAGCACTAATAAGATTAGTCTGATTCCACACACTTCATATGATTCTCACATGGTAATCTTCAACAACTAACTTAGTTTTCACCTCTGTGTCTGCTTTTATGGGTCATACCTTTTTAGAATATCCTGATACATCCACTTCTGCTCTCTAACTACTACTATATGGCACCTGCCAGGTGCTTTTATAGTGTGTGATAATTGCACTTAACCCCTCTTGCTAGTTTATGGTTCAGTGTAATTGTGTAGGCAGACTCTCAAGGAAATTACAGTTTGCAATCGTTAGTTTAATGGTTTTCAGCAATTTTGATTTTTTGAAACATGAATTGGTCATTCAATAAGTTTGGTTTTGAATAAGAAATATCAATATAAAAAGTACTACTTTATTAGGTGTGTTATTGACGTGTTGATAAGGTCTTTGATTGCTTGTTGTTTATTTGGTAATCATATTTCTTTGATTCTACATGGACTGGTACTTACCGCTTGTTTGTTGTTCATATTTAATTTTTTATTTAGTTTATAACTTCTTCGATTGCTTAATTTGTTGTCACTTTCCTTGCCAAGTCCGTTGTGAAATGACATGAAAGATGAGATAATGATTTACTTTCTACAAATGTCTTAGCGCAAGAAATTGTCGGAAATTTTTGTTCTTTGTATAAGATTGTCTATTGTGATATGATTCCATAAATAGATTTTCCTTGTAGGATTATTTGTGGATTAAAAAATTAAGAATTTTGATCAAAATACAGAATCAAGTAAAATTTCAAGGGGTACAAATAAGGAAAACATGCGTGAATGTAATTTTTCAGATTTAAAAACTTGCATAACTGTATGCATTTTAATCTTTACTAATTTTTTGTTTGCTAATTTACATAGATGGGTGATCATCCACGACTGTATTTTTGATCTCGTATGAATTGCAAGTTGAAATGAAAAATTGTACTTGTAGGTTTTACATTTCAGCAGAATGGATCAAGCCTTGAGGATCATTAGCATGCACATCTTCCTGGAGCAGTTATCAAATCCCGAAGAACCTTGATAGCAACAACATCAAAAATTTGACTGGAAAATGACACAAAAAGATGGTTATGATTAGTCCAGATGTGAAACTGGTAAGAATAATTATATATACTTGTATAGAGTATGTGTGTTGTTTCTTTCTGGAGTAGAGAGGAACAACTATGAGAGAAAAAGTCTATGAGCAACAAACTTTTCAGAAAAATCAATAGTATTTGCAATTTTTCTGGAAAGTTTAAAGTAGGCGAGATTGCTGATATTGATTGCAAATAGTTTGTCGTAAAGTAATTGATTACCTGAAGGTGACTTCTTGGAGCAGTGCACGCCTTTTGAGTAGCAACAATGACAGAAAGTTCTCATGGCTTCTGGATGGAAGTGGTAGTGGCAGCATCAACACTAATTTAACTTCTGATGCAACACGGATACAAAAGATGAGTAGGATCAGAAAATATTTTAAGGAGGTGAACGTATAAAATATGTATCTTACTCGGAGAAACGGTTCAAAACAAGAGGGATGCATATCTCACCTGGAGCAACGATGCAAAATAAGAGGGTGAAGTTTTTCAGAGAGCGAACAGGATATTTAGATAGAGTAGTTGTATGGTGGGTTGAATTACCGGGTCAAATATTGAACGTGGGGGATGATGCTGTTACATAATTCTATTTTTTATTTGAATTATCTATTTAATTATGTGTAGACAACAACTAAGTTGTTTAAACTAATTCTGTTGTAATCAAATTACATACTAAGTTGTTGCATATTCTGTTTGTGTTCTGTTGTGACTAATTATGTAATCAAATTATCTATTAAGTTATTAGGTATATTATCTAGAAGTTGATTATTTTGTTTTCAAATGAACAAAATCTGAAAAGTTTGAATAACCGTGTGTGTTCTAAATGAACAAAAATCTAAAAATTTTGAATGACCATGTGGGTTTGTTGGGGCAGCCACGACCACGTCTCCCCTTATTCTTTGGGGTCCAGAAGTTAAGTGGGAGTGTGGTAGTTTCTCCTTGGAAAGTGAAGTAACAACACGTCTCTCCATATTCTTTATATTTAGAGGGATCAGTGATTTGTTCTTAAACATTCACTTTTTTCAAATTAGAACATACGTAGGATTATAGATGGTGGTTACCTGAGGACGTGGTCTTTTGAAATGGTCTCCTCAGTTCGTGGTCTTTCAGAATTTGAACACAATGGCGCCTACAGGAATTTCGCGGCGTGAAATTTTGGTGTGTATTTGGGGGTGGGAATTATTAAAAGTTGAGAAGAAACCTGGAAGGAGAGAGAATAAAGGAGACTTCAGCATTTTAAAAAAGTTGAGATGTGATTGGCTGGACAGGTTGGTGGTGTGTACAAATGACAGTGTTGCGAATAGGTTTAAACATTCGCTTATATATATATATATATATATATATATATATATATATATATATATATATATATATATAATAATAATAATAATAACTTCTAGATGTGTTGTGACATAGATTCCCAACCTAGCTAGTTAATTTTCCTCTTATTATTATTTTTTTGGTATGAATGATTTCTCTTATTTCCTTTTTTTTGAATGACCACACACTTCTATATTGTGTTGCAAGTAGGAAGGTGTGTCTATGCCTGCAACGAACGTGCTTGCGTTGCAAGAGACAGATCTATTACAATTGTATCGGAACTCTACAAACCAACATACAAAGCGCCACTTCTGGAAGTTGGAAAGTTTCTAACAACAACCTTGCATGTTTATAACAGTTTCATCTTCTTTTATTTTAAGGAGATCATACTCCTCATTAAAATATATACCAGGTTTGTTAGTCACACTCATTTTGTATTTTCTACTCCTACTTTCCATTGTATATGGTTTTCTTGTATAACAAGAATCAACTGAAAATATATCACTTCTAATTTCAGAAAAAATGGTCTATGGAACATTGGTTGTTAAAGTAAAGATGTGGTGGGGTAGGTACTTTCATAGAGGGTGGGTGATGTCAAAACAGTATCTCAAGTTAATTCTAGAGATCCAAGTTATATTTTATTACCCAAAAGATTAACGTTTAAAGATTTTTCATTCACTTTTAGATTCAACTAGACTGTACTTTTCCGTGCTAGATCCATAAGCATGGAATAGATCAACTTTTGTCAAACCATTACTATTGGGCCTCACCCACTAGAGAATCCTGACTCCGCCACTGGAAAATTCATTGAAAAAATATTTGTAATATTTAATGCAAAATTGATATTATATTTTATTTAAAACGTGCTCATGTTTGAAGCTAACTCTGCATCGTGAAGACTCCATACATTAAATTTCACTACTACTTTGGGAGGTATATTGGATTTTTTCGTTGGTTAAAATTCCAATGCTAATTGTAACATCTAAAAGCATGCATGTGAGACGCACATATACATATCAACCCACACAAATTGGAGTTAATGGGAACTTTATCCGTAATCATCGTGATTTCTTTGCAAGGTAATAAAGTTTGCGAGTTTGTACATGCGGACAGGAAGCAGGTGATGAAAGAGGTAATAAGATGTAGTAATAGTAAGTCAAGGAGGAACATATAGTTAGAGTACTGATATATAGAACACTATATACACCGACATAGACACCCGAGAAGTACTAAAAAGACACGCCACGTTTGAAAATAGCACAGAGCGCGTATTTTCGAGGCTCTTTCCGCACTGTGCGGATTATGACGTAGGACAGTGCTAGAAGATTAAACGACGCCTGTTTGGTTACACAGCCCAGCCCAAAAAGTAGGCTTTTTCAAAAAAAGAGGGTGCACTCCCACCTTTTGCGTAACTCGTTTCTCTCTCTTCTTTCTCTCTCTTGTGTGAGGTTTCTCTGTGGCGATCAGGGTGAAGCGAAGCGAATCGAAGCGAGTTGAAGTTGGTTGCTGGCAGAGGAAGCTTGTCATTGCCGGAGGAGGAAGCTGCGGAGCTTGGTTCCAAGCTCGTCGTTGCCAGCGGAGGAAGCCGGAAAGCTGAAGCGAGAGGCGGAAAGCTTGGTGGAGGAATACGCACAGTGCAAGTCGGAAAGCCGAAGTAAGAGGTCGGCATAGGAAAATAGTGCACAGCGCCGCCATCGCCGAAAGCAGAGTATCGCCAGAGAAGACGAACGCTAGAACTACACGGAGAAGCTCAGGTAAGTAGGTGAAAATCTTTCTAATGTTTCGAAAACCATTGAGTGAGAAAAACCCTTTGCATGTCACCTTAATACAATAAAAATCTCTATTTAGAGATTTTTTCAAGAGATACAGGGGATTTAGACGATAGATTTCAGAATGTGGTAGAGGGTGCCGACTTGACAGGGAAGGAAACTAATTTTTTATTAAAATGAGTAGAGGGTTTCCTGTTTTCTTAAAATTAAAAGTTCTGAATTTAATAAATGTCAGTAATAAACTTAATATATGTTGGTATTGTGCTGAAAATGGCTGGAGTGTTTGGTATATTTGACAGTGGATATAGGTTTTGTATAACAATTGAATGATTATATTGTTTTTGGAATGTCATATTATAATTTTGACACTGTGTGTTATATCGTTTGGGTTGATTATGATAATGGCTGCAGTAGTTATTTCCTATGGTTGAAATATAAAGGAATTCATTAGTTTTTTGTATGGTACTGACTGTTTGATTTTGGTCAGAATTAATAAATCTTATGACAATGGTAGTTATGAACTACAAATTTAACACTGCGGTGTGGTAATGTGGGTACTATGTCTGTTAGGTATCGATATTATTTTGTGGTGTGATTTGAGGAGAGTTGAGAATAATGGATAATGATATTTAGCATAATGCTCTGGAAAACTTTGCTATTGCAATACAGTGTGTAATTATTTTGTATTGTGTTTTGGGAAGTTGAGTGTAGAGGATAATTGTATTTAGCATATTGTTGTGGAAAATTTTGATGTGGCACTGGGCTATAGTAGTATTGGTACTGTGTCTATAGTCAATTGGTATTATATTGTGCTGTAATTTGAGAAAAGTTGAGAAGAGTGAATAGTTATATATAGCATGTATCTGTAGCACTGGTGTTTACTAACGTTGGTACTATGTATAATTGG
Organism: Alisma plantago-aquatica; assembly: GCA_963693085.1. NCBI lineage: Eukaryota > Viridiplantae > Streptophyta > Magnoliopsida > Alismatales > Alismataceae > Alisma > Alisma plantago-aquatica. Next base: position 1,066,159,727 of record OY856412.1, read on the forward strand.
TTTTGTTATTATTTTGTATTGTTATTTTGGGAAATTCAGTAGATAGGAAAATTGTATTTACGATAGTGTTATAAAAAATTTATGTAGCATTGGGATGTAGTAATATTGATACTGTGTGTATTAGCAATTGGTACTATGTTGTGCTGGAATTTGGGGAAAGTTGAGAATAGTGGATAATTAAATTTAGCATATTGTTGTAGTACTGGTTTTAGTGACGTTGGTACTGTGTCTAATTGGTTTTGTTATTATTTTGTGTTATGATTTGAGGAAAGTTGAGGAGAATGGATAATTATGTTTAGCATACTCTTGTGGATACTTCTTTACTGTAGCACTATTCTGTTGTAATGTTGGTACTGTGTTTATTGGTAATTGCTTTTATTTTGTGTTGTAGTACACTTCACTGATCTGTTATACACTTCACTGTGCTATGGTAAAATTTGGTACCGTGTCTATTGGCAATTGGTTTTATGTTGTGTAAAAATAGATAGTGACATGTTTCTTAATGCATATTATAGGTGTTGTTACTAGACATCAATATGTCAATTGACGATCTAATTAGAACAAAGCATTTTGGGAGTAGATGCTCGATAAGCAAATTTAAACTTGTATTAGGGATTGCTAAAAATGAACACCAAGCCATGTTTAAGGAAACTATATTCGGTGTGTTCATTGGGATGAGATGTCCTACTTCTTTGGACATGAACTTGATAGAAGATCTTATGTATGCATATGATGGAAACACGATGGCTTTCAAGATTGGAAGCACAATGGTGGGGTTTAACCCCCAATAAGTTTGTGCTATATTTGGATTACGTGCTATAGGTAAATTATTTAAGAAAACTATAAGTATAAAATTAGATTTAGGGCAGTGCATCAATTGATTTTTTGAATATTATGTTTTTTCTTTGTTTAGGTTTTAGTAGTTTCTTGCACTCTAGAAAATCATCCGGTAAAGGTAGTAAGATTAGATGTGAATATTTTAAAGGGGATCCTAAAATAAATGATGTTGTTGAAATATTAAAGGAACTTGTTGAGAATGAAAACAAAAAAAGTAAAGACTTCGTGAAGATATGGATTTTGGTGCTGCTTAGTAGTTTTCTGTATCCATATGGAAATTTAGGAATACAAAAGGTGTTGTTTGATTTGATCGATGATTAAGATAGCATTGACGAATTCAATTGGGATGTGTCTATCCATAACTACCTCCATTTAGGGATGATGGAGATGACTATCAATCAAAAGGGCTACCTAAAGGGGTGAAATGCACTCTTAATGGTAATTATTGGTATTATAGAGCTAATTTATGATACACGTCTGACCTATTATATTAATATCAAATGTTTATTTTTTAAAGGTCTGGTTTAGGGAGGCTCAGAAAATATTACTGGAAGACTATCCAAATGGGGTACCACACGTCAACAAATGGAAATATGATCATAAGTTTAGTATTTATTTTTCAAAACATGATAAAGAAATCACTAAACTTAATGCGGTATACATCCATGATGAATGGAAAGTTGGTGATGTGGGAAAGAAGTTGGTGAAAAACACTAGAGGGGGGGTGAATAGAGTTTTTTTAATAATTTTAACAATTTATTGAACTCAAACAATCACAATTGAAATTAGAAGAAGGAAACAGGTGTTTAGAGTGGTTCCAACTTTAGCAACTACTAAAGTTGTCAGTCTACTACCCGGTTGCTTACCCAACCGGGATTTTGAAAGTATTTATTTTATTACCTTCTCAAGGATTTATACAAAATACAATACTTTCCTTTACACCCTTTGAACAGCCTTCACTTGAAGTAGGTGCACCAACTTTGAGGTAGCCTTCTTGAAGCAACTCCAAGCTCCCCCTTGAAGTAGCCTTCCTCTCTAGAAGTAACCTCCCGTTGCACCAGCCTTCTGAAGTAGCTCAAAGTCACCTTCTTCGCCAAGAAGAACTCCACCCTCTCCAATCAGCAGCCTCCAACCTAGGAGTAGCAAGGAGAGTACAAACGGTAATAAAGAACAAGAAAGGAAAAAGGAAATTACAACTTATCCTTTGTAGCCCAAGGCTTGATTTGCCTAGATCAAGCGTATAGATCTCCTAACCAAGTGTATGGACTTGTGATTGCAGTGGGTAGGAGATACTAGCCTATAGGATACGAATTATGAGCTAAGGAAGGAAGTAGCCAATTGTCACAAAGCTCAAATTGCTCACAAACAGATTTCTCAAAGTATGCTCAACGATTTCTCAAGTGTAGCAAGTGTGTTTGAGTGTCCTATGGCTTGTCCTATTTATAGGAATGGCCTAAGGATGCTTAAGGATGTTCTAGACAACTTCTAGGAGTTTCTAGGTGCTTAACTAGCCGTTAGGTACAAGTTTGTTGCTTTAACAACGGCTAATTAATTAATTCTGCAGTTGGTGTCAGAGACCATCTCGGTCGAGGAATGGTCGACCGAGACACCTACTCGGTCGAACTTTTGTCGATCGACAGGCTCTCTGGAACAAGTGATTTGCAACGTCTATCTCCAACTGCCAACTACCTTGTCAGTTGTGTCTAACGGCTACTTTGGATCTTTCTCGGTCGAGAAGATTGTCGACCGAGAGTGTCTCGGTCGAGGAGTTTGTCGACCGAGATTGATCCTGTTTCAATGTTTCAATTTAGACACTAATTATATGTATGAGTGTGCAAATGTGATCCTATTTGAAGGGAATGACTTATCTAAATGTGGTGTTTAGCTAGGGAGAATCTAACGCTTGATTTACATGCAATCTAAGTACTTGTACATTATATATTTGTACAAGTTTTTACAAAGCGATTACATTGCATGAAAACATAAACATGTAAGCATATGGATTTCCCTAGTTGCTTTGTCATTCACCTTAATCCTGCACACTCAAGTAGCTCGTTAGATAAATAAGAATGAAATGTTTGTCATAATCAAAACAAAGGAATTTATAGATGTCCATTTAGCCAACAATCTCCCCCTTTTTGAAGATGACAAACATTTCCAAAAATATAAATAAAGGAAATATAAACCATATGAGTTTCATACCTTTAGATTACCTTTTGTACCTTTTTTTGTTTTGCAAGTAAGTGCTGGCCAAGATATTATGAAACTCATTTATATTTTTGATCTTATTTTATATTCTTTTCTCCCCCTTTGTCATTTCAAAAAGATATCCAAAATATTTTATAGTATTTCTCCCCCTTAATTTTATACTATGCTCCCCCTTAGATAGATATCCCAAATAAACGTTTGACTTCTTTGCAACCCAAATAAAAGTTTGACTCCTTTGCAATAGATAGTCAATTTAGCCACAATTTTAAAGGTTGCATTCTTTTTGATTTATTTTTATTTATTACTCCCATTATTTTGTATGCTCTACTAGGATAGTCTTATAATCCATATTTAGAAGATGTCTCATATGCTTTTAGAAAAATATCCATTTGAACAAGTAAAGATGACCAATTTCATTAAAAACATGGAATGTATTACAAGCATGGAAAGATAAACAAATTATATAAAGATGACCCATTTATTACAATCATTCAAAAGATGTCATTACAACTAATATAACTCCAACACTCACTGGAAAGACTTAAGAAATACATCAATATCAGGGTCTTTCCCAAGAAACGGCTCAGCTCCATAATATTTAACCAAAGTTTGCCAATCCAGAGCACCTGTCTTGGTTAAAGCATATGCTTCCAAGAATGTAGGAACTCGATCAAATCGGAAGTGAGCGGCAATATCTTACAGTTGTATGGATGAAAACTGAGTGTGCGTAAGATCCATAGATGGTGGAGGTGGAGTTTGATAATAGTTGTATGAGGGATTATATGGATTGAGCATGCCAGGATTTAAAGAATACGGATATTCGTCAGGTTGGTTTGGAGAAAGGTTTTGCATTCTTTGATTTATATAAGTCATGGCATGATGGTGATAATCTAGTTGTCTACTAAGATGATATTGGGATCCCGCAATATAAGTAAGGGTGTTTTGAATGGGATCGTAGGATGGGTTAGTAGGAGGAGGAGGTGGTGGAATGTCTTGACTAGATGTCTCTCCTTCTACTCTAGCCCTTTTATGACCAAAATCAATTCCCATTTTTTCTACGGTATTCTTACTTATTTTTTGTGGTCTACGCTCCCATGTATATCCCATATCCTCAATTTGTAACTTAAGACAGTGTTGAGTAATTTGGCATACAAAATCAGCATATGGAGGATTGCCAGAAAACTCAAGCATGTTTTTAAGAATGATGCGGATAAAATTTGTGGGAATACGTTGGATAATGGCATATATTAGACACATACGAAAAATAGGAACTTCAGACTTATTTGCTCTAGGATGTATGTTTGTTGAAACAATAAGGTTTACAATCCTAGCAGCTGGTTTGAGATTGATAGCATAGTATGTGCCCCTATCTTCGTGACAGGTTGTCTTTGATTGAAAAATGGTTCTTTTGATGTCACTAAGACTAATGGTATGGTCATCTTGGGAAAATTGATTAAGTGGGTTTCCCGTGGTAAGGTCAAGGGTGTCTTGATATTCATCTATGTCAATATTTAGCATTTCAAGAATATCTCCTTCAGTAAATCGAAAGCTATGCCCATTGACCATAGAATAGAAGAAGATGGTTTCATTTTCAGAATGGGAGATGAGGTTAGCATAGAATTCATTCACTACCTTGGTGGAATAGGAAGGGAAAGAAGGGTTGATGAATTCTTTCAACTTTTGCACCTCAAAAAGATCCTCCAAGTCGACGATGTTGAGGAAGTCCAGAACTTCAACTGTTTGTCGTGGGAGAGGACCTTTGGAGGAGAGTCGTAGATAGCGATCACCAGCATCTCCGTCGACGAAGGCAATGTCGTTGATGATCGTCAATGGTGGAGTAGCTTCCCTAGCTTCCCTTCCTTTCCTGCCGGCGACCTTCTTCTTCCCACGAGCAGATGATGAGGCCATTGTGTTGCTTTAAGGTGGAGAAGAAGCAAGGAAGGCTTGGGGATGAGGATGCTAAAGGTTTGCACAAGAATTCACTAGAGAGAGCCTATGGAAACAAGAATATGAAAGTGTGAAGAAGTGACCCATTTTTGGTCCCTTTTATAACAATCCAGTGACCTGGTTGGTCGACAATTTGTCGACCGAGCATCCGCAACGGTCATATTCCAGACGCGTCACTCGGCCGTCCAACGGTCAACTTGCAATGGTCGGTCGTTAACGGTAACGGTCGGATTGCAACGGTCATATCCAACGGCTCTTTCTCGGTCGAGCAATTGTCGACCGACACTGTCTCGGTCGAACAATTGTCGACCGGAAGTGTTTCCGATGTTAGGTTTGTCTAGATTCTGTCGGTCGAGAGAGGTGGGCAGACAGAGAGGTTTTCGGTCGAAGATTCGTCGACCGACAGACTTACTGGGTACGAATTTTTAAGCTGATTTTTAATGCAAATGATATACTGAATTTGTAGAGCATATATATATTTTCTAAGGGAGTAATATTTTGTTTTATTATTGACAATATTGGGACAATTTTGTGATCATAATTTGATTTTGCTTTTAATCACAATAAAATGATATGCAAATGGTTATTGTGTCAAACTTATTTTAGGTCGAATTTGACTACGACCATAGCGCCCCTTGGTCAAGTTTCATTTTAACCAAGAGGCAAATTTGCAGATTTTCAAATTGAATATATCGAGTATAATATCTGCATAAAATTTGATTAAGTATCAAGTTGAAGCATAATGATAATTCCATCACATGATTTGTGTATGGATAGACCAGAAAATACTTTAGGAGAAATTTTCTTTTCATTGAACTAAGCATATTTTCAGTTTAAACTTAAATCATTTAGGGAATAAACTAATATTAATCTCATTTAAATTTGTAGGGATGATTTTCAAAATATATCCAGTCATCAATCACAAATAGATAGCAATTTCATCAAAAAGGAATTCAGCAATTTTGCAGTAGACTGGAGATTAGTGACATGCTCAGTCGACAATTTCTCAACCGATGTGCTCTCGGTCAACAGTCTCTCGACCGACAAGTTTCCTGAAACTGTTAATTGTTTCCAAATAAAACATAATTATGAAAGTTAACTATTTAGATACTTAAATTTATTTGTTATCTCATTATGTTGAGTTGAGATAGACATAGAGATATACAACTAAGGTCCTTGGTCATATCTCAACTTAATTCTATTCATTTAGTTTGGAGGTTTTGGAACCCAAACTAACTCAACATCCTTTTTCTTGTAAGGACATGAGAAGGAATAATGGCCAAGGCGTAAGCAATAATGACAACATATAGAATCAACCTCATGTCTCTTTCTGTGATTTTGTTCTATGGGACAATTTTTGTGCTCATCTTCCTTCTTTGATCTCCATGGGAAGCTGGATGTTGTGTGGCTTGTTCCTAAGCACCAATCGCATCTTGTTGAAGATTTGTCCATTCTTTTCTTTTGCGCGCGGTTGTAGACACCACCACCCTTCATTCTTTAAGACCTAGTTAGGGTTCCTTGAAGCCTGCTCTGATACCAATTGAAAAACACTAGAGGGGGGTGAATAGAGTTTTTTTAATAATTTTAACAATTTATTGAACTCAAACAATCACAATTGAAATTAGAAGAAGGAGACAGGTGTTTAGAGTGGTTCCAACTTTAGCAACTACTAAAGTTGTCAGTCCACTACCCGGTTGCTTACCCAACCGGGATTTTGAAAGTATTTATTTTATTACCTTCTCAAGGATTTATACAAAAATACAATACTTTCCTTTACACCCTTTGAACAGCCTTCACTTGAAGTAGGTGCACCAACTTTGAGGTAGCCTTCTTGAAGTAACTCCAAGCTCCCCCTTGAAGTAGCCTTCCTCTCTAGAAGTAACCTCCCGTTGCACCAGGCTTCTGAAGTAGCCCAAAGTCACCTTCTTCGCCAAGAAGAACTCCACCCTCTCCAATCAGTAGCCTCCAACCTAGGAGTAGCAAGGAGAGTACAAACGGTAATAAAGAACAAGAAAGGAAAAAGGAAATTACAACTTATCCTTTGTAGCCCAAGGCTTGATTTGCCTAGATCAAGCGTATAGATCTCCTAACCAAGTGTATGGACTTGTGATTGCAGTGGGTAGGAGATACTAGCCTATAGGACACGAATTATGAGCTAAGGAAGGAAGTAGCCAATTGTCACAAAGCTCAAATTGCTCACAAACAGATTGCTCAAAGTATGCTCAAGGATTTCTCAAGTGTAGCAAGTGTGTTTGAGTGTCCTATGGCTTGTCCTATTTATAGGAATGGCCTAAGGATGCTTAAGGACGTTCTAGACAACTTCTAGGGGTTTCTAGGTGCTTAACTAGCCATTAGGTACAAGTTTGTTGCTTTAACAACGGCTAATTAATTAATTAATTCTACAGTTGCTGTCAGAGACCATCTCGGTCGAGGAATGGTCGACCGAGACACCTACTCGGCCGAACTTTTGTCGACTGACAGGCTCTCTGGAACAAGTGATTTGCAACGTCTATCTCCAACTGCCAACTACCTTGTCAGTTGTGTCTAACGGCTACTTTGGATCTTTCTCGGTCGAGAAGATTGTCGACCGAGAGTGTCTCGGTCGAGGAGTTTGTCGACCGAGATTGATCCTGTTTCAATGTTTCAATTTAGACACTAATTATATGTATGAGTGTGCAAATGTGATCCTATTTGAAGGGAATGACTTATCTAAATGTGGTGTTTAGCTAGGGAGAATCTAACGCTTGATTTACATGCAATCTAAGTACTTGTACATTATATATTTGTACAAGTTTTTACAAAGCGATTACATTGCATGAAAACATAAACATGTAAGCATATGGATTTCCCTAGTTGCTTTGTCATTCACCTTAATCCTGCACACTCAAGTAGCTCGTTAGATAAATAAGAATGAAATGTTTGTCATAATCAAAACAAAGGGATTTATAGATGTCCATTTAGCCAACAGTTGGTGGTTTCTGAAGACATTGATGTGGTATATTCATCAAGAGTGAAAATAGCATATCTAGAAGTCGATAAAATGCAGTTAGGTTTGGAACTAAAAAAATATAAGTTGAAGTATGACAAAGATATTGGGAGGTTGACGGTGGAAAATGAAGAGTTGAAACTAAGGGTGAACGGGTTGGAGATGGCTTTGAATAAAAGCCAAATTGATTGTTTGACTTTGGGGGAGGAATTGGCGGTACATGGATTGGTTGGTAGAGCCATGGAAAGCACAAGTTCTGAAAACTCTGGGAGTGAATACGATGAGGAAGAAGATGAGTCAGACGGTGATACCCTTGCTGATATAAGGGATAGTCTGAAGGTATAGTACTAATACTATTTTATTAATATATTGGTAATTATACTAATATGAGTAATTTTTTCATTGATTATAGCAGAAAAATAAAAGGAAGGTGAAAGAATCAGAAGATGATGGGAACAGTGACGACACGAATGTTAGTATTGTGACAAAGTTGTTTTAATTATTTTAATAAAAATATAGTATATAATGTGTTTTTGTGATTGATGTAGGATTTCTTTCTCCTCAAGAGGCATGAATCGAAGAAAATGAAAATAAATGTCGATAAAAAGACATTATCTTCAAAATTAAGCCTGAAGTTGTTTGCGGACGTTAGTACTGTCTGAATTATTTTTTTTGTATTCACTTCATAATTCATATTGTAAATTTATTGGAGCTTTATTATAAGAAAAAAATAAAGAGGAAGAATAAGCCGAAGCAGATACAATATCTGTCATTACTCGAGAAGACTGTGATCAAAAACTGCAACAAAGTGTTGCAGTGAATGATGAAACTGATAAAGTAAATGTTCTGATATATGTTTTTTTTATACAATTATTAGTGAAATTTAGTATAGTAGCTGAAAAATAAGTATGTCACAGCTTGATTATTTGAATGTCAGGACAATATTAAAGAAGATGTCCCTGAAGCAGTTCAAAGTGACATTAGTGAGAAAGAAAATGTAATAATGACTGTAGAGTGTGAACCCTTTGTGATCTTAGACATTGGAGATAATAAAGATAAACCAGTATTTGGAATATTTTATATTGTGTTCATAGTATTTTGATTATAGTAGGCTTTAAATTGACTAACTGCTTTATTTTGTTAAGGTGGAGGCTAGCGGAGAACATCAAATCAGTGAAGTTGGGGGATGCAAGCTCAAAACCCTACAATTGAAGAAGGGCAACAACATAGCCCTGAAAAAGATATGGAATAGTTTATAGTTGATGATAGTTTGTTTTTAACTCCTGAGAAAGGAAACACTATCATTCTTGTTGACGAAGAAAAATCAGCAGTGACGGGAAATTTTTTGGTATGCAACGATATGAAAATAAGTATTGTATCATATATGTATTGGTACAGTGTAAAATTAATATTGTCATTGTCATAATTCTTGCAGGCTAAAAAGTACACCAGCACAAAACTAGATAAACAAATCTATGATATTGTCAGCAATTTGTTGCAATATAGTTTTGACAAAACACCTATTAAAGGTTTGAATGGGAATCTGTTGATTGACGATCTAACAGCGACGAATGATGTATATTGTTAGTTTTTAAATTAACTGCATAAAGTCTCATGTCTCATATTTATTGTTTTTGTATCTTGTTTAGTAGGAGACAGAGGAATGGATTGTGGCGATTTGTGATCATGTTGATCAAGTGGAAGCTGACATTAAGAAGAAACTCAAGGGGAAGACTGCAGTGCCGGCTATAAGAAGAGAGAAGCTTAAGAGGAAGGAAAAGGGTGACGATGATGATCTGTCTGTTATTACTATTATGAGGGATTTTGATAACAGTGTAGTGCAGACTCTGAAGGAAGAGGATATAAAATATCTTGAAGTGGTAATATGTCTTTGATATGTTGTTATTATAAAAGTTGTAATCTGTGTTTGATGTTTGATAATTTTTTACTACAGATAACAAGGGAAGGGTCCAACAATGGTGGTGTTGTATACGCTGCACCACATGCAACTTTGATGAGGAGTGATTTCAAGCAAATGGTGAAAAGGGCAGGAATGTTGAGCAATTAGGTCTGCAAAATCATACAACATTTCTGTCATAAAATATTAGTATTGTTGTTGTATCAAAAAAATATTGCTATGTTTGTTTTTAGCTCAATGGAAGGGGTGATGGAACTAATGAGGAAAGTGAATGAAGGGAACCATACAAAGTGCTTCATTTTCATTCCTCGTTGCCATACACAATTAGAACACACAATGAAAGGGGACTGATAACTTATTTCTTGAAATATATGGGGGAAATATTAGAATCCAAAACTATGATTATGCCTATTTTGATAGGTGCACACTGGCATCTGCTGGTAGGAACATTAGGCAGAAAAGGTTTTGTTCATTATAACAGTTTGGAGGAGGAAATGAATGTGGACAGTGTTGTAGTATACAATGCATATGACCGAGATGCATTGTTGATGGTAAGCACCTCTTATTTCAAATATGTAAGACGTCATTGACTGTTGTGTTGAATAATTAATTTTTTGTGATGTTTGTGTGATGAATATAGGTGCAAGAAATAAAATATGCACTGAAGATTAAAGCTGGAATAACATATCAGGTTTGGAAAATAATATATGATAAGAGAGATCCCCAACAGGATCATACCAGCAATGATTGTGGATTTTATGTGATAAGATGGATAGAAGAACTCATTCAGGATTGCGGCATTGAAGGGACAAGGGCAGATAACATTCACCTGCTGAGGGGGACATATGTAATGAAATTAATAAACCAGAAGGAGTATGTATGTGTTATTAATTAGCACTTTAGACATCTATGCATTTTGATGTTATAGGTGAACAAACTCGAAAGCGACATCGAGGTGGTTTTTTTATAATAATTTTGTAGATAGTGTGGCGTTACTGACAAACTCATTTGTTACTAATGTGATCTGAACTTGGTAGTGGCATCTACTATTTATGTATTAACAATGTTTAACTTGATGTTTACAATGAAATGATTTCTTACTGAAGATTGCGTATAATGACCTATATATTGGAATGCTTTGGTATTGATATGAATCTTGGTTGGTACGGTTAAAGCAAAGAATTGGTATGGTTGTTTTATTGTGATCAGAGATTAATACTATTTTCCTGCTACCAAACTGTGTATGCTTTGGCATGCCTAAAGTCCCAAAATGGGAGTGTTGTTGTATCGGATTGGTAGCGTTGTGTACATAATTTGGTATTCATGCATTGGTATTGAAAGTGAAAGGCTTTTGGGCTGTGAATGTAACACTAGCGCTGTAATTCTGAGCTATATATTCAAATGGTTTGGTATTTTTAAGATTCGAGGTTAGTACAGTTTAAGTAAGAAATTAGTATGGTTGTTTCTATTTTCATTAGTGTCGACGCAAATAGGGGTTCTCTTGGATCCTTTGATAGTATTGTTTGAGGATACTATTATACAACATTGATCGAGATTAATGCTATTATACTACTATCAAGCTGTGTGTTTTGCATGCCTACTATTCCAAATTGGTATTGTTGTTGTATCACTTTGGTATCGTTTAGTACATCATACGGTGTCCACGCATTGGTTGGTATGAAGTGTCTACACAACATCAACATTTATCAACATGGTTGCGATTCAAACTTGGTAGCATTTTGAATAATAACGGTATTGTTGTTTACTTTACTCAGTATTGTTGGATGGTTGTCTTAATGTATTGTACGTCTAATATCTACAATTAATGTAAAAGTTGAGTTTTTTTGGTACTGTTATATGTGGTTTATAGTATAGTTGGTTTTAGAGTATGGTTGTGTGTGATTATGCCATTAGTACTGTTTAGTTTGTGTTTCATTTTTTTTGAAATACGAGAAGAAGCTACTTAGGCATTGTGTGCTAGTACGATTGACATTGATAAACATAATTGTAATACGATCAAATATTGTTTGGTTTGGACATTGAAAACAAATCCATCCACCATTTAGTTTGAGGGGGATTCAACCGCTTCGACTTGTTTGGATTTGGAGACTTGTTGATCTTCTTTGATGTATTACGATCGGAGTTTTCCATGTGATTCTGATGACTTGTAGATTATGTATATGGATAATCCCCCATAAGATTTTTCTCTAATTCTATATTGTGAGCTTGATCTACATGTTGTTCTTCCTCTATGTGTTGAAGGGTTGTCAACTTCTTCATTTTTGCCTTTAACTTCTTCGTTGATTGTTCCTCCTTGAAAGATTTTTTTTCACACTGATGAAGGGCGACCAATTATTTTGCATACAAGTGGGTCTTGTACATATTGTTTTAAAGACTGGTTCAACTGTTAAAAGTATAAAAATTAGTAACAATATATAATAGCAATAACGCAACATATCAAGTATACAATCACTTACACTTGAATGTAAATCAGGTGGTTTCATCTTTTTATAAGCATTAATAAGAATCAATTTTATCTGTTCAAAATTATTGTTAGATAATTTTGCAAAATCAGCAAATCCCCTACAAAATTGAAGAATAGCTTCGGATCTAGATCTTGCACTGTGCGAATTTTGCTTTGGATATGTCCTTGATTCATCATAAAAATGAGATATGTCTTTCCTCCACCGGTCAAGTATGTATTGATTTGGAACTTTTTCAAACTTCAAAATACGAATCATAACACATAAAATGTGATGACATAGGATTCCTCTAGATTCAAAATATTTACATGCACAATTCATGTTTTGGGATGAATATTCATACATGACGGTAAAATGTCTTTTGAACATTTTCAATTCATTCGGAGATATAATGATGTTGCAATGCTCTATAACATTGTAATTGGCATTGACACTGTTATCAAAAAGGACTTTAGTGTCACATGAAATCATACCAGAAAGTTGATCCTAAAATTTCTTAAATAAGGAAATTATGTAAAGATCTCTAAACTGGAATTCTATCATATATGATGTCCTTGCAGGTGTTGTTTTATGCATGGATTCATACTTGGCCAGTCTCTCTTTTTGATATTTAGAGCACATGTCAAGCTCCTATTGGTACACAAATTGCTTCAATGATGTACGAGAATTCACATATCCATCAAAAAATGCATTCATAGATTCACTACATTATGTAGTGGTCATATCAGCCCAAAAATATTTATCAACATAGGCGAGAACCCACATTTCTCTTAGTTGATACATTCTATTGAGCCATTCATCCTCCTTGACATTATAGTTTTGTACATCCTTGGACCAATTAGATTCGAACACGTATACAATAATACTATCATATACACCACGCCTGACCATAAAAGAAGTATATGAATCCTTACTAAGCTTATCAGGTAGTTTCCTCATTATATGCCACAAACACAGACGATGATGAGTATTAGGAAAAATAATTTTGACTACGTTCATTATATGTTGGGCCTGATATGTTATTATACCATTAGGAGGGGCACCTGTTCAATGGGGATAAGCAATATGTTAACATTGGTATGGTATGATGAACAGTATTAAAAAGTATTAAAGATATTACTAAAATTTCAATTAAATAGTGTCAAACATTTGATCCATGATCAAGAAATCCAGATATAATAGTATTAAATAGTGTTAAACATAGTGATGACTTACCATTCATTTGAGACATATTTTAAAAAAATCCAGACTTAACAGTACTAAATAGTATTAAATATAGTACTAAAAAAACTAGTAAACTTTGTTGAATATTTTTAGCGATGACTTACCCATATATTTGAGCCATGTTTGGAAAAGCCAGATATAATTTTCAGTGGTTTCTTCACATAGAAGACCACAGCCGAGAAGAATGCTTTGACAATGGTGATTGACACCAACAAAAGGAGCAAAAGGCATTTCATAACGATTAGTCAAGTATGTAGTATCAAATGTGATTACATCACCAAAATATTTGTATGCATGTATGGATCTTGAATCGGCCCAAAATACATTTCGAAGAACACCATCATCATTTAAGTCCATAACATAGAAAAAAAATTGGATTTTTGGTCTGCATATTAATAAAATACTCTTGAATAGCTTTTGCATCGCCTTTACCAAGATTTAGACATCTAGATATAGAAACATGGTTTCTGACATCCCTCTCAGTAAATGGTAAATTGTCGTATCCTCCTACCTCAACAGCAAAACTTGACATAGATTTTGCAGCACTGATAACGATTAGTATTGTTAATATAAAAATTGGTATTTTCTAGTGACATAATAGGTAAATATAATACAAATAGTGTACCAGCACGATCATTTAGATCAATCCTCCTCGCAATGTCTTTCGGGATCTTTCTTTTTGAAGGCAACAATCTCAGAACGCTTGGTTCTAAAAGGGGATGATTGTGTTATTCTTGAAAAGATGTAATAACAAACTGATCGCTATATATGTCATGGAAAAATCAAATATGGGTAACATAGTTAGTCTTAGCGGTTGGACGACGACGGTACATAGTCGTATTTGCAGTTTTGGGAGGTCTACCAGCTTTAACGCATGACAGGGTTAATCTCATAATAGAATTTGTGCACTGATTTGTAGAATGTGTTGTTGATACTCCAAAACCACAAACATCAGTGTACACTACATAAAATGACATGGATTCTTCAATGGAATCAAATACCATGCCAACTTTTGGTTTTTCAACTCAGTCATCAATACTTGGAATGACAAGTGTAGAGAAATTGATATTTTATGAAATTGATACATCTGGGTTAGTTGGGGAGTCGAAAATATCTTCTTGATTGCAATTAAGTGGTACATTAAGATCGATGTTGTCTATTGGCATCTGCAAAGTTATAATAGTAAACAATTATGCATTGTTTGTAATTAAAAGTACGATTTACAAATTTATAGGTATTGTTCTAATTAAAAAAAATTATTTGCACTACTACATAAAATGCTTTTTACAACGGGAGATAGACAATAATTCTGATGATTGTGTTGTAGTTAGCATACTTATCACAACAAGCCCATTTTTGTGTTGTATATTGTATATTTTATACAACACAAGTCATTTACAACATGCCAAACATGTTGTATTATAGGGGGATACTACAACAACTGATAAAGTGTTGTAATAGGTTGTAGTATCACAACATATTCAAAACCGTTGTAAAATATGTTATTTACACAACATATTTTGACCCATTGTAATAGTCACATGTTGTAATAGACCATCATTACACAACACAAACTCACTCGTTGTAGTATGTATTAATTATACAACAGGCCTTTACATGTTGTATTTGGTATATGTTGTAATAGACCACCATAATACAACATATTAAAACTCGTTGTTATATCCCAACATGAGACAACATACTCCAACCTGTTGTTATATATTATAATTACACAACATGTTGTAACCTGTTGTAATATCCACACATAAAACATCGTTGTAATAGACCTCCATTACACAACGTAAACTAAACCATTGTAATATACTATTATTACACAACATGATATCACCTGTTGTACTAGCTACATATTGTAAAACACCATAGTTAAACTACACGTCATATTCACATAATTCTCTGAAATTTTCAATTATTTGCGTATAATATGCAAATTTTTTATTAGACGTATGGTACACCTGAATTTCGTATTAAACCTGTATTTTCCCCGAATTTTACGAATTATTCGTGTTTTATTTGTCATTTATGCATTTTCACGTATTATCCCGAACAAAACAATTTATTTCCGAATTGTTTAAAAAAATACTCACTTAGCATTGTTTCATGTTTCAATATTTTCTAAAGACTATTTCCCCTCAATCACTACTACAAAACTCAACAAGGCCGAAAGATTTTTCCTCAAGGACATAAAACCTGACATGTGTATTAATTTTTTCGAAGGCTTATCCCTGACCCTTGTGTTGCTATCATTGATGAGTATATTAAAATTTCCCAAAGGCTTATCCCTGACTTTATGGAAATGTATCCCAGACTATTATTTAATTTACCCAAGGATTGCTCCTGACCCTCATTAACTTTTTTCCTAACCAATATTAACTATATTAAACCAACCATTATCTCTTTTACTTCCGTGAAGATGATCCATTTGATTGTGGACATTTATCCTTTTCTTTTTAGATAATCATAATTGTTTAAATGGATCAACCGTTGATTTTAAACAACAATTGCAGTTTCCTTTTTTGTACCTTGTTGAATCATAATTCATTTCGACGGTGGATTACTTTCCAATACATGCCTCCCTTCCATTCTATATCTACCGCTCTGAAAACAAAACAACGGCGCCAAACCCTCGCTCTCGCTCCCGCTCTGGAAATAGAACGACGCCAAAGTCCCGCCTCTAAAACCAGAACAAGCACTCCCTCTCCTTGTGCCGCTGCAAGTCTTCTTCTGTCTGGTCTCCCGTTGTAATAGCTACATGTTGTAATAGACCATAGTCGCACAATACACTATAATCCATTATTATATGCCAAGATTATACTATAGACTCTGACTTGTTTTATATACCCAGAACTGAGCTAAACCCAATTTCTTATTAGAGAATTTTATCATGAACATGTAATCAAATAATTACATTTTCATATAAAATTATTGTCAAATATGGGTCCGAGTTCTTTTTGGGATTTAATTTTTTTAATATGGGTTGGGGTTTCAGTTTGAGAGGTCGATTGAACAAAATTTAATTTTGTGTGGTCATGGGGCTGGCAATTTTTTCACTCTGAGTAGATGTTTTGACCCGGAACCGACCACCCAATATTATATCACACGAAATATAATCATGAACATCTAATCAGAGATTTTTTTATATTTATTGTCAAATCTGGCTTTGAGTTTTCTTTCGAATCTAATGTTTTCAATCTGGGTCGTTCTCAATTGAGACACCATTCGAACAATTAAAATCTAGTTTTGCATTTGGGTCCGACACTGACAATTGAACTCTCTAACTGGGCCATGTTTTGCCTCGAAACAGACTGACTCAAAACCAATTTTTAACACCCTGTGTGATATTATAATAGAGTAACTAATCAACCTCTATATTTACATGTTATATATATGTATCTACTATTTTACATACAAAATAGCATTTGAATTATTTTGCTCGAAAAAAATTCAATTATAGATTGGGTCCGAGATTGACAGTTAAACAACCTGGGCCGGTTCATTTTTTACCCAGAACTAACAATTATGTAACACTCTTATGTGATATTATTGCAGAATAACTATTAACCTACATGAATCATATACATTGCATATATGTATATGTACATGTATAGTACATGTATAGATCTAATTAATAAATAGGTGTAAAACAATTCAACACTCGCGCTTCCTCTTTTCCTCCGCGCGCCCATTTCCCTCAAAATTCACTCCTTCCTGCTATCAGCGGTTTCCACCGCAAACTGTCTGCCATCTCAGACCGCCGTCCGCCGTCCCAGAGCTCTGTAGAGCATCTGTACTCCTGCTGCGATCAGTAGTTTTCACTACAAACTGCCTTCACATCGCGGCCATCCCACTACTTCTTCGAAAAGTGCTACCTTGGAGAGACCGATGACGACTCGACTCCGCTGCCCTGGAGAGACCACCGACAATGCCTCCTCATTCACCAGAAAGCGCCGTCCTCTGCAATTTCTTTGCCAGAAAGCGTTTAGCACCCACCTCTACTTTGAGCTCCCTTCAATCCAAGGTAACCTCCTGGCCTGTCAGTTTAACGGCTGTTTGGATTTTTCCCTTAGTCTTTGATTGGTTCTCCGTAAGTGGGAGGAAAATGAAAGGAACTGCAGTTCCCAATCAAAATTCGCCCCTTTCTGGCCGCCGGATCGGGTGCTCTGGACTTCTGGCATTTTGGGTCGCGGGGTGACTGCTTCAGGGCAGTGGCTACATCTCCAATGCAACGTCTTTTGGTAGAGGTGCGGTGATATCCGGGGGTGATCTCATGGAGGTCATATATTTCTTATCCAATTTCCACAAATCTTCTCCCAGTATAGGCTCATCATGGTTTCTCTATGTTCCTTATTCATCTTTCCTTCTATTCTAGTTCTTTTGCTTAGACAGACATTTCATGTCCCCCGCTCATGTGCAGGTTGTGCTCCGCCTCATATTTTGACGGGTGAAGCTTCATAGATGGGCATGGGTTCAATTCTCCTTTTTTCTGCAATTTTTTTGTTGATGCCTAGGTTGTCTGGATTATCAGCCACAACATTGATGTTGGCATTCTTAAAACCAGTGTGGCGAGATGCCATGCTTGCGTTCATGAAGGGTTCTATCATCTTCTCCTATTCAAGCTTTGTTTCTGTCTGTACTACAACGTTTCTATTTGTATCTGTTATAGATCTTGTACCATCCAGAGCTTCTCTTGGGGCACTAAGCCACTAATGTCATGGGTAGTTGTTTGAGGTTCGACCACTACTTCTTTGAATGTCCCAGGGATAGTAGTGGTGGGTGTGATCACTGAATGTTCGGCTTCATTCCCTGTGAGATTTACTGCCTCGGGTGTGGGGGATTTCTTTTTCTTTGGTTTTGTCACCATTTTCTTTGGGAGGCTCAATATCACTTTTTTCATTGACATGTTTTCTATAGAAGTATCTTCTACCTACTTCATTTGTGGTCTTGTTAGTGTTTTCTTGCTGATAGTTTGGATGGGTTTAGCTGTATCCTTCATTTTTAGGATTTCATCCTCCCTGAATATGAGTTTTTCATAATCGAATTGTACATTTTGGGGAGGGGCAAAAATCATTGGATTTGTAGAATCAGTAGAAATATTTTAGCTTCTGCCTCTTCAAGACATTGGTGGCGGTAAGATACTTGGCTTTACTAGTGTTTACCCGTCAGATCTGAGTAAGAACTTGAATTCAGTGTGGTATCCTAGAAGGTGAGCGATGTAAGTGACAAGCCTCCCATGCAGAAGAGGTCACGAGAGCCTTGCGGTCCAATAGGTGCTACTAGCCTATCAATTAGTGTTCATCTGATATTGATCAACTTGCCTTCTATGATTCTCCATAGGACATGGAAGCCCATTCTTGTCATGTTCCATGTGTCTGTACTAAAGAACAGGGTGTTGGAGAAGATTTTGTGTAATACTCACATGAAGCCAAAATCCATCATATAAGTTTTTCACTGCCCCAAACAATACCGACTTTCTTCACATAATGTCTCCCATGTTTGGTCGGTGAAAAATCCTCAAACTTATTTATTTTCTTTTTCTCTATTGGCTCTTTCTATTTGTTTGTTAGAGTCCATTAAAATGGAATTGAGATATTTCTCGGTGAGCATATATTCTTCTTTGACAACTCACACACTAATTTGTAATGTTCCCACACTCTTTTGCCTCTTCCTTTGTTATATGCATCTTCTTCAGAGATGACATGAATTCTAGGGTGAGTTCATTGTAGGATAGGTGCATGTTGAAGCAAATTTTGTAGATTCCTTTCTTTTTAAGACTCCTTCACTCTTTGATGAATCCCCAGTCTTTCTAGGGTGTCTATACCATCCATTTGTTCATCATCTATGGGCAGGAAATAATTATCAGGTTGTTCCTTATAAACCACATTTATTGTTTGTGGAACAACCCTTGGTGAGAACTTATACAGTAGTGATGACTACTTGATGTGTTACTACTTCTTCTTTGGTATTATCCATTGTTGACGTCCTGGTCACTTTCCTCGGTCTGTCTTGGGGAGGGGGCTTGGTTCCCTCCTTTTCTAGGGATTCTAGACTTCATTAGATGGCATATATTCCGAATTCTCAGTCCTCCTAGACTCAACCTAGTTGGAGGATTCTTTAGGAATTGGCTCATATATCATTTTGAGTCTATCTACTACAACTTGGATCTAATACTTTCTGGTTAGGCTCCATGTGGATCTTGATATAAGCAGCTTCTTCATCTTTTAATCTTTCAATTATATCTATTTCTTCGCAAGTCATGTTGGCTATAATTTTGTTGGACTCACTTTCTTGACTGGACAGATCTTTTTTGGTGCCTTGTTTTTTGCCTGTATTACCTTCCATTTTAATAATTATTTGCTATGTGGATACTTGTGTATCTCTTGTAGGGTTAGGCCAACAATTAATTTCGTATTTTAGAGTTAAGTATATGATCACAAACTAATGGTTTGTCAAGTAAGATCAAACACATGATGGATTTACTTAGGAGTTAGACAATCGATGGTTAGAGGATAAAGACCAACCAATGGTTTCCCCTGGATACCTTAAAAAATGGAGAATCAATGGTTCCACAATGTTTGTGTGTGTGTAACACCTTATGCAGTTGATAATCCATTACGTGCAGTAGCTGATGGAAGGGTGTATATATCTACTAGATTGTAGCTATTATATTTTTGCTAGTAGATTCAACTATAGTAGCATTATGGTATATAAAGAAATGATCAAAGTCCATTTCATTTTTTGCAGCCCCGACACTTCGTACAGCAACTGTTCCAGTAGTAACCTATTTCAGAGTGTAAATTCTAGAAATACAACTACTTCTAAGTGTTCTTGTGATTGAGAACATATAACACAACACGATCTAATCGAAATTACAAATAAAATCTCTTAAAAAGAGTCCAATGCAAAATCCAAGATAATTTTTATATCATGAATCACATTTTGGTCTAATAAACTTATTAAATCAGTGTGTGAACTTTTTTATTTATTCTGAAAAGCTAATGTAGTTACGTAAAAGATGCAGCAGGTCTGTTTGTCTACTTCATATCGTTTCTACTACACACAAGCACATATATTTGCATTCATATTCATAAACAATTATACATACATGTATTATACACTCAGATATGTATATATTAGAAAACATAGCTCTCATCAATGTCGTGCATGTTTATTTGTCTACTTCCTATTGTTTTTACTACACATAAAAACACATATTTGCATTCATATTCATATACAATTATACATACATGTATTATACACTCATGTAAATATTAGACACAAAAATAGCCTTCATTAGTTTCGTGTATGTGCCCTATATTTTAGAAAATTTCCGTATCCCATGTCCGTGTCCGTATGTACAAACATGTCCATTCTTCCTTGATGAGAAGCCATTTTTCCATAGAGCATGTAACCAACTAGGAGATAAAAAAGAATGTGAAAAAGTGGAATTTAGCATTATTATGAATTAATTACTCTTTCACCCTCCTTGTGCTCCACTCATGGTCGCATTTTATTTAATTGGCTTTATAATCATTTTTGACACTCAAATTCAAAATATGGTGACCAATGTGAATTTTATACACTTTGAAACCCCACATATTTGATTTATTTGTTACTTTGTCCAATTAAGTAAATTGATTTATCAAACTTCATATTTTGTTCTCAAACTTTTTCTAAAGATTCTTCATGTTTTTGTGGATCTGCAGTCCAAATTTGAGAACAATTGGACATCCGTACGATTTTCTACGAAGTTTTGAAGTTTATGTGTTGAAAACCCATTTATTCCACTTTTATTTGCTCCTTTCTTGACTTGTCCAAGTCATCTATCTGTGGCAAGGGATTGGGGGTGCCTCTCAGCCCTTGGATCTCCGACCCACGGATTAGGGCCGGATCCTGTGGCCATGGAATCATCTTCTACCTCCGCAATCAGCGGGGAGAAGTAAATGAGGACCCAATTAAGAGATCTCGCGCTCTTGACTATGAATCAAAATTCTAAGCGAGCCAAGATGCTCCTCTCACGATTTTGAATGTATCTAGCCCTACTTTTGACCACCGTTCGTGCTCTACCCAGCCGCCAAAATGAGTTCATTGCATCTCCCTCTCACTCCGGAGGCCATGGCTTCCACCATGGATCTATCTAGCCCTAAACCTAGCCCCAACCTTATACAAACACCCCCGAGATCCGCAGAACGTACACCTTGCTCAAGGACACGATCTCGTGCACTCTCCCAGCCCTGAGCACCCCTAATTTCCTTCAAGTCCTTCTCCTTCCTGTATGGCGCCGCCGCAAAGCTTAGATTGGGTGCCCCTACTACTCGCGTCCTCTTCCTAGTTCGCGGGGCCGAGGCAAGCTCGGTCGGCACCTTTTCTGACTTCCTTGCCCACTCCTTCTTCCAAAGCTGCTCCACGCCGGCAAGCCCCTCCGCCCTGTTCTTGGGCTCGTGCAAGGCTCTGTGCGGACAGGAGACAAAGCCCTAAACCGCCGACTCAGCGCAAGATCGGCCGACCCAAATGACCAAGATGAACCGCTGATTGAACCGTGAAACTGAGTTTGAACCGCCGACTCAGTGCAAGATCGGTCGGGTGCAATTGGGACCGCTCATCTTGAATCGAACGATCACGGAATTTCCCAATTTAAGGTATTCCCTTTTTCCTCTCTACTCAAAAATCAATAAATTGGCATGATCTTGTTTAAATCATATCTCTTGATTCTTAACTCCAAAAATTATGTATAAATAGTCAATTTTGATCAAAAAAATCCAACGAACCTGTTAAAAATACTTTTGAACCCTGATTCTAAATGATTCTCACTGATATACCTAGATCATACACTCTTACTCATTTAATTTGTCATATGGCTCAATAATGACGTTTAATTTTTGAAAGACGTTTAATCTTTGAAAACCCTATATTTGGACTCTGATGATATTTTGTAACCTAGATCCGGTCTATTTGAATCATCTACTCTTGAAAGTGAATTATTAGTGATCTAGATCGATTTATTTGATTCAATCTTGATTATAATGAATAATGAGTAATCTTGATATTGATCTAAATCTTACAAAACCTTGGTATATTCTTGAACAATCAATATGATCCTGAATTCCAATTATACTAAGTATGATGATGATGATTTAGAAATTTGATGATGACTTGGATAATGATCATAAATTAGGGTTAAACATATGATCCTAGAAAACGTAGGTAAGTCATTCACACTCGAATATGTTGTGTGAAATAATGTTGAACATATTGAAATATTGATTATAAGTGGATGACCTAACCCCAAGGTTGACCTAGGAAAGTGTAACCCTAATCTCGAATATTGAAACATGATCTCCAAATATCATGATCCTGACCCTTGATCCAAACTCTTATTTGCTAACAAGTTCTCACAATTATTTGGATAACAAATTAATATTTATCTTGTACAGTGTCCAAAGCAGCCGAACAATACAGATTGCGGGTATTATGTGCTGAAGTATATGAAAGACATCTTTGATGCGATAAATAGAAATATTCCTGAATGTGTAAGCTACTTAACATTACATTATTTTAGTTTGTTCAAATTTCTAAATAAATTGAAAAAATCACAATATGTTGATATATTTGTCATATGATTGCAGTATTATTCGAAGTATATTGGTCGTTGCTTCAACCAAGAAGAAATCAATGAGGTCCGAAACGAGTGGGCGACATGTGTTCTTGAGCACACATAAAATTATGTGACATGTGGGGGGAGACATTTGTTCTTTAGCATAGACCAATGTGTGAAACTTTTTTAGTTAGTTTTCAGTTCGATTCTAGAGTGGATACTTGATACGTTGTATTATTGAATCGTTGTATGGATGATTTAATATTAATTAAATTTTGTACGAGTTTCTTTCAAGATTTGATGGAAATTTGGTTCAACTATGTGTTTGTTTGTGAAATGAAAAAGTATAATTGCATATTTATTATAATTTAATAATAATATGGTTAATTTGATCAATACAATTGGTTTGCTATATGACCTGTCAAATTCTAATCAAAGACAACAGTTAATGATATGTTGTAAAATGTATGATTCTACAACAAACAGCACATGTTGTGTTATCCACACCTATTACAACATGTTTGTCAGGAAAAAATACACCTATTACAACAGGTATTTCTAGTGAACTACAACATACATAACATGTTGTATAAATTGTGTATATTACAACAGACACACACCATGTTGTCTAAACAATCCTATTACAACGGTTAAATGTATGGAAAGACAACATACTCCAATTGTTATATAAACATGTATATTACAACAGGTGCACTGCATGTTGTAATAGACCTACCTATTACAACAGGTGTGTTTAGTGAAAGACAACATGCTTCGACTATTGTATAATATATATTACAACGGGTGAACCACATGTTGTAAAAAATACCCCTATTATAACGGGTGTGTTTAGCGAAAGACAACGTCTTTCAACTGTTGTATAATATATATTACAATAGGTGCACCACATGTTGTGTAAAATACCCATATTACAACAGGCCATTCCTTAAAAGACAACATGTTTCAACTGTTGTATAAAATACATCTATTACAACATGTGATCACGTGTTGTGTAAAGCACCCCCCATAAGACCACGCGATCTAATACAACGGTTAACACCTGTTGTAAATTGAGAAAAGGAACTGTTGTAAAAAGCATTTTCTGTAGTAGTGTTGGCGTCGATTATCCAATTTTAATGAATACTTTTGATACACTATAATTATATGCACATCTGTACCAATTCACAACAAAATAGTACCAATTAATAAGCCAATCATTTATCGATTAAGTTATTTTCATTTAGTAATATTATTGGAGCGGTTATGGAGCAGAATATTGAACTATGGTTACAATAAGTTAGAAAGATTACTAACATTTAATCAGTAGACTGGATTACCTCTCTCGCTATGTAAATTCACAAATTCTGAAAATAAATGAGAGGATCAGTAAGAATCTATTGTTGATGATGTTAATCTCAAAGGCTAACCTTCAATCAGCAATTAGCAAAGACTCTTGTTGAATGAATATATTTTTGGTATGTATGCCTATAGAGCAAGTCATGAGATGATTATAATGGGATACTTTGTAAATGATTTGAATAATAATAAAGGCAATTTCCAATCTATATGTTGTAACTGTTTCTGAGATGATAGTGTAAACATGATAGATGTCTAGAGAATGGTTTTACTCAATGACGTATGCTTTTAGGTTAAGGACCTAAACGATGAGATCATACATATGTTAAGAGGATACATTCTTGTTTAGTCCCTAGTTGGTTGTTATTGTGGAAATAACCATAGACATGAATAACACTAAAGACTAGATTGTGAGTTGGTTGATGACAGAATCTCATTAGTCATGATATAGTGATATCAAACCAAGCACATAGGTACTTGTTAGAGAACAAGTGTACCGGACAGACCCACTATGAGAGTGACACATGGACCATGATTTTGTAGTCACAGTCAGCTCTCACAGTGATGGTGGTGAGTGTGATTCTTTGACCTGAAATCACTACACTCAACACATGTCGTTGGGTACACTTTGACATCATCAAATGCAGTCCTGAAACATGGGTTGTTATAAAGGTGAAGATTAGGTGGTCTTGACACATGGGACATTTGAGGGGTGAGTGATAGATATGGGATTTATCCCTCCTAAGGGAGTTTGATGTCCATGGCCACTTGATGAGTAGGATTGAGGAAGGCATGTGCATGCATGTGTGAATCAATATGTGATATTGATGTCACACACATCTCACCCAGTCTGCTCTATGATCAAGGAAATGGATGAACGTTGAAAGGATGATTGTACCTTGCCTTGAGTTCATTCAGGACATTAGTGACAAAGGAATTATACATTCACTATAACACCATTCATGGATTGTAGGATTGAAAGTTGTTCTCCAACTTTCCTTTACACTTGGGTAGCACTGATGTGCGACTAGGCACCGCTCTTTGCTTGTGAAGTCATAAGTGTTATGGACTTTCACTGAAAATGTGAAATGGGCCTGTAGGGTCACACACAAAGGATTTAACGTGGAAGAGGAGTTTGTCGACAAATGATGTTTAGATTGATTACTAAAGGAATTTAGTAGTTCAATTAAACACTCAATTAATTGATAGCTCAAAGTCATAGTGTTCAAGGTGTTGGATCAGATGACTAAGAGTATAAGATTGATTGAAACTACAATTGACTAATCTGTTGCCCCAACCGATCGACTCATAGATATGAACCGATCGACTCAGGCTGGTGAGCCAATCAGCTCAGGTCAATGAACCGATCGATTCACATTTTTTGAACTGGTCGGGTGACCAACCGAGCTTGTTTTGAACTTCAGAGATATATTTGTTTCACTTGTTCAATTTTGATTTGGATGAGGACTAATAGTTGATTAGTTAGAAACAAACATGAAAGTCAATTAGAGTTAGATCAGGACCACAAACTGATTGGCTCAAGGGCCCAGACGATCAGTTCAGGGCTGAACCGATCAGTTTAACTGGCGCAGTTTGTCAAATTTTGTTGAAAATCTCGAACCCTTCTACTCCTACTTTAATCATGCATTGCCCGGGGTAGAGAACCCTGTCCCATGATCCTCTAATATATATAGGGGTATTGGGGGTTTCTCTGATAGTACAACTCAGAACACCAATTACTCTGTAAAGTTTTTGTTCTCTCTGGTTGTAGTAACCAGGAGAGACTGACCCCATGCTACCCGATTAGGGAGACACAACAAGGGAAAGACAACTGCAGAAAAGTGAATGGTTGCAAAAGAGTGTGTCGGTGACTAGTACATCGATAGGAGGGTACGGATCCTTATGATTCCTCGTGGGAAAAGGAGATAGGAGTTCCAAGCAGTCTGTGTGGACGACTGTAGAGGTGGGATACTTCTGCTGTTTGGAGCACAGCTGTCAATCTTGATAGTCCCGGTGAGACGAGGAGCTGCACAGACACCATCCAAGACCAGAGGTGAAGACCACACAAGCCGCGAGGCAATGTCGTCGAGCAAGCCTCGGGACAAGGTATGTCTCTACAAACCAACATTCCTACTGTATAGATGTTGACGCGATTCCTTTATACTGGGTTCGGGGCGAGAAATTTTTTTATTTCCGCTGCCTTTTCTGTCTCCCCAAAAACCTAACAGTTGTATTAGATCCACGTCAACTTCTCTATACTATAGGTTTATTGATATGATCGATTTTGGTTTGTCTCCTTTATTTATTTCATACAATGCGAATAAAATTGGCTTTATACATGTCCAATCCTAAATCCACAAATCCTAATATACATATATGATATGTAATATGAATGCACTCAATATGCATCGCCCTTAAATGAGTTTTGTTGTGGATGTATAGCATGGTTAATGCCAATAAACCCTATGTATGCTTGGTTGAATGTGGTTGCTTACATCTCAGTCTGTGCACCAATTCTCAATCTATATTCCTGATGTAACTCGAGATAACTTGATATTTCTTTCCTACCTTTTCTCCCCCCAAATGTAACTCGGGGTTTCCCTATTCAAATGTAAAATAGGATACATCTTTTATTTCCTGTTATGGCAAAGAACGGTGGATAACCTGAAGACAACTGAGACGATCGATTTAAGGAGTGAATCGATCAGTTGGTGTTCTAGACGACTGATTCGAGGAGCAAGACGAGCGGGTAGCGACCTAAGGAGATGCACGATGACCAGTGACCCGATTGTCTGGAGGCGCCAGTTGATCGGCTGGTGGCACCCAACCGACCGGCCTAATGGCGAGCCGATCAATCATGGAGATGAGTTGATCCAACCCAGAAAGGCAAAGCACATAGTTTATCTTGTACAGGTTGCATGTGATGTAGACCTAGATGACTGTGATTCCTTTTGGCTCGAGGAAACACATTAGGATGGCCATAATCATTGCTTTTATCATTTCTCATGTTTTCTATGGGATATAGCATGTATATGATACTTACTATATTGTGGTGATTGGATATGTATATGTACCTAAAAACCAAATCCCTCGTCTAAATATTAAGTCTTATACGCCTTTCATTAGAGACACACATGAAAACCTCGATCGACCAAACGTAGGTTAAACCAAAGCGTGGTGCACCATCCATCTTGCGGAAGTATGAGGGGTAGACATGCAGGTGCTGCCAAAGCAGGGTGCATGTTTACCGTGTCAGCTTTTGGGATAGACTTAACTAGTGATTCTTAGAGTGTCTAACACCAAAGGTACGGAATGTTCATGGCAAGGTGTTGCGCATGTTCATTCATCAAGAGTTGCATATGATGCAATTGGCATGATGGCCTACCTAAAAAGTCAAGATTGTGGGTGATCAGCCAAAGCTGACTCATGACTTGATGAAATACGGATCTTGCCCACTAGAAGATTATACGCTACAATCTTCTGAATTGATGGTGAGGATTGTCAATTTGAATCAAAATAATGGGAGTTGTAATTAATTAAAGGCCTAATTAACTATCATCAAATTTTATTCAAATCAAACAAATCAAAGGAGTTTTGACAAATGTAATTTTCTCTTGTAGAATGGCAAAAGAATCATCTTTTATAATGGGCAAATTAATTGAGAATAAATTTCACAACTGGTTGAGGATTTTGAGAAGTGTTCTGCACAATCTAGATATACGGGTAGCCTTTGAATCCACTCTATGTATGCTTAATGCGTTGTTTGAGACAAATGATTAGAAGGATAGTTCATTGATCTAGATCAATGGAACAAAATCTAAGGACAAAGGTGAGGGAGAGAAGGGTTCTCTCACCAAAACAAATTCTTCTGCACTCAAAACATGGAGATGATGGAAGGAACGATGGAAGAAGAAGTGAGAGATAGAGATCTCTACTTCTAGTGTATACATGATAGAGATTAACTTTACTACTTATTTGTCACGGGTACTTGATACCGGATGTGGATCTCACATTTGTTCAAATTTGAAGGATCTCAAGAGAAGTAGGCATTTGGGGAAAGATGAGGTTGAACTACGTGTTGCCAATGGGTCAAGAGTTGTTGCCAATGCTGTAGGAACCTGTGAGTTAACTCTACCTAGTGGGCTAATAATAGAGTAGAAGAACTACTATTATGTACCTGCCATAAATAGGAATATCATTTCCGTCTCTTGTTTGGACAAGGATGGTTTTGAATTTCTTATTAAGGATGGAAAATGTTCCATTTCAAAATATGAGATCTTTTATGACAGTGCCTCGATGTCTTATGGTCTATACTTGATAGATTTAGAGACAAGTGTGTACAACGTAAACACCAAAAGACAAAAACTCAACAACTCAAATAAAATGTATCCTTGGCATTGTCATCTAGGGTACATAAATGAGAAGCGCATTTCTAGACTCCACAAAGATGGTTATCTGGACTCCTTTGATTATGAATTAATAGAGACATGTGAATCTTGTTTGTTAGGCAAGATGACCAAGACTCCCTTTTCAGGTAAAGGCGAGAGAGCTAGTGATCTATTAGGACTCATACATACTGATGTTTGTGGGCCTTTTAGATCTAATGCCAGAAATGGGTATCAGTACTTCATTACCTTCACTGATGACTTCAGTAGGAATGGCTATGTGTACCTGATGAAACATAAGTTAGAAACCCTTGAAAGGTTCAAGGATTTCATGAATGAAGTACAGAACCAACTTGTTAAAAGTATTAAAGCACTTCGATCCAATCGAGGTGGAGAATACTTTAGCCAGGAGTTTGAGGACCTTCTACGAGCCTGTGGTATCGTATCACAATGGACTCCACCTGGAATTCCACATCATAACGGTGTGTCTGAAAGAAGGAATCACACTCTACTAGATATGGTGTGATCAATGATGAGTTTTACTAATCTTCCAATTTCCTTCTGGGGTCATGCTCTTGAAACCGCCACGTTTACACTTAACTGAGTACCGTCTAAATTAGTTCAAAAGATACCATATGAGATATGGACTGGGTTGCGTCCCAATGTGTCTTTTATGAGGATTTGGGGGTATGAGGCATATGTCAAGGAAATGTTCCCTGACAAGCTAGGCCCTAGATCTGATAAATGTTATTTTGTTGGATATCATAAGGAGACCAAGGGATATTACTTATACCACCCAAGTGAAAAAAAAGTGTTTGTTGCCAGGGATGCTGTGTTCCTAGAGAAGGAATTCATTTCCAAAGGAAAAAGTGGGAGGAAAATAGAGCTTGAAGCGGTTCAAGCCCAATAAGAAAACATTGAACCAGTAGATGTAAAAGAGGAATATGGAGATTCAGAAGGTGTTGTGGAATCTCAGTCTCTTCAAGTAATACAAGGGCCTCATATATCTAGTAGGACACGCCTTGAACCTAAAAGGTTTGGATACCTTGTGACTGAGGAAGGAGGTGAGTTGATCATCGATGATGATCCAACTACCTATCTAGAGGCTATGGAGGGACCAGATTTTGAGAAATGACTTGAGGCCATGAGATCCGAGATGGAATCTATGTACTCCAACAAAGTATGGACTTTGGTGGAACCACCTGAAGGGGTAAAACCCATAGGGCGTAAATGGGTCTTCAAGAAGAAGACCGACATGGATGGCAATGTGCAAACTTATAAAGGCAGATTGGTTGTGAAGGGTTTTTGACAAGTTCAAGGTGTTGACTGTGATGAAACTTTTTCTCCAGTTGCCATGATTAAGTCCATCAGGATTATGCTTGCTATTGCGGCTTACTATGACTAAGAAATTTGGCAAATGGATGTTAAAACCGCATTCCTTAATGGGAATATAAATGAGGATGTGTACATGACACAACCTGAAGGTTTTGTAGATCCAAAGAATGCCAATAAAATTTGTAAGCTACAAAGGTCAATCTATGGATTGAAGCAAGCATCTTGGAGTTGGAATATTCAATTTTATGAGGAAGTCAAAGTGTTTGGCTTTATTCAACATGAAGATGAACCTTGTGTGTACAAGAAGGTTAGTCGGAGCATGACCACATTCCTCATATTGTATGTGGATGACATACTATTGATGGGGAATGATGTCACAGCCTTAGAGAAGGTAAAGATTTGGCTTGGAAATACTTTCTCAATGAAGGACTTAGGAGAAGCATCCTATATTCTAGGTATTAAGATCTATAGAGATAGATCTAGAAAGTTTTTCGAACTAAGTCAGAGCATGTACATTGATAAAGTGTTGAAGCAGCTCAGCATGGAGAACTCAAAGAGAGGCAACATCCCCATGCAACATGGAGTCACCATATCTAGAGCTCAATGTCCCCAATCTTGTGAAGAGAGGGAGCGTATGAATGGGGTCCCATATGCATCAGCCATCAGATCCATCATGTACGCTATGTTATGCACACCCCCAGATGTCTCGTATGCCCTCAGCATGATGAGCAGGTACCAGACAGATCTTGGGGATTCTTACTAGAAAGTCATTAAGAACATCATCAAGTACATGTGAAGGACTAAGGATCAGTTCCTTATATACGGCGGCGAGGAAGAACTGGTAGTAAGGGCTTACACCGATGCAAGTTTCCAAACTGATAAAAAATATTACAGATCGCAATCAGGATTTGTATTTTTCCTAAATAATGGAGCTGTGAGCTGGAAGAGTTCCAAACAAGAAATAGTTGTCAATTCTACTACAGAGGTCAAGTATATCGTTGCTTCACATGCAGCAAAGGAGGTTGTATGGATCAGGAAGTTCATCACTAAACTTGGTATTGTTCCCAGTAGCTGTGATGCAATTGAGCTTTATTGTGACAATAATGGAGCTATTACTCAAGCTAAGGATCCCAGATCACATCAGCGGTCTAAGCACATAATGTGGTGCTTCCATCTCATACGAGAGATTGTATAGCGAGGAGATGTGAAGATTTGCAAAGTACCAACTGAAGACAACATAGTTGATCCACTAACAAAGGCCCTTTCTCAGCAGAAGCATGATGGTCATGCAAGGTCACAAGGACTAAGGTTCCTAAGTGACTGGCTCTAAGTGCAAGTGGGAGTCTGTTGGTATGTATGCCCATAGAGCAAGTCATGAGATGATTGTAATGGGATACATTGTAAATGATTTGAATAATAATAAAGGCAATTTCTAATCTATATGTTTTAACTATTTCTGAGATGATAGTGTAAACATGATAGATGTCTAGAGAATGGTTTTACTCAATGGCGTATGCTTTTAGGTTAAGGAACTAAACGATGAGATCATATGTATCTTAAGAGTATACATTTTTGTTTAGTCCCTAGTTGGTTGTTATTGTGGAAAAAATCATAGACATCAATAACACGAAAGACTAGATTGTGTGTTGGTTGATGACAGAATCTCATTAGTCATGATATAGTGATATCAAACTAAGCACATAGGTACTTGTTAGAGAACAAGTGTACCGAACAGATCCACTGTGAGAGTGACACATGGAACCATAATTTGGTAGTCACAGTCAGCTCTCACGGTGATGGTGGTGAGTGTGATTCTTCGGCCTAAAATCACTACACTCAACACATGTCGTTGGGTACACTTTGACATCATCAAATGCAATCCTGAAACATGGGTTATTGTAAAGGTGATGATTGGGTTATCTTGACACATGGGGCATTTGAAGGGTGAGTGATAGATATGGGATTTGTCCCTCCTAAGAGAGTTTGATGTCCATGGCCACTTTATGACTAGGATTGAGGAAGGCATGTGCATGCATGTGTGAATCAATATGTGATATTGATGTCACACACATCTCACCCAGTCTGCTCTGAGATCAAGGAAATGGATGAATGTTGAAAGGATGACTGTACCATGCCTTGAGTTCATTTAGGACAATAGTGACAAAGGAATTATACATTCACTGTAACACCATTCACGAATTGTAGGATTGAAAGTCGTTCTCCAACTTTCCTTTTCACTTGGGTAGCACTGATGTGCGACTAGGCATCGCTCTTTGCTTGTGAAGTCATAAGTGTTATGGACTTTTACTGCCAACGTGAAATAGGCCTACAGGGTCACACACATAGGATTTAACCTGGAAGAGAAGTTTATCCACAAATGATGTTTAGATTGATTACTAAAGGAGTTTAGTAGTTCAATTAAACACTCAATTAATTGATAGCTCAAATTCATAGTGTTCAAGGTGTTGGACCAGATGATTAAGAGTATCAGATTGATTGAAATTGTAATTGACTGATCTGCTACCCCAACCGATCAGCTCATAGAGATGAACTGATCTACTCAGGCTGGTGAGACGACCTGCTCAGGTCAATGAACCGATCGGTTCACATTTGTTGAACTGGTCGTGTGACCAACTGAGCTTGTTTTGAAAGTCAGAGATCTATTTGTTTCACTTGTTCAAATTCGATTTGGACAATGACTAATAGTTGATTAGTTAGAAACAAACATGAAAGTCAATTCGAGTTGGACCAGGACCACGAACCAATCCGCTCATGCTTGAACCGATCGACTCATGCTTGAACCGATCGGCTCAAGGGCCCAGACGATCGGTTCAGGACTGAACCGATCGGTTCAACTAGTGTGGTTTGTCTGATTTTATGGAAAATCTTGAACCCTTCTACTCTTTCTTTAATCCCGCATTGCCCGGGGTAGAGAACCCTGTCCCATGATCCTCCTATATATAGAGAGATATTGAGGGCTTCTCTAACAATACAACTCAGAACACTAGTTGCTCTGCAAAGTTGTCGTTCTCTCTGGTTGTGGTAACCAGGAGTGCTACCCGATTAGGGAGGCACAACAAGCGAAAGACAACTGCAAAAAAGTGACTGGTTGCAGGAGAGTGTGTCGGTGACTAGTACGCCGACAGGAGGGTACGACTCCTTTCGATTCCATGTGGGACAAGAAGATTGGAGTTCCAGGCAGTCTGTGTGGACGACTGCAGAGGCCGGAGACTTCTGCCGCTCGGAGGACAACTGTTAATCTCGACAGTCCCAGTGAGACCAGGAGCTGCACATACACCGTCCAAGATCGGAGGTGAAGACCGCGCAAGCCGTGAGGCAATGTCACCGAGTAAGTCTCAGAACAAGGTATGTCTCTACAAATCATCCTTCCTACTGTATAGACGTTGACGCGATTCCTTTATACTGGGTTTGGGGAGAGAAAAAATTTTGTTTCCGCTGCCTTTTCTGTCTCCCCGAAAACCTAACATATATACCATTCGATCAGTTGGGTTCTGAAATGTTATTGTTTATGTTGTGAATTGGTACAAATGTAAAATAAAATTGGTGTTATTCGCTTACATGAATGGTTGTTGCTAAAAAAACGTAAATAGATACTAACCTTTAAACAGTAGAATGGATAACCTTGATTGTTAACCTTCAAGCATCATTTAAAATTGTAAATGTTGGATGATGTTACTCTCGAATGCTATCCTTAAAGCAGCAATTATCAGAACAAAAATGAGCAAATAAGACTTCTTACTTGAGAGGCAACTGAGTATATATAGGATACGGAAATGGAGGGAATATATTGAAAATTTAAATAAAAAATGGCGCACAATGTGGATTATATAGTTGAACGGTACTAGAATATGAACAACCATGAAATTTGAATTTCGTATAGCTGATTTGATTGGTCAGCAAACTTGCTAGTTCCTGCTAAACCATGTGGCTGCTAGTTGCTGGTAAAGCATGTGGTTGCATTGTCTGCATATATCAGATCGTGAGTATCAGTCCCAACAGATCCGGCGCCAGGCGACTCTTCCGCTTCTTGCACAGAACGGTCTGTCCACACAGTGTGGATTGTTCCATTTGCGCGATTTTCCGAGGTGGTGGTGGAGAGGTGGTGCAAGAGGTGTATTGGGAAGAATTTCCGTAAGGGGCGGTGGTGGTGGCATATAGAGAGTGGGTAATGAAGGAGAAGGAACTTTCCTTTTTCGCAGACGCGTGTATATTTCCGTGTTACAAATTGATTTATTTTGCAAATGAACTCCACAAAGATACCAATCTTATGTCAAATTTCTTCTTGCCGATAGAACATAATGATATTCCATGCAAAGTACCCTTTTACATGTTATGCGCCGAGATGTTTAATATCCACGTATTTAACCTTCAAATCATTTGTTACTGTCACATGCATACATATTAATTACAGAAATCAACACAAAATATATTGTGGGAATGCACAGTTTGGCACTCGAAGGGATACTTACTGATACAAGCTAGTATACAGAAGTTGTATGGTACTGAGACAACAAGAGACTAATCATGTTGACACTCACCGCAAATAACCCAAGTTCACTGACAAAGCAGAACTGGCCACCTGCGTTGACCTGACTAGGCAGGTCTATATACTTGTGTATGGATTGTCAAAATTCGGAACAATCCAAAGACTTGTGGCGTAATCTTTATCTTCCTTGCATTGACGAAACCTTTTTGGGTCATCGGGAATTTCACAACTCTAGCATCAACGGCGGCAACTCCACTTGAGCTTGCATGGGTCATCGGGAAATAGAATTTGTGACCTTTAATTTCTGTTTGTTGCGGTAACAGCCGCATATCTACCATCACACCTGCTCCTTTGTCAAGAAAGATAGCAGCCTTATCTGGAATCTTGTTTGTTGGCTCGAACCTGTCACCTTCTTCAAGCTCGTACACACGGGGTTTCCTCTCGCCATGGCTATCTGCAAGCACGTAGTAAAT
This sequence comes from Alisma plantago-aquatica, assembly GCA_963693085.1. Classification (NCBI taxonomy): domain Eukaryota; kingdom Viridiplantae; phylum Streptophyta; class Magnoliopsida; order Alismatales; family Alismataceae; genus Alisma; species Alisma plantago-aquatica. The sequence goes on from OY856412.1 coordinate 1,066,194,996, forward strand.
TGTCCGTTTGAAAGTAGGTGTGATGGTATAGTGTGGTTGGTAATTCAAGATTTCTCGTCTCAAATGACTGTTGCTATCCCACACGACCCAAGTGCCGTCCAAGGTGTTGTAGAAGCCAATTCTGCCGTTAATGTCAGTAGACAGAAATATTTGCTGATAGATATAGATGGAAACTGGAACAAAATTAGTTTGATTGTTGTGGATGTCCTTGAACCACTCCTCTTGTCCTTGTTTCCAAGTCCAGAACTCGATCAGACCAGGCGTGGATGTTATTGTTATGCAGGCCGTCCATCTTCTAGTTCCAGGAACTTCTGACAGCCTGATCTTCCTATGCTTGCACGCTTCGATTTCAAACCACCGCGGCATCACTGGGAGATCCACCTTCCTTCCCGTAAACGGGTTGATCACGAAGAGGCTATTAAGGGCTTTGGCAACCACGAGCCAGCCATCTTTGACACACTCAATACTCGTTGCACCTGACAATGGTTGAAGGTCCACTTCGAAGATGAGATTCGTGAACCACGGATCGTACAAGTAGCATTTTGAAGTGATAGGGTTGGAAACTCGAAGTAGTAGTGGGAGAGAGGCGTTCTGGGCATAGAAGGGGAACGTAGAATCATTCCATGATCTGCAGACCATGGAAAAGGCTACAGATGTTTGAGGGTCAAGCTTGGACGCTATCTCCTCTAGAATCTCATGAGGTAGTCTGTCAAACAATCTGTTCTTAGAGATGTTTTCCCCGTCGTGTTTGCAGTGTTTTGCTTTTCTGAACGGAAAAGGAGGACGAGGACCAAGAGAGCGACGACGCCTTGCCTGAACAGCAGCCCAAGATGACATCTTCTGAGTCACACAGCGCTTATCTTATCTACACTGTTGACTTGGTGCTTTGAAAGGAGAAACAGGATCGATGGTGAAGGTTGCAACAAAAATAGTTCGTTATATAGAGATATCTTTCTTAGACGTAGTCGTAGTAGGAAAATTCAAGTAGTTCCAATACGTACGAGGAGTAGGTAGACTTTCCATACATACTACTACTAGTAGTTTTCCAGTTCTGAAGGATTTCTCCATGTTCTTTAAAGTCTGGATGTTGAAGACGACTAAGTGCATATTTTGGCTCGTGATTCTTCTATTTTTGCTATTTTTATTTTTGTGAGCATTTGATGTCCAATTGTGTTGTTCTAAATTGTTGTGCACACGATATGTTTTTGAAACTTTGTTTTTGCAATTGGTAGATCACATCTAGAGAAAGTGGGGGGAGACAAAAATCCATCAAACGGATCTTATTGTGGATGAGTAGGATGTTAGAGATGACGCAAGGACAAAGGAGTACCCAAGTTGCATTATGTTGCCCTTGTTTATCGAGTTCTCATTAGGGTATGAAGCTTGTTTTCATCTTTGTTTGCTCTATACAGTGTCATGGTGGTGAGGATCAGGTCCAGGGAGAACTCCTCCCATAAGGGTAAGTTTGTGGTGCACCCAGGAATACTGTGGATGAATGTTCATCACTCAAGGCTGAGGTATAACTTAGAAACTTTGCTCTTTATCATTTATCTTTGTTTGTTGAAGCCAAATTGGGCTTTAATTAAAATTTGATGATGATGAATAATATTGACTCTACTCTCTATTTTATCCTTTTTAGGAACTCACGTTCTCAAATGTTTATCTAAGGACTCAATGGAATGAGTTGAGGATGTTATATCCTGAGTAGGTTGTTTAGGAGATAACATTGTTAGAGGAGGTTGGTTGAGAGTTTGTCTTTGCAAGATCACAGATAGGTGTTATGGCATCCCTTGATCAAGCATTTCTATTCAAAGAGCAATACCTTCCATTATACTTTTTGTGAATTAGACATCACCCCTAGTGATTTTCTCGAGATCACTAGGTTAGATTTTGGCAGCAATTCTATCCTTGGTTTTCTTGATAGAAAACTTTGGGGGCATCATGCCTTACTGAAATGTTGGGAGTAGACACAAATGAGACTAGTATGGCTTCAAGGTATGAAGTTATATACACATGCATGTGTATGATTTTCTTTCAAAATAAGGAGTGTAGAGATGTGATCTATCCTTTGTTCATTTCCTTACAAGTCAGAGTATTTCCTTTTTGTTGATCATTAGTTGCCTTTTTGATAAAAATGTTGGGAATGGAGAAGAGATCAGTCAGTTGTCCTATCTTCGTGAGTTGGAGACAATTACTTCCTTTGACTAGGGAGGAGGTGTATACGCCCACCTGTCGGTGTTCTTGAGGAGGTTCCTTATGGGTGATTTCACTACAAAGAAAATTGTCAGGACAACCAACAGTTGTGGTGGCTATTTGGGCCTGATCGTGGTTGGAATTTATCCTTAATTTTCCATTAGATTTGAAACATTTATTGCATCTGATTTCACTTTTTTTCCTTGTAGATTTGGGGCTATGAGCACTCTAGCTAAATAGACGTATAGCACCGAGAGGTCATCAGGACCATCTACACGCTTCTCTACCCACTTCTTGCCATTAGGCTGAATATAGCACTAAAGTGTCCTATGAGGAGTGGAGAGGTGAGCTATAGAGAATGACTTTGGCAGAGGTATGTGTAGTCACTTTTATCCAATAGTTTTTTATTTGTCTATATGTTCTTTAGCTGAATCTATGCTTGTATTATGTTTCTCGTGTCAAATTTTAAGTCTTCTCAAGGCTTCATCTTGGTGAGGCGAGTACATCATATGTTTCCTACTTTGTTGCCTTGGTTAGATGATGTAGGGTCCAATTTCAGTTAATCTCATGGAATTTCCTCAATATCAGTAAGTGTGATGCTCGTCAATGGGCTAGTGGTTCCTTTTGACCCTCTCCTTAGATCAATCCCCTTTGGTAACAAGATTAATTAATATGCCCAAGAGGTTATGGTAGGTCAGGTAGAATATCCTTTGTATCTTGAGTGGTACTACCAAAATAGTCATGATGTTGTTTTTATAGGAGGCATATCACTAACTATCACAAACTCCTTCGGTAAGAGTTTATCTTCTATTCTGATTTGTTTGTTTAATTGTAGAATCTTGACATATGTCTTTAGAAGGTATTTGAGTATGATTCTTCCTAGGAGTAGGAACATTTTCATATATGAACTTAAGAGGTAGATCCTCCTGATAATCATTTTACCAGGAGGTCCCACATTCTCTATCTACGACTGCTCAAGGCTTTGACAACTTTTTGGGGATGAGACCTTGTTGTAAATTCGGTATCGTGGCTTGTATCACTTCTCCTGTGATTTTCCTCCAAGATGATGATATTGGCATGGAGTGGAATGGGTCTTCTTTGGATTGAGAATCCATTGGGGTATGGATAGAGCTAGTAGTTCCAAGGGGTGCTGGTGTAAGCAATTCCTCTATGAAGGTTCCCATATTTGTTGTTGATCTACAAGGGTAGGTAGTTGCTACAGAGACATCCTTGGTGAATGTTGGGGAAGATTTAGGTTATCAATATGATGCTTTTTAGGCATGGAGGTGTAGTTTAGAAGCTCTTAATTGGGTCACACATGGCCTACCAATGTTGTTCTATGCAAGAATTCAAAGAGCACCAATCTTCATAATCTTATGTTTATTATCATTGGCCTTTGTCTAAATGATTGTCTAGATGGTTGAAAAAGAAACTAAAGAAATAGATATATTAGCCATTATCTGCTTATCTATATTTGTATGCCAAAATTTCCATTCTACAACAAAATAATGTATTAGTACTATTTCAACAGTTGTATGACATTTTCTAACTTTGAAGTTTTAAATTATGATCTGAGTTTGAGAGTCAATCCTATTGTGAGATTTAGGAATCTTGGATTCAGATTTTGATTAGCAAAGTTAGATTTTGAGCGGACTTGAATCCAAGTGTTAGATAGCAATGTTCCGTGAGTCATATCCTAAAATAAAGTGTGCCATTTTGTGAATGAGTACAATAAGGGATTCAAATGTCCTTGAGAAATGGCATAGTCTTTAGGGATAATTTGGTTTGATGTAGTATGGTGAAGTTGTGTGCGTTCAAAACGTAAAAATGTACATCAAACACGCACTTTTTTGACCGACTAAACCCTACCAAATAGGCCCCTATTGAAGTCTATAAATAGAACAATATTTCTTCATTTATTAAGAACGTATTCATGTTTGAGATTCACAATACAGAGGGTGAAGTGATAAGTGTAGTTCATCTCTTGAGAAATCCTTCCATAAATTTTCCCTTGTGGTGTTGGATCACAAATATCTCTAAGATGGAAAAGGTCAAGTTAGCAAGTTTTGTGTGACTCGACACATGTGACATTTGTCTTAGGTTCCTATTGCGAGGAATTAATGTTGGCAGTAATTTCTTTCTAGGATCACTTTTTCATTTTGGGGATATTATTCCATCTTCCACCTTTGTGGATGTGGCTAAAATTACCTGGCTTCCATTGCACTATTGTTTGCCTATCGTTCTAAGAAAATCAAGTTGGATTGTAGAATCAGATGATGTGTTAAGAGTAAGGGACTTATAGCCACTAAATGGTTGACTAAAGATTGTTACTTTATTCATTTGGTCTCTGGTGGGATTTGTTCAACGGTGAAAGAGCCACGATGTTGAATCTCCATATTTGATACATTTGTGAGTGTACATCCTAACCATCAGTTTGAGGTATTCTTTGGAGAAATCATTGGTCAAGTGATGATAATTTTCTCAAGAATTGTAGTGGAAATTTGGCATAAACAAACTATTGTCTACTTGATATTGGGTGAGATGTATGAGTGCCTATTTTAAGAACAATCAACAAGAAAGAAGTGAGGACCCATAAAAGTTTTGTAGATCTATTTTTGGATATGAACCTTCAAGATTTCTAGAGTCTTTGAATGCCCATAACATCATTGAACAAGAGTGCTTGGCATATTTAAGTGGGTAGCCCCTTCAATTGCATGGATATATGTCTTGATGGTTGTTTAGTTTTACATTGAAATATGTCCATTGGGGATGGATGAAGTTCCATATTGACAATTTTAGTTATGGAATAGTGATGCTTAATTTCTATTGTTGATCATCCTTACAAGGTTACATCATTGTGTTGCATACTAACCAATTTCAATATTGAGATAGTTAAACTACTACCAATGCATGTACCACATTGAAGAGCTTTAATCCTTAGTCAAGAGATTTTTGGCCAACTCTTAAAAGGTACTATAGAAATTGGAAAAATATGTGGTTAAGTTGAAAGAGGATGACTTGTGATGAATTCTTTTTTAGTAGACATTATTTCCCATAATACCTAGAGTGGCTTGCATCGTCTCCTATAGTAGTAGTGGCTTGTGGTTCTTTAATAAGACTTGCATGATATATATATTTTTTATAGTTTCCATTCTCTGAGTGATTTATATTTGACTTATTAGCACAAGGTGTCATTTTTTTACTTCTTAGGAGTTTTGTTTTGAAAATAATAAGGAAGGTTACTCTCTGGATCATGGAAAGTAGCGCCGCCTTTGGGTACTTCCTCTATGAATTTGATTATACACTTAGACCTGCGTTCTAGTTAATTTTGATGTTCTTTTCACTATAACCTTATTCTGACAAATTAGGCAACCTACATCAATCTAGATTTTCTTTCTATCTATTTCATGAATCGAGGATAGTCATGATATTAAGTATTTCTAATAGAGAATGACATTTTTTTAAATCAACCTACTGTATATTCCATTTTTCTTACTATAGTTTGAGGGTTGAAAACCCCAAAAAAATTAGCTTTCACCATGCTTCAATCTCTTACAAGTATATGAGTCCTCCTTTCAAACGTCCAAAGCCTATTCTGCCACAAGAGCATTCCTCATTGTTGGGGAGAAGATGGATTTGGGATCTACTGATCCTAGATGTCACTCTAGGGGAATAAGTCATGTCACATAATAGGTATATGGTAGCAATGCCCAACCTAGTTGGTCCAAGGTGCCATGTGTTAAAGATACCCCGATAGGATTTACTTCAAATATGCTTTGGCATTAAAATATATGACAGACATATGTTCAGATGATTAAAAAGTTATTTTTGTGATTTTGATATTGTTCATTTAGCATATGTCCACCAGTTGTGGATCTTTACATTTGAAGCTTGGAAAGAACATTGATTCTTAGGGCCTTAGTATGAGAGCATGAGACTCCACAAGCAATGAATGGGATTTTCCTACTAAAGGTTTATAAACTTGTTGCTCTCGAGTTAATAGCTTTGATGATTGGTATCACCTCTTTTCAAGAGATGAGATGAATAGTCATAAAGGGGTTTGACTTCTTCTTTATCCCTCCTATATTCCTATTGCTAGGTTGACCCAAGTAAACATCACTTTTAGTGTTATGTGAATTCTGCCCCGATATAGGTGTCACGAATCTTTCAACATATAGATTGGGTCTAACCTGACTCTATACACACATAGCCTTAGCAAACCTCTTACACTTTTGATGATTGTTACCATTGGGTTTCTACTTGTCCTAGTCGCAACCATGACCATTTTGTGGTATTTTAATTCAGCCTTTAATTCAGACTGGTCTATTTTTGGAAGTTAGTTTAGGTTGGTGAACTGTTGGGGAGTCAAGATATGGTTGTGCTCCTTTCATCCCTGACCCTATGGGTTCTATTTTGACATCCACACTTCTGGGGCACGAGAGGCACATTAGGTACTTCAGTAGATTTTGTGTGTATGTTTCAGGGTTGAGGTTTTTTTCTCCCTTATGGTGAACTTTTCCAGAGAAATGAGGTTGCTAAAGGTTTCTTTTCAGTAGTGGTAGCACTTGATGAGGTTATCATTAATTTAATGTAAATGAATATATCCATTCATGTATTTTAGGAATAGGTCACCCTAATCATTGATGTCATGGATGATATAAGGTCCTTCCCATTCATAGTTGAACTTGCCCCGACAACTAACATAACGTACATGTGGTGGACCTTCTTGTTGAATGGTCAAGCTTCTATTGCTTGATAACATTTTGCATGAATTAGAGCTCTTATTTGTCATTCTTAAAGTGTGTTGAGGCAATTATTTAGTCGTGAACCCCGTCTGGCTCAGGAATATAAGCTTATTATAGTAAGATGGTATCTAAACACACACTTTTAAGATTTCTTCAATTCCATTTACAAGTGAGTATCGTGAAGCTCCCACAGAAGTTCTTGTTGAGTTTTGATAAGCACACAAATTCATAAAGAGATATTCATTCTATTTGATATAGGATTTGATTGTCTTCTTGAGTATTTTATTAGTTTTTGTTAGTAGCTTATACAGATCCATTCATTTACGACCAATATGGAAATGTTTGTTAGTGTTTGATTCACAAAGAGTTAAATTACTCTTTGATATTTTTTTCTTATAAATTTATACCATTTTTAGAGACAATTTGATGTGGTATCCCATACTAGTTTATATTGTTGCTTTTGTGGAACTTAATCAATTGTTTGAGCCAAAGAATTTGTGATAGAAACAACTTCCACCCATTTTATAAAGTATTCAATATAGACCAAGATTGTGGCAACACATCCCACTATCTCACAGACAGCGAGGTGTTACGTGAAAACGTGCGGAAATCACCATAACCACAGATTAACGAAATCACGGGTTAATAAAAACTGATTGCAAAAAATTGATAAACTAAGAAACTTTTACATTCCAGTCCACATCCTGCAAAGAAACAGGTTATATATAAACATACATAAGATCTGATACGTGTCCACATCTTTGAGCAACGGTTGTTTGATCATCACATGAGTTCATCACCTATTTATATGTACATCAAGGTCCACATCCGGCCAGCAGCAGGATATACAAAACATCTACAGCCGTACATCGTGAAACAATGTGAAGACACCGCCAAGGACCAGAGAGTACACGGATGACTCTAGACTCTAGAACATCAAAACAGCAGCATATCCATCGATTTCCTTCTACTGTTCTTCTTGCTGCTCTACCGCAACTCCGCGACCACCACCACGTCTAGCTCGACCACCTAAAGAGGGTGCAAACCAGTGGGGTGAGATAATTGAACATTGTCCCAGCGGGAAACATAACTTCCCGCCCAAACTACAAAACCTCAGATGAACACATACATAAAGCAGTTAACTGATAAGAAGTATGGCAAGAGCAGTCTTATGAAATAAAGCTACCTGAGCTTACCAGATGTAATTAAGTATTACATGTGAAGCATGATTAATAAGACAACATATCCAAGTTCTACTACATATGAAGAACATATAAGTAACTACAAGATATAAAGACTGTATCTACACAAACAAGGCCTCAACTAATGTTTCATGCTTATCTCAAGAAACAAAGACTAAACGGCTGGATTATGTTTTATTATGCCCTGAGGAAGTGAACTGTACCGTTCAAATCCAACCTTCGGCTACGAAGCCCATAGCCGGTGTCATACAAGGTCAATGGAAGAGCCAGAATCCACAACCTCACCCCTCGTGGTCAGTACACGAGAAACAAAGCAGGACCGCAGTCTCATGCTCAAGTGGTCTTAGCCACAGGGTCAGCTCCTCGGGCTACCCTCTCTCTATCCTGCCATGGTACAGGTCACGGCGCAAGTATAACTGAGCCACGGGCCTGATCACCATGCTCTGAGCCATGAACGCATTCATGCTCATCATATCACATATCCGGAGCCATGGGCCTATTCACAATGCTCATCACATATCTAAGTCTGCAACTGCAGCTTCACTCGTTTCCCTCTCTATTTGAGTCTAGGAGAAACCTCGCATATTCAAAAATATGCACTCCGGGTTAATCCGCAGGAGAACCCGTTTCACCATCACCAAATCCTGACGATGATGGATCTATGGCCCGGGCAACTACATGATAGATTTCACTGTGATTAATTGGTATCTTTTAGATGGATTGCAAGATTCAACCAAGTTGTATAACATGCAAGCAATAAAAGGAAATAAGCAAAATAAACTTAACATTATGCTTTTACTACAGTTCACATCACATTGATCCATCACAAGGATCCCACATCACATGTTATCACTTGGCCTCTTGCCAAACATCCAGATCCATCTCAAGAACCATCACATATCATGGGATCTCAATCCCTCATCATCTATTATCACTGCCTCTCAAGGATTACATTATCATCATGGGAGAATCACATATGCAATCTCATCAACCAGAGTAATTGTCAGAGTGATGTTACTCATTACATTTTTCTCGTAGCCTTTTTAGGGCTAAGCATCACCTACATGGTTAGTGTACTCAATATTCATAGGCTCAACAGAAAGACTATGCTTATCAACATAGGGTGACAGTAAAGAATCTATACTTATCAATCACATAAGAATTGATGATCACATGCATAGGACACATCATATAACAAACCACTTGCGTAACTACCAATTTTTTTCTCCTTATCATTAATAGATGATCACTTTCATATGTGTAGCCAGGCTAAGATAAATGAACCATCTTATTCATAACGAGCACTATTATCAGTTATAAGGAGCTACCATCATTTTAAGCAAGGATATAAACTACTATACTATTTTTCATGAAACGAGGAACCATATCGCCCAACACAAGAGCAACCATATCGCCCAACACAAGAGCAACCCTATCACCCAACACAAGAGAAACCCTATCGCCCAACACAAGGGCAACCATATCGCCCAACACAGAGCAACAATGTCGCCCAACTCAAAGCAACTATGTCGCCCAACACAGAGCAACCATAAGGGGGATCGTCCAACAAGGATACCTAAGCAAGGTACTAAACTAGCAATGACACCTAAACAAGATCAAAGAAAAGGAGATAAAGTAGCTAGGGTTAGGAATTATGCAACCCGCCTTAAGAAAGCTCCAAGGAAGAAGAAGACACTCCAAGGGATATCGTCCACCACTATAGGGGGATACTACAACAACTACTAAAGTGTTGTAATAGGTTGTAGTATCACAACAAATTCAAAACCGTTGTAAAAGATGTTATTTACACAACATATTTTGACCCGTTGTAATAGTCACATGTTGTAATAGACCATCATTACACAACGCAGACTCACCCGTTGTAGTATGTATTAATTATACAATAGGCCTTTACATGTTGTATTTGGTACATGTTGTAATAGACCACCATAATACAACATATTGAAACTCGTTATTATATCCCAACATGAAACAACAGACTCCAACCTGTTGTTATATATTATAATTACATAACATGTTGTTTTATCCACACATAAAACATCATTGTAATAGACCTCCATTACACAACGTAAATTAAACCATTGTAATATACTATTATTACACAACATGATATCACCTGTTTTACTAGCTACATATTGTAAAAGACCATAGTTAAACAACAAGTCATATTCACACAATTCTCTGAAATTTTCAAATATTCGCGTATAATATGCAAATTTTTTATTAGACGTATGGTACACCTAAATTTAGTATTAAACCCGTATTTTCCCCAAATTTTATGAATTATTTGTGTTTTATTTGTCATTTACGCATTTTCACGTATTATCCCGAACAAAACAATTTATTTCTGAATTGTTTAAAAAAATACTCACTTAGCATTGTTTCATGTTTCAATATTTTCTAAAGACTATTTCCCCTCAATCACTACTACAAAACTCAACAAGGCCGAAAGATTTTTTCTCAAGAATATAATCCCTGACAAGTGTATTAATTTTTTCGAAGGCTTATCCCTGACCCTTGTGATGCTATCCTTGAAGAGTATATTAAATTTTCCCAAAGGTTTATTCCTGACCTTTGGAAATGTATCCCAGACTATTATTTAATTTACCCAAGGATTGCTCCCGAGCCTCATTAACTTTTTTCCTAACCAATATTAACTATATTAAATCAACCATCACTACAAGAAACCGGGGTATTAACGTCAAGCTTCGCGACCACCTTAATATCTTGACGTAATTGCTACACAAAAGGCGACAATAGTTTCTGTTTGCCGCAATAGGCATACCCAATAATGACAACAAGTTTGTTCTGACGTTAATCATGTAAATATTCCGCCGTTAAAACTTCTCACTCCCATCCATTAAATCTAAGTCAATGCATCCTAAATATGCACTATTCTCATGTTTTGTGTATATTTTTATGAACTTCTTATGGGTTGTTCATTTAGTACGGTCTAAATCACATTTTTTATTATGACAACTAAAGTATTTTGGTTCTTTTTAACATTTTCATTGCCCAAAAATATATCTATACTACTATAAAAAGAGTGAATCTATTCTATTTATTACCATTCTGCCATCAGCCAATCAGGTTACAGCATTTTGAAAACGCTGCAACATCCTTGACTCTCTCTCTTCTGAGGTTTTTTCTAGCCTTTTTCTCTCAAAAAATTGAAACGAAACCGAAACCGCCATGTGATAAATCATGGATTCCCTCCGCCATTTCATCCATTTCTTTATTTTCTTTTTAACCACTCTGTAGAATGGTTCCACTCTACCCACTACATGGTCGAACAACCGTTCAACATCACCAACGTGGGAATGACGCACATGTTTCCCTCCTTGTAGGCGTACATACATGACCCCTCTCTGCCTTGCCCACTTCCCATTCTAGCCGTCTGCAACAACCTTCCCCAACTATTTCTTATCATGGCCAACTCTGATGACGACGATCTCTCGTCATGGCATAGATGTCCACAGAGGGAGCCATGGTAGTCGTGGAACACAGAGAACAGAGAGCAAGGACGCATCAGAAGGGATCTGGATGGAGCAAGTCGAGGAAAGGCTTTTGAACAAGACCAAGACGACGTATACTTTATGGACTAAGGAACTCAATCAGAGAATGGAGAGCAAGGACGCACCAAAAGGGATTTGGATGGAGCAGGCCGAGGAAAGGCTTTTGAACAAGACCAAGACGAGGTATACTTTATGGACTAAGGAACTCAATCTTGATAAACCCGCCTTGCAGGATCTATCGTGACAGTTTGTGAGGGTCTCACGTCAATTACTACCAAACAGCGGATAAGCTTTTCAAGGACTTCGTCTTGATCCATCCAGACACATAATTTTAGAGGTATTATAATTGTCGGTCAAGGTAAAGTGAAATCTGAATGGTGACTCCACATCTATAGAACTGGCCATCTCGTGTTTTCCTGTATTGCATGCTTAGAATGATAAACACAAGTTAGTTAGAGAGTGTGAGGGAATTAGAAGCCTCCTTAGCTCAATGGTTGGATATACTAAGCGGAAGATTCACATATGAAAGCATGTCACTGTAGAGATTTAAAATTTGTAATTCATTATAATTGTAAGTGTTTTTTTTATTATGTAGCCATTTCTTTAGTGCTTCCTTAATTGATCTCTAGCTTAGGTAATCATATGTGATTAGTAGGTACCACTTGTACACTAACATGCAAATATTATGCTCTTTGAAAAATCTGAAGTTTAGATACAACTATCATTTAATAGTGCTCAGTATGTATGATATCCATCAAGATAAGGAGTCAATATCTATTACTTATGTTGGAAAGAATGTCATAAGTTTATAAATTAGTAAATAATTTATTTATGAAACACACAATGATTTTCTAGGTCTTGAATATATACTTTTAGTAGTTTTCTTTAATAAAGTGTGTGTTTTGTCAACATAGACTGGGATGATTCTCTTTCTACTACACTCGCACCTGCCTCTCACTAGGACCTTATTAGGATTTCTCACTATTGGGGAGCACTTTCTCTCGAGTCTCCTCCCCTATCTCATTTGCCCCCTCACCTAGTACTCTCCCCCTCCCCCTTTTTCTTATCTCTATTGAGACACTCTCTCTGCTATCTACTCACTTGTCATGTGGTTTGTACCTCTTGATATGTTGTGTGGGTTGTGGCCTCCCCTTTGACTATGTATACCCTTGATGGTTATCTCAGTGCTCCTACCCCACCTGCTATAGGGTGTCGTAGTTGGTGAATGATAATGATGGGTCTCCTTTATTGTCCTTTTGGTTAGATCTTTAAGATCTGGCTTGGTGAACTTTTTGGGGTATATGGGTATTCTTTCGTGTTGTCATTTTATTTGTGGTCTCCTCTGAGCTTGGTGTAGCAAAACCTTTGACCTCGGAGCTCCTCCTTGGGAAACTTTATTGGGTCCTTGTGGATCTAGGAAGTGGTTGTCATCCTCATGCTCATTTTTGCCCGATCCCATCTCTAATTCCCCATGGGAATAGATATGAGTGGATCAGTGCCCCTCTTAGATGACTCACAGTGATACCTCTATCCCCCAAGTGTTAGTGTGCTACTTATTGGCAAGTTATCTCCTAAATTTATCTTGTTAGGGTGGGTTAGCATGACCTGTTGGTATATATGCCCATAGAGCCATCCCAAGCGATTGCATAGAGTCAATTATTAATTAATCAATTAATGTGATTATTTGGTTAATTAATGAATTCCTGATTATTCTAATTAATCCATTTGCATTTTAATTAACGCAATGTTTCTATTTATCGATGGATTTAGGAAACCCTACTTCCTCTCGTCTCCTATTTAAACGGACGAGGATGAGCCCTAAAAAACCTCATGTCTACTCCCTGTTGTTGGTGGTCTTAATCCTTATTTTCTTTGGTCTTCATTATTTATACTCACAGTGAGTGTCAGGGCTGCCATAGTGCTCTCACAGTTGATGGTCCCTGCACCAGAGACCTAGTCTTGATGATATTTAAAGACATGAAAGGCCTAAATATAGAGCCACAACCTCAACCCTACCAGCTATGTTGGTTTGAAAAAATGTGCTAAGTCACAGGTTCATGAGGTTCATTCTAGCATATTTGTCCAAAAAATTTCAGATTATATTGTTCTCTCTTTTTTCATATTTTTCTTAGACCAAAGCCAAGCAGTACTCTTTGATCTATGCTCGAGATGTATTAAAGGATCTTACACTAGTGGAATGATGATCTGTTACAGCCAGATTTCCTAAGGATATGGGTAACTATTGAGCCTTCTTTTTTAGAATATACTCATGGATAAAATGCATCCCCGTGTTTGAAATTCATTCATGCAATGTTTATTAGTCTTGCTGAATGCGAGGATGCTCTAATGAAATCTGGAATTATTATTGGAAGAAACTAATGAGCATTCTTTGTTACAACATACTCGTCGATGAAATTTCACAAGGTTTGTTCTTTCACTTTATTTTGATATCAATATTTCTTTATGTAGGTTATGCTCTTTTATTATCCTCATCTTCATATGTTTTGCTCTAAATTCAGGTTATTCAAATTGGTGAGTTCGATTTGCACAATATTGATATCTTGGGAGATATGTGCATTCCATGAATTATGTTTCTAATACTTAAATCTCTTTTGTAGGTTTCATTTATGGTGATGGTGATTGGTATTCAAATTATATGTTACACTCTGTTATGGGATTTAGCTATAAATGGTTTTCTTCTTCCACTTATTCTTCACTACGAGTGTCTCATTGTCTTTGGTTCAAGATAAACCAAATATGTGCAATCAAAAGGTATGTACTCTTTTCTTACTCATTAAAATATACAACTGTGATTACTCTATGTATTAGTATAAGCCATTCATATCCGTTGCACATGCAGAAAATGTATCCGTTGCACATCTGAAGTTATATTTAAAATATATATATATATAGATTCACAGTTACTTTTACTATATGTTCATACGCTTCTTTGCATTTTCAGGTTTTTTTGATGATTTTACATGGAAAAGACAGAGTGGAGTCTTGTACTCAAACACTTCTTGGAAACCCCTCCCTATCCCCTAAACTTCTAAATGCATGCCGTTTTGTTTTTCAACGCACAATTGTCCCTTATCAATTCTGCTCTGACGTTGGATAGGTCATTCTATTTTTGCCTCTACTTCTAGTGAGTGCCTTCTCCGACTATTAGATTGTTCCTTGTATACTTAAATTATATTTGTCCCTGCACCAAGAACCATTATCCTCGGCCAATCTACCTAGACAGTATTAAAAGGGGCATCTTTTAAATCACATCTATAGGTGACTGACAACATTTAGGTCTTTTCTATTTTCTCTCCTCAAGCAACAGTCTCTAAGTCACAGTTGTGTAGTAGCAAGGACAATATAAATTAACATCTTTTCATTGCGGCTGAAGTCAGGTAATTTCTCATTTCTGAAAAAGGGTTCCCGTATCTCTAATTTTGTTGTACATATATTATCAGTGTTCTTAAGAGTCCGTCCAAAAGAGAATATGCAATATGTCTCTTTTTGTTTTATATAATAAAAACCTGAACTTGAGAGTCATTAACATGTTTGTCTAGATATTGCATCCATATTTTTACATGTCAACTCATAAAATGAGATGTTCTTACTATTTTATATAAAACTTACATGTAAAACAATGATTTATTTGAACCATGATAGATAAAATCCCCCTCTTGCAAGAGCAAGTTTTGCATCATCCAGTATGGCATATAAACCACACCTTTTTCAGCAATAAACCCTGCCTTTTTCACTCTTATAGCATTTTTGATTCTATTTACACATACCTTTTATTAAGTTTTCTGGCTATTTATACCTTTCCATCCTCTTATTTGCTAACAAGTTCTCACAATTATTTGGATAACAAATTAATATTTATTTTGTACAGTGTCCAAAGCAGCCGAACAATACAGATTGCGGGTATTATGTGCTGAAGTATATGAAAGACATATTTGATGTGAGAAATAGAAATATTCCTGAATGTGTAAGCTACTTAACATTATATTCTTTTAGTTTGTTCAAAAATCTAAATAAATTGAAAAAATCACAATATGTTGATATATTTTTCATATGATTGCAGTATTATTCGAAGTATATTGGTTTTTTCTTCAACCAAGAAGACATCGATGAGGTACGAAACGAGTGGGCGACATGTGTTCATGAGCACAGATAAGATTATGTGACATGTGGGGGAGATATTTGTTCTTTAGCATAGACCAATGTGTGAAACTTTTTTAGTTAGTTTTCTGTTCGATTCCAGAGTGGATACTCAGTACTTTGTATTATTGAATCATTATATTGACGATTTAATATTAATTAAATTTAGTACAAGTTTCTTTCAAGGTTTGATGGAAATTTTGTTCAACTATGTGTTTTTTTGTGAAATGAAAAAGTATAATTGCATATTTATTATAATTTATTAATAATATGGTTAATTTGATCAATACAATTGGTTCGATATATGACCTGTCAAACTCTAATCAAGACAACAGTTAATGATATGTTGTAAAATGTATGATTCTACAAAAAACAACACATGTTGTGTTATCCACACCTATTACAAAAGGTTTGTCAGGAAAAATACACCTATTACAATAGGTGTTTCTAGTGAACTACAACATGCATAACCTATTGTATAAGTTGTGTATATTACAACAGACACACACCATGTTGTCTAAACAATCGTATTACAATGGTTAAATGTATGGAAAGACAACATACTCCAAATGTTGTATAAATATGTATATTACAACAGGTGCACTGCATGTTGTAATATACCTACCTATTACAACGGGTGTGTTTAGTGAAAGACAACATGCTTCGACTGTTGTATAATATATATTATAACGGGTGAACCACATGTTGTAAAAAATACCCCTATTACAATGGGTGTGTTAAGTGAAAGACAACGTCATTCAACTGTTGTATAATATATATTACAACAGGTGCACCACATATTGTGTAAAATACCCATATTACAATAGGCCATTCCTTAAAAGACAACATGTTTCAACTGTTGTATAATATACATCTATTACAACATGTGATCACATGTTTTGTAAAGTACCCCCCATAAGACCACGCGGTCTAATACAATGGTTAACATCTGTTGTAAATTGAGAAAAGGAACTGTTGTAAAAAGCATTTTCTGTAGTAGTGTACCTTACCAACACGTTCTATGACTGGGTAAGGTCCAATGTACCTAGGTGCCAACTTACCCTTCCGGCCAAACCTCAACACACCTTTCCACGGTGAGACTTTAAGATACACTTTGTCTCCTACCTAAAACTCCAAAGGTCGTCGGCGATTGTATGCATAAGACTTCTGCCTGTCTTGTGCCGCCCTCAACTATTGTTGTATCACCTTGATCTTTTCAGTCGTCTTCTGTACTAATTCAGGACCCAAAAGATGATACTCACCGGACTCATACTAACACAAAGGAGATCTGCACTTCCTTCCATACAAAGCCTCATAGGGATCCATACCAATGCTCCGCTGGTAGCTGTTGTTGTAAGCAAACTCTAACAAACTGATATGTACATCCCAACCGCCTAGGAACTACAAAACACAAGCTCGAAGGAGATCCTCTAAAGTCTGAATAGTCCTCTCAGACTGTCCATCTGTCTACGGGTGGAAGGCGGTACTGAACTTCAACTGTGTTTCCAATGCTCTATGCAGCTGTTCCCAGAAACGACTTGTAAACTGAGGATCTCTGTCGGAAACTATTGTTGCTGGCACACCGTGTAAGTGTACTATCTCATCCACATATACCTGAGCGAGCTTCTCAGCTGTATACGTTGTCTTTACTGGTATGAAATGGGCAGACTTCGTCAATTTGTCCACTATCCCCAAATGGAATCATGATTCCTAGTTGTCCTGGGTAGACCAACTACGAAATCCATGGTTATATGATCCCATTTCCACTGCAGTATCGGCAAAGGTTGCAACGTACCTGCCGGCTTCTGATACTCAGCCTTCACTTGTTGACAAACCGCACATCTAGCCACGATCTCAGCTACATCTTTCTTCAAGCTGAGCCATCAATACAAATCCTTCAGACTATGATACATCTTGGTGACACCTGGATGCATAGCATACATCAATGTGTGTGCTTCCTCGAGCACCAGCTTCCTTAGCTCATCGTCATTAGGAGCCACCATCTTATTATGATAGCAGACTAGCCCATCCTCGGACTCATGAAACCCATCACGCTTTTCACTGCCCAACTCAGATCTGATCAACTGTACGGGATCATCCGTTTGTTGTGCATCCTTAATTTGCTATCTCAACGTAGGCTTGACTTGCATCTATGCTAAAAGTCCCGCTAACACGGAAAATTCCATCTGCACATTCATCTGTCGCAAAGAAACAAGCATATACCGTCTGTAGCATACCAGAGAACTCAACTGTGCCTTCTTTGTAGAGGGAGAAGAAGACTTCTGACTAAGTGCATCAGCTACCACATTCACCTTACCAGGATGATACTCGATAGTGTAGTTGTAATCATTGATACGATGTCGCATGTTCAACACGTGCTGCGAAAAGATGTACTTCAGGTTCTTATGATCTGTAAAGATCTGACACACCTCCCCATAAAGATAATGTCTCCAAATCTTTAACGCATGCACCACTACTGCCAACTCCAAGTCATGAGTCAGATAGTTCTCCTCGTGTTTCTTAAGTTGCCGCAAAGCAAAAGAAACCACATGATCCTCCTGCATCAGCACACACCCTAAGCCTTTCTTTGAAGCATCACAGAAAAAAACATAGCCTTTCCCAGGTTCTGGCAGGGTTAATACTGGAGCACTGGTCAGCTTCTCCTTTAAACTCTGGAAAGCTTGTTGACATTGATCATTCCAGACAAAAGGTACATCCTTCTTGGTCAACTTCATCATCGGTAAAGCAATCGAAATGAAATCCTTGATAAACCTCCGGTAGTATCCTACTAAACCCAGAAAACTGCGAACTTCTGTCGGCATCTTCGGTTGTTCCCAATCCGCAATGGATTCCACCTTCTTCGGGTCCACTTTGACTCCTTCACCAGATATTACGTGTCCCAAGAAGGTCACTTCTTCCAACTAGAACTCACACTTGCTGAACTTGGCATACAACTGATGTTGGCGAAGAAGAGTCAATGCTCGTCGAAGATGTGGCTCATGCTCTTGCCTGTCCCGACTGTAGATCAAGATGTCATCTATAAAGACTACGACAATCTGATCTAAAAACATACGGAACACTCTGTTCATTAAATCCATGAAAGCAGCAAGTGCATTGGTTTGCCCAAACAGCATAACCACAAACTCGAAGTGACCATACCTTGTTCGAAAAGCTAACTTTGGTATGTCATCCTCCTTTATCCTCAACTGATGATATCTGGACCATAGATCGATCTTCGAAAACACTGTAGCACCATTCAACTGGTCGAATAGATCATCTCTCCTTGGCAACGGGTACTTGTTCTTGAACCTGACCTTATTCAGCTACCGATAGTCTATACATAGCCGCATCGATCCGTCCTTCTTCTTAACGAACAACACCGGAGCACCCCAAGGTGACGTACTGGGTCGGATGAAACCTTTCTCCAACAATTCTTGCAACTGCTTCTTCAACTCTACCATTTCTGTTGGAGCCATCCTATACGGTGTCTGTGCAACTGGCTGCGTCCCTGGGACCAGATTGATCTCAAAATCAATCTATCGGGGTGGGGGAACGCCAGGAAACTCCTCAGGAAACACATCGGCAAACTCTCGGACAACTGGCACCTCTTCAAGGTTAAGACCTTTCACCTTGGTGTCCACAACGGTATCTACTACGTGGGATAAGAACGCCTCACACCCTTGTCGTAACAGCCTATCTGCCACCATAGCTGATACCAGACACGTCAGAAGAATCTTCCTATCTCCCTGGAAGATCCACTTCTCTCCTCCATCATCAAACACCGCCTGCTTGGAACCACAGTCCCAAACAACCTTATACTTCTCTAAGGTATCCATCCCAAGGATAGCATCGAAACCATGCATATCAAGTGGCATGAGATCCACTTGAATGTTGTGTCCCGAGAAAGACAAGACACAAGATGGACACTCTTCTTGAAGCAACGAGGATCCAGTAAGAGGGGTTTCTAACAACAAACTATCCTCCTTACGACTAACATGTAAACGACAGTTTTCAAGCATACAATAGGCGATAAAAGAGTGTGTAGCACCCGGGTCAACCAGAACAGATATAAGGCAAGAAGAAGACATATCAGAATGAAATAACTCCATCTGACCTGTCACTACTCGTGGGTTGACTATCTCCTCCGGCTGACTCATGGCATAGAATCGAGTCGTTGCTTACTGTCCACGCCCTTTACTTCCTTGAGCAGACGATCCGGCTTGAGATGCCTAGCCGCGTCCTCGACCTCTACTACTACTGGTCTACTAACGATCTAATCCTTGAAGATTCTGTCTCGGCTGCTGTGTCACCTCATCATCTCTGTAGGGACAACTCGACTTGACATGCCCTATCTGACCACAGGCAGAGCATGTCCTAACATCAACCCGTGGCCTGGACGGCCCTGTCACTACCACGGAAGCCGAACTTTGTGCCTTAGATGGGGAAGACACACTACCTCTTCCTCTACTCAGAGACCACTGATACGATCCACCAGGACCTCTCATCACTGATGCTGCTGAAAACCTGTGCTTCTTAAAGCCACCAAACCTCTGACCTTGAAACTGAGAAGGTCTCTTCTTAGTCATAGATTCTCTCTTATCCCTTACTGATCGTTTGATCCTTCAGACAGATTCCACAAACGTCGCAAACCTCTCTCGATTCTCCAATGTAGACACAGGTGTCGTCAGCTCAGAACTCAGACCCTTCTCGAAACGTCTGATCCGTTCCTCATCGGTTGCCGCCATGTGAGGATAAAACCTCAACAAATCCAGAAACTTGGCCTCATACTCGGTGATGTTCATCGTTCCTTGCCGCAGGCTCTCAAACTGACTGATTTTCTCATCTAGATACGTCTTCGGGAAGTACCTGGTGACAAACTCACGTCAAAAAACCTCCTAACAGATCACCTCACCCAGCCGCTTCTCTTCCTCGATGGTCCACCAGTGACCAGCACTACCTTTCAGAAGGTTGATAGTGTGTTTTACTTTGTCTGCTTCGGGGATGTCGAGGATCCGGAAAGCCTTCTCAAGACTCGTCATCCATAGATCCGCATCCGCTGGATCAGCCTTTCCAGCATAATCCGAAGCTCCGACTCGGCGAAGCTGCTTAAAGGTCTTCCCAATACCTGATGCTTCTCCATGGGGAGCCTGTGCTCGTGGAGGAGGCACTGGCAATTGCTCAACCATGAGATTCATCGTAGCCATCATTTGCCTCATAAGCTGTTGATAGGCAGGATGTTCAAGTATGGCTGGGTTAGGTTGGGGGACCTCAGGCACCCGATCTCCATGTGCCTGCTCAAAAGCTCCATCGACTGATGCAGCATCGCTGTGCTCATCAGCATGTTCTTCATGGTTTCTAGACATCTTGGCTTTTCTTGCGCTGAGAGAAGAAGATGAATGTAAGAAAATTTGGGAAACTCACAAGAATAGACACAAACCTAGTCCTAGATCCCTGTCGACTCAGCGAACCTAGAGCTCTGATACCAAAGCTTGTGGCAACACATCCCACTATCTCACAGACAGTGAGGTGTTACGCAAAAACGTGCGGAAATCACCATAACCATAGATTAATGAAATCACGGGTTAATAAAAACCGATTGCGGAAAACTGATAAACTAAGAAACGTTTACATTCCAGTCCACATCCTGCAAAGAAATAGGTTATATATAAACAGACACAAGATCGGATACATGTCCACATCTTTAAGCAACGGCTGTCTGATCATCACATGAGTTCATCACCTGTTTATATGTACATCAAGGCCCACATCCGGCCAGCAGCAGGATATACAAAACATCTACATCCGTACATTGTGAAATAATGTCAAAACACCGCCAAGGACCTGAGAGTACAGGGATGACTCTGGACTCTAAAACATCAAAACAGCAGCATATCCATCGCTTGCCTTCTATTGTTCTTCTTGCTGCTCTGCCGCAACTCCATGACCACCACTACGTCTAGCTCGACCACCTAAAGAGGGTGCAAACCATTGGGGTGAGACAATTGAACATTGTCTCGGTGGGAAACATAACTTCCTGCCCAAACTACGAAACCTCAGATGAACATATACATAAAGCAGTTAACTGATAAGAAGTATGGCAAGCGCAGTCTTATGAAATAAAGCTACCTAATCTTACCAGATGTAATTAAGTATTACATGTGAAGCATGGTTAATAAGACAAGATATCCAAGTTCTACTACATATGAAGAACATATAAGTAACTGTAAGATATAAAGAGAGTATCTACACAAACAAGGCCTCAACCAATGTTTCGTGTTTGTCTTAAGAAACAAAGACTAAACGGCTGGATTATGTTTTATTATGCCCTGAGGAAGTGAACCGTACCGTTCAAATCCAACCTTCGGCTGCGAAGCCCATAGCCGGTGTCATACAAGGTCAATGGAAGAGCCAGAATCCACGACCTCACCCCTCATGGTCAGTACACGAGAAACAAAGCAGGACCGCAGTCTCATGCTCAAGTGGTCTTAGCCACAGGGTCAGCTCCTCGGGCTACCCTCTCTCTAGCCCACCTTGGTACAGGTCACGGCGCTAGTATAATTGAGCCACGGGCCTCATCACCGTGCTCTGAGCCATGAACGCATTCATGCTCATCATATCACATATCTGGAACCATGGGCCTATTCACCATACTCGTCACATATCTGAGTCTGCAACCGCAACTTCACTCGTTTCCCTCTCTATTTGAGGCTAGGAGAAACCTCGCATATTCAAAAATATGCGCTCCGGGTTAATCCGCAAGAGAACCCGTTTCAGCATCACCAAATCCTGACGATGATGGATCTACGGCCCGGGCAACTACATGATAGATTTCACTGTGATTAATTAGTATCTTTTAGATGGATTGCAAGATTCAACCAAGTTGTATAACATGCAAGCTATAAAATAAATAAGCAACATAAACTTAACATTATGCTTTTACTACAGTTCACATCACATTGATCCATCACAAGGATCCCACATCACATGTTATCACTTGGCCTCTTGCCAAACATCCAGATCCATCTCAAGGACCATCACATATCATGGGATCTCAATCCCTCATCATGTATTGTCACTGCCTCTCAAGGCTTACATTATCATCATGGGACAATCACATATGCAATCTCATCAACCAGAGTAATTGTCAGAGTGATGTTACTCATTACATTTTTCTCGTAGCCTTTTCAGGGCTAAGCATCACCTACATGGTTAGTGTACTCAATATTCATAGGCTCAACAGAAAGACTATGCTTATCAACATAGGGTGACAGTAAAGAGTCTATACTTATCAATCACATAAGAACTGATGATCACATGCATAGGACACATCATATAACAAACCACTTGTGTAACTACCATTTTTTTTCTCCTTATCATTAATAGATGATCACTTTCATATGTGTAGCCAGGCTAAGATAAATGAACCATCTTATTCATAACGAGCACTATTATCAGTTATAAGGAGCTACCATCATTTTAAGCAAGGATATAAACTACTAGACTGTTTTTCATGAAACGAGGAACCATATCACCCAACACAAGAGCAACCATATCGCCCAACACAAGAGCAACCCTATCGCCCAACACAAGAGAAACCCTATCGCCCAACACAAGGGCAACCATATCGCCCAACACACAGCAACCATGTCGCTCAACTCAAAGCAACTATGTCGCTCAAAACAGAGCAACCATAACGGGGATCGTCCAACAAGGATACCTAAGCAAGGTACTAAACTAGCAATGACACCTAAACAAGATCAAAGAAAAGGAGATAAAGTATCTAGGGTTAGGAATTATGCAACCCGCCTTAAGCAAGCTCCAAGGAAGACGAAGACACTCCAAGGGATATCGTCTACCACTGCTCCTTCAAGGGGGTATCACCCACCAAGCTGCTTAGAAGAAGGGGTGTCAGCCACCAAGCTGCTGGGAGGAAAGTGTGTCATGCACACCAAGGTGGAGAAGAAAACTAAAGGACCAAAGGGACCCAAAGCAAGGAAGTGAACCTCATATATAGAAGAAAAAGGGATGAGAAAATAAGGCAAGATATGGCAAGGTGTCACCCACCTAGGGACACTTGTCCAAGGTCATTGCCTCATGCAAGCGCCATTCACCAAGTGTCCACTAGTGGTGACACAAATGAGGTCAAAGCTAGGTCAAAGATTATGGGCGACACAACCACTTGCACCATGGGCGACACACATCCATACTGGCCGACACAAACACTCCTAGGCCGATACACTCACTACTTGGCCTATATAAGGCTCAGCCAAAGCAAAGCAAGGCACCTCAAGGCCCAAACAAGCTCAACTAGGCCCAAAAGAACTCAAACAATGAGCCCAAGCCTTCCTCTCAACACAAGAGGAAGCAAAAAGGGAGAGGAACACCTCTCAAGGTGGCAAACTTGCCCACAAAACCCTAGACTTGGGTTATTTTCAAGTAGCACCTCCAACTCTCAACAAAGCACAACCAAACCCTAATCACCACTAAAGGTGAATAGCAAGCCCAAAGCACCAGGGTCAAGCAAAGCAAACAGGGTAAGCCCTAAATGAGGTCAGGGTCCTTACAAAGATGAATTCAGTTCCTATTTTAAGATCAACGATTGATCTTACTAATTGATCTTACTAATCATATAGATTCCCAAAAGAAAAAAAAAGAATACATAACCATGTTTTATAGTTTGTAGGTAGGTGTGTGAATGTAATCACCATGGATTTGGTTGGTTCATCCTAAACAGACATATTGATAGCAATCTATTTTCATGTTGTTATAGTATTATGTGAGGAGTTGTATCTTCTTTTCTAGCATGGCCCTACTCAAGTGTGTGCCAAAAAATCCTCCATTAACTTCCTACATGAGGGTTTCTTCTTCTTCCATCTATACACACTTGATTAGAGTCTAGTTGTAAGATATGTAGTATATATATACTTCCTCTAGGACCTACTATATGGTTTGTCATTTAAGCACTTGGTATTCTATTTAGGTTAGGCTTCAAATATGAGTTGGCTTTCTAGGTATACTTTGATGTCATGGAACCATGTCATCTCTTCATTGTTGACTTCAATGTCGATGATTTATAGTAGATGGGTTGAGAAATCATTCATGCATTAGAAGAGAATCTCTAGTCCCCTTGGATGTCAATCCATGAAGCCAAGGTATCTAGGGCATCAAAAAAGACATTTTATTCTCTTCTTACAAATTTAAAGGGAAGTTACTCAAAAATTGGGCAAGGAAAAAGATGCATTCGTGATAAGGGTCCAGATTCTGATAACAAGACCACCAATTGTTTTAAACTTGAGAGATCACAAGAAAAGAGTCACCCTATACTTTATGATGTCATTAACAGACCTTAAATTGATATTTAAGAAAGAAGTCCTAAGGTTATCCTATACACAGGTCGTTAGAGAGGGACATGTCATAGTTCATGAAAGGCATTGTCTCTTAATTATGTGACTACATCTATTTTTCACTCATTTTGATCCACCATCTTAAGATGATCAAGTAGCCTGAATTATTTCCTTTTGGTTGCATTACATTGCATAATAGGTGACATGATAGTTTGGTTCTCTTTAGATGCCTTAGTCACAAAAGAATATATATATATATATATATATATATATATGTATATATATGTATATATATATATATTGTGTGTGTGCATAAATAATTTTTCTACATACCATCTATTTGCATAACAATTACATAATTGTAGATAGCATGCATTTTTTTCATCATTCATTTTCACAAGATGTGGTTATATTGTTTTCCTCTAAAATAAGAGTGCATAGTACACATCCATACCCTCAGAGAAAAATAAGGAAAAATGAAATAAATGTGACATGTTAGAAAAGCCCAAGCATAACTTCACATCATGCTCCAATAGTGTTCCAATGAAATAAAAGAGAAAAAATAAAGAAATATTGTGAAATAAAAAGGGAGGAAGTATGCCCTAAACTATTCACAAAGAGATGGAAACATCCACATGATGTATTATCTTCTTCACTCCATTTTCATCCATTTTATGAGATTTTCAATACATGCATCATTCTACCCATAATATTAGGCATTAGGATTCATGCATATTTCATTATCTGCACAATCCAGATATACCGATAGCCTTTGAATCCACTCTATGTACGCTTAATGCATTATTTGAGACAAATGAGAAGAAGGATAGTTCATTGATAGAGATCAATGGAATGAAGTCTAAGGACAAAGGTGAAGGAGAGAAGGGTTCTCTCACCAAACCAAATTCTTCTACACTGAAAACATGGAGAAGATGGAAGGAGTGATGGAAGAAGAAGTGAGAGATAGAGATCTCTACTTCTGGTGTATACATGATAGAGATTAACTTTACTACTTCTTTGTCATGGGTACTTGATACCGAATGTGGATCTCACATTTGTTCAAATGTGAAGGATCTTAAGAGAAGTAGGCATTTGGGGAAAGGCGAGGTTGAACTATGTGTTGCCAATGGGTCAAGAGTTGCTGCCAGTGCCGTAGGAACCTATGAGTTAACTCTACCATGTAGGCTAATAATAGGGTAGAAGAACTACTATTATGTACCTGCCATAAATAGGAATATCATTTCCATCTCTCATTTGGACAAGGATGGTTTTGAATTTCTTATTAAGAATGGACAATGTTCCATTTCAAAAGATGGGATCTTTTATGGCAGTTCCCCGATGTCTTATGGTCTATACTTGATAGATTTAGAGACAAGTGTGTACAATGTAAACACCAAAAGAAAAAAACTTAACAACTCAAATAAAATGTATCTTTGGCATTGTCGTCTAGGGAACATAAATGAGAAGCACATTTCCAAACTCCATAAAGATGGTTATCTAGACTCTTTTGATTATGAATTAATAAAGACATGTGAATCTTGTTTGTTGGCAAGATGACCAAGACTCCCTTTTCAGATAAAGGTGAGAGAGCTAGTGATCTATTAGGACTCATACATATATATGTATGTGGGCCTTTTAGATATTAATGCTAGAAATGGGTATCACTACTTCATTACCTTCACTGATGACTTCAGTAGGTATGGCTATGTGTACCTGATGAAACATAAGTTAGAAACCCTTGAAAGGTTCAAGGATTTCATGAATGAAGTACAGAACCAACATTGGTAAAAGTATTAAAGAACTTCGATCCAATCGAGGTGGAGAATACTTAAGCCGGGAGTTTGAGGACCTTCTGTGAGCTTGTGGTATCGTATCACAATGGACTCCACCTGGAACACCACATCGTAACGGTGTGTTTAAAAGAAGGAATCACACTTTACTAGGTATGGTGCGATCAATGATGAGTTTTTCTAATCTTCCAATTTCCTTCTGGGGTCATGCTCTTGAAATCACCACATTTACACTTAACTGAGTACCATCTAAATCGGTTCAAAAGACACCATATGAGATATGGACTGGGAAGCGTCCCAATATGTCTTTTATGAGGATTTGGGGGTGTGAGGCATATGTCAAGAAAATGTTCCATGATAAGCTAGGCCCTAGATCTGATAAATGTTATTTTGTTGGATATCCTAAGGAGACCAAGGGATATTACTTATACCACCCAAGTGACAACAAAGTGTTTGTTGCCAGGGATGTTGTGTTCCTAGAGAAGGAATTCATTTCCAAAGGAAACAGTCAGAGGAAAATAGAGCTCGAAGAGGTTCAAGCCCAACAAGAAAACATTGAACCATTAGATGTACAAGAGGAACATGGAGATTCACATGGTGTTGTGGAATCTCAATCTCCTCAAGTAACACAAGGGCCTCATAGATCTTGTAGGACACGCCATGAACCTAAACGGTTTGGATACCTTGTGACTAAGGAAGGCGGTGAGTTGATCGTAGTTGATGATCCAACTACCTATCTAGAGGCTATCGAGGGACCAGATTCTAAGAAATGGCTTGAGGCCATGAGATCCGAGATGGAATCCATGTACTCCGACAAAGTATTTGTGACATCAACGTTCGAACAAACATTATTAACTAAGCAGAATCAATCACTAACAGCGGATTTCTAAAAATTAAAACCTTTTTCAAAGAGATCCAATAATAGGAAAACTCTTTCAACAAGAACCAATGTATTACATTTACATCATGGTTCTTAAGTACATTTCTTGTACCATCTCTCCTCGAGGGTTACAACATCAACTACCTTGTTAAAAGCTAAACACAAACAATATAAGAACCTAGAGGCATCAAGCCAAAATATCAAAATGATTCATTAAAGTACTAACTATTAACTCTGAGGACCTGAGAGTACATAGACGACACATAGGACTTCTATCTACAAGACACGACAGACAATGCACTCAACTTGAGTTGTCATTGCTGTCCCTGCTATTGCTGATGTTCTTCCTCTACAAGATATTCTCAAATCTCCTTCGTACTCGTCAACCCATAAATGTTGGATCCCACGGGGGTGAGACGATTGAAAATTGCCCCAGTGAGAGATATAACTCTCCACCTGAAACATTATTATTGCAGTTTATAATATAAATCTGAGAAAATGATAAGTTTTTTAGATCATTCTCATCTTTAAGTATTGCAACTATCTATGATAGAGCATTGAATCAACTATTCTCTTTATAAGAAATAGGGAGAACATGTATATTATTTATTTATTGTATAATTCAAAATCCCATGCTTTTCTCATAATACGCATTACTCTGATATGTTACCCATGACTCTTTCTTGTTTCTACCTTTTGGCCTTAGCCAATCTGCTAAATAGATAATTAAATTATACTGGACATGATATTGTACATCATCATGTCTTGTTCAGGCATTGGTCCATACCAATCCTGTATAAATATTCTAGGCATTGGTTTATACCAATCTTGTGCAACTACTACAAGCATTGGGTTTGTATTAATCATGTGTATCCATTCCAGGTATTAGACTATGCTAAACTTGTGCATTCATTCCAGGTATTGAACTATTTCAATCCTATGAAACTATTCTAGGTATTGAACTATGTCAGTCCTGTGCAACTATTCCAGGTATTGAGCCATGTCAATCCTGTGCAACTATTCCAGGTATTGAACTATGTCAATCCTGTGCAACTATTCCAGGTATTGAACTATATCAATCCTATGCAAATATTCCAGGTATTGAGCTATGTCAATCATGTGCAACTATTCCAGGTATTGAACTATGTCAATCATGTGCAACTATTCCAGGTATTGAGCTATGTCAATCCTGTGCAACTATTCCAGGCATTGAACTATGTCAATCTTGTGCAACTATTCCAAGTATTGAACTACATCAATCATGTGCAACTATTCAGGTATTGAGCTATGTAAATCATGTGCAACTATTCCAGGTATTGAACTATGTCAATCATGTGCAACTATTCCAGGTATTGAACTATATCAATCATGTGCAACTATTCTAGGTATTGGGTTATTACCAATCCTATGATATTATTCCAGGCATTGGATTATTACCAATCCTGTGATATTATTCTAGGTATTGGGTTATTACCAATCCTGTGATATTATTCCAAGCATTGGGTTATTACCAATCCTGTGATATTATTCTAGGTATTGGGTTATTACCAATCTTGTGATATTATTCTAGACATTGAGTTATTACCAATCGTGTGATATTATTCCAGATATTGGGTTATTACCAATCTTGTGATATGATTCCAGGTATTGGGTTATTACCAATCCTGTGATATTATTCCAGGTATTGAACTATGTCAATCCTGTGACATTATTCCAGGTATTGGATTATTACCAATCCTGTGATATTATTCCAGGTAGTGGGTTATTACCAATCCTATGACATTATTCCAGGTATTAAACTATGTCAATAATGTGACATTATTCTAGGTATTGGGTTATTACCAATCCTATGACATTATTCCAGGTAGTGAACTATGCCATACCTGTGATTCTATTCCAGGTACTGAATTATGATCAATCTTGTGCAGCTCACCATTTATTCCACATCTTGTTACCTCTCACTATGAAACAACTATCCTCATGGATTATAAAGCCCATAAAACATCTTGTTACCTCTCACTAGGTAACAACTAATCTCATGGATCACAAGGCCCAATAAAACATCTTATTACCTTTAACTAGGTAACAACTATTTTTAAGGTAC
The DNA here is from genome assembly GCA_963693085.1 of Alisma plantago-aquatica. Lineage (NCBI taxonomy): Eukaryota > Viridiplantae > Streptophyta > Magnoliopsida > Alismatales > Alismataceae > Alisma > Alisma plantago-aquatica. Next base: position 1,066,224,948 of record OY856412.1, read on the forward strand.
ATAAAGCACATTTATCATCTTAATGTACTGATTTGGATAACACTCTTCGTATGTTACTCTTCCCAGTATGTTGGATTTGAGATGCATCTAGGAAGGAGGCGAGATCACCTCCTTACTAAAATTTAAAGGAAGTACAAAACATCCATCTTTTAGAAATACAAAAGATATTTAGGGATGCATGTATAATATTCCAAGTAAATAAGCATGCACCAGATACATTACAAAATGTCAATAGCAACGGAAATAAAATTACTTAAGCCTAATACATGGCTTTCATTGTTCACTACATGATTGTTCCCAAAAGAAAAAGATAAGAGAAAAGGATCTAGCTATAGCAACCTATCCATCCTTTCCAAAAGCTAAAGACCAACTCCTGAGGAAAACATTCTACAAGCTTGTCCTTCACCTTGCTCAACACCAACACCTGGGTGGTTGGGAAGACACCCAGCAAGAGGAAAAGAAAGAAAAAATATATGTTACAAGATTATTCTAAAAGTGACAAGATAGTTGTAACAAGTATAACAGGCTAGGAAATCATCAAAGGATGAGACATCAAGGGTATGAGACTTTATTTAATGAAACTTGCAATTAACAAAAGTAAATAAAGGATTTGCATGTAAATTAATATGTCTACTTAAGTAAGTAGGGTTGAGGCACCTACCGGACCTCTAACCTTGGGTGAGGGTAGAATAAGACATTCCAAGTCACCAATAATATTATGGGTAGAAATACACACATTCCCCTAGGGCGATTTTATACATGCCCTCTGTGGGTGGTTGTACATAAGTACCTCTACTTTACAATTAAATAGAACATCTAACTACAAGCTAGAAAAAGAGTTATGGCAAGATTAATCAAAGATTAACATAACATGATAGTGGGGTATAAAAACCCAAGAAAGATAATACTACAACTAATTTTGAGGTATGAATAAATTAGATTTCAAGAATCATGAATTTGGTCAGATTAAGCCTCATTAGGGAACATGGGTAATGGTATAAAATTTTCCCAACTGAAGGGGGTAGATGCACATACATATCACATACATAAATATGGTTTGCACATACCTCTTACTTCGAGTCCTATTAACCTCTTTTCCAAACCTTTAGTTGAAATCAAGGTCCACTTCTCCTATTTCCAATTTCTAATTTCATATTCATGTATTAGAATAACATATATACTTTAAAGAATTGAAACCCTAATATATGAAATTTTTACAAAAAACCTCTATTCAGATCTCAAAAATATCACCTCTAACTTATTTAGGTTTTTCTGATCAAGAAAACATATAATTTTGCATATTTTGGAGTTTTGAAGGTTAAAGTGTATTTTTGGTGATTTTTAGGTATTTAATTCATTTTCTAAAAACTCTTTTCGAAAAAAAACTGAAAACCAATACTTGGAAATATTTTTATTAAAAATAACATATTTTTCTGAGTTCAGAACATATTTTACTTTAATTTTTGGACAAACAAATCAAAAGTTATGAATTATTGAAAATCGACCAATTAGAAATCGACACATCGCCAATTTTTAACATAAGATCATGAGTTTTAAGAATGTAATAAGAAATATATGGGAAGGGGGTTATGAAGATCATACCTAGGGAAGATAATAAGGTCCAAACAGCAAGGATCCTAAGCTTATAAGGTATGGTTGCTCCAAGCCTAGCTCCTTTCTTGAACAAAGATCTCCTTCTCAACTTAGAGGTGATAAACCCTAGCAAAAGAGCATGGAGATGATATGTTTTAGGGGTTCTTAGTGAAGTTTTATCATGGAAGGTCATGGTTACGACCTGGAGGAAGGTATGAGAAATACTATCAACATGAAAATAGGTAAGGAAAGGAGGATTCTTACTAGTTTTGGTTTAAATCACCAAGGAGGAGCTTAAGAAATCCTAATAGAGCAATTTGGAAACCATATGAGCCCTCTTCACCAAGGTAGGCCCCCTTTATTACCTTGGGTCAGCAACTTCATGGCCAAAAACAAAAGGAACTATTCTCTAAGCTAGAGGAAAGTAAAGGAGACCAAGTGTTTCGAATTTGTGAGTTGGGAAAGGGGTATGTATGGCTATTTATAGAAAAAGTTCAAGCATGAGGTGTTTTATGGGACTTTCCATGTGTCTTTAGCCTAGGGCTTCATGGTTTTGCAAGTGGACACCTCATGGAGGCTCTAAAATATCTAATATCAGTTTTTGGACGTTTCTAGGTCATCCCAACCGACCTCCATAAAGAAAATAACCTCATTGGTCGATGGCTTCTAAAGATAAGCTCACTTACAAAAAAACCCTAAAATGTCCTTGGAAAGCAATACCATCAAACCAAGGTGAAACTAGGTGCTCCCATGGTTTTAGAATTCGATAATGGTAAGGTGGTATCTAATTATTATAATATATGTGATAATTTGCAAAGAAAACCTCCCAATTGGGTAAATTGCATAAAAGTCCATAATGTACCTAAAAGTGCATAACTCGCACAAACAACATCCAAATTGGACCAAACTTTATCCAAAAGTTATATTTGATGTGTAGAATATTAATTTTCCATTATTTATATATTTTAAAGTTATATAAATACATTATTTATTACTTATTCCTTTTACTCATTTTCTCTCTCCTAAACTTATCCTAATATTTCAAGGTTGTCCAAATTAGATGAAATTTGACATGTAGGATAATTTTGATATGTAGATTTTGAATTTGAAGTTTGTTTCCTATTTTGAGACTTCTTTTTATGACATATGTCATATGTCCCATTAACGGCCCATTATCTAAATTATTTATCCAATTAAATTTATCATCTTCATATTACTACCAAAATGGGTTATGTGGCATATTTTATGTTTTCAAATCACATCTAAAATTTATATTAAGATTTAGAGCACTTAATTATGGTAATTAATCTTTCAATGAGGTATTTGTGCGTAAATCCTTCCATCGGTATAATTAGTGAATAAATGTCCACTAAACCACTATCAATTCCACTAATTTAGCATAAATGAATAAAGGATAGAAATGAAAGGAAATCTTGGGAAAAAGGTTTACATGGGGATTACATCTAAGATTAATTATGTTACAACACTCCACCCCTTTAAAAGGATTTCGTCCTCGAAATCTCAAGCAAAAAGAGAAGGGTGAGTACGTAACATTTCATCCCTCAACTCCCAAGTGTCTTCTTCCAGACCATGATATTTCCATAGAACCTTTACCAGCACAATCTCTTTATTCTTCAGTTTCTTTACTTGGGAGTCAAGAATCCTCATAGGTAGCTCTTCATAGGTCAGATTCTCATGTATATCCAAAGGCTCAACAGTAAGCACATGAGAAGAGTCATTTACATACTTCTTCAGCACAGAGACATGGAACACATTATGAATCTTATCATAGGAAGGAGGTAAGGCTAAGCGGTATGCACAGTCTCCAACCTTATCTAAGATTTCAAATGGTCCAACATAGAGAGGACTCAACTTGCCTTTAACTTTAGATCTGGCAATAGAACGGATAGGCTTGATCTTTAGAAATGCATAGTCACCCACTAGGAAGTTAACATCAGACCTTTTCTTGTCAGCATACATCTTCTGTCAGTCTTGAGAAGCTTTCATTCGTTTCTTTATCAATTGCACCTTTTCTGTCATCATTTTCATGTCATCGGTCTTCACTAGAGAACGTTCACCGACATCATCCCAATGCAAATGTGAACGACATGGTCTACCATAGAGAGCTTCAAAAGGTGGCATACCAATACTAGCTTGGTAGCTATTGTTGTAAGCAAACTCTGCTAATGGCGGATACTGATCCCATGCACCACCCTAATCCATCACACAAGTACGAAGCAAGTCCCCTAGAATCTGAACTGTTCTCTCAGATTGACCATCAGTTTGCGGGTGGTAAGCAATACTAAAACGCAAGTCAGTACCCATCTCCTCCTGAATCAGACCCCATAAATGAGAAGTAAACTTTGGGTCACGATCAGAAACTATTACCTCAGGTACTCCATGTAGGTGTACGATCCACTCAACGTACAAATGAGCCATATCTACAACTTTGTAATTTGTTTTGAAAGGCAAGAAATGAGCAGATTTTGTAATTCGATCAATAACCACCCAAACAACATTATAACCTTTCTTGGACTTGGGGAAACCAATAACAAAGTCCATTGTGATATTCTCCCACTTCCATTCTAGAATTTTAAGAGGGTGAAGAAGACCACCAGGTCATTGATGTTCGATCTTGACTTGCTGATATGTCAAGCACTTCACCACGAATAGAGCTATATCATTCTTCATGTTCTTCCACCAGAAGCTTCTTTGTAAGTCCTTATACATCTTTGTTGTTCCAGGATGAATAGTGTACTTGGACCCATGAGCTTCACTCAGAACCTTCTGTCTTAGATCACCAACATTAGGAATCCACAACCTTTGTTTGAAACGGACAACACCATTCACTCCGACAGAGAAGTCAGATTGCGGTTTCTCAGTTAAAGTTTTCATCTCCTCAAGCTCAGAACTCTCCAACTGTGCAGCCACGACTTTTGAGATCCAGGTTGGTGTAATGGTCAAGCTATCCATAGGAACACACAACTTGTCTTCATCCATTGAATCAACAAGCTGAGGTCTCTAGCTAGCCACATGTTCAAGGTTTTTCATATTGAACATCTCGGAGCAGCACATACAACATCCTTCTTATGACTTAAAGCATCAGCTATGACATTTGCTTTACTAGGATGATAGGTAATGGTGAAGTCATAATCTTTAAGATATTCCATCCACCTATGTTGTCGCAACTTCGAATCCTTCTGAGTCAACAGATATCTCAGTCTCTTGTTATCAGAAAAGACTTCAAACTTTTCACCATAGAGATAGTGTCGCCAGATCTTCAAAGCATGAACTATGGCAGCAAGCTCCAAATCATGTGTAGGCCAATTAGCTTCATTAGGTTTCAACTGTCGAGAAGCATAGGGGATCACCTTTCCGTCTTGCATCAAAACACACCCTAAGCCTTATCTGGATGCGTCGGTGTATATGACATAGGGTATGCCCTCAACAGGCAAAGCAAGCACGGGAGTAGAAGTTAGGCTCTTCTTCAGCTTCTGAAAACTATTCTCACATTTAGGGGTCCATGAGAACTTGACTTGTTTTTTAGTTAGCTTGGTCAAAGGCAAGTCCAACTCAGAGAAACCTTTTATAAACTTTCGATAGTAACCGGCTAGACCAAGGAAACTATAGATTTCAGATGGGTTTTTTGGAGCCTTCCACATTGTCACAGCTTCCACCTTCGTAGGATCAACAGCTACATGGACGGCAGAAATTACGTGACCAAGAAACATAACTTCTTTATCTAAAATTCACACTTTGAGAATTTTGCATAGAGCTAGTTTTCTCGATGTGTGTTGAGTACAATCTGCAGGTGCTCGTGATGTGGTTCTAATGTCTTAGAATAAACCAAAACATCATCAATAAACATCACCACGAACTTGTCAAGGTATGGGTGGAACACTCGGTTCAACAAGTCCATAAAGGTAGCAGGGGCATTTGTCAAGCCGAAAGGCATGACCATGAATTCATAATGCCCATAGCGAGTTTTGAATGTCGTCTTTGAGATATCATCATCCTTCACATGCATTTCGTAGTAGCCACTTCATAGATCCATCTTGGAGAAAACAGTGGCTGTCTACAACTGATTGAAAAAGTCATCGATGCATGGTAAAGGATAATGGTTCTTCACTGTCACTTGGTTAAGCATGCGGTAGTCCATACACATCCGCATTGAACCATCCTTCTTCTTCACAAACAGGACAGGAGCTCCCCGTGGAGAAACACTAGGGCGGATGAAGCCCATGTCGAGAAGCTCTTCAAGCTGCTTCTTCAACTCAACCAATTCGGCTGGGGCCAAGCGGTAGGGTGGCTTTGATATTGATGAAATTCCAGGTACAAGATCGATGGAGAATTCTACCTCGCGAGTTGGTGGCAACCCGGGTAACTCCTTGGGAAAGACATCTGGGAAGTCCTTCACCACATCAATGTGATCTAGAGTAGGGGGTGTAGCATTGAGAACTATGGAGGCTAGGAAAGCTCTACACCCTTGCGAGACAAGCTTTTCAGCTTTAATGGCAGAGATGACAAATTGTCGCTCTTCTCGCTTCTTACCCTTGACACACATTTTCCCTTAAACAGGATGAATCAATCTAACCTTGGATTCTTCACAGTACAAAACTGCTTTGTACCTCTTTAACCAATCCATACCCAGGATGACGTCGAAGATGGTCATATCAAGTAAGATGAAATCTATGGGAAATATTATTCCAGATATACAGAGGTTCATGGTAGGATTTTGGAGGTACGAAGAACATATCTTACCACTAGGGGTTTTTATGTCTAACACATGATCCATAAACTCAGGTTTTATTTCTAGCATAGAGGCAAACTGATAAGATATGAAGGTATTGGAGGAGCCAGAATCAAATAGTTCCTTTGTAGGATGCATATTAAGATGCAAGGTACCTTCAATAACTTCATTACCTCCACCTGCTTCCTCAGCATTAAGAGCAAACACTCTCCCATTTTTCCTCTCCACTGGCGATCTCCTTGGATTCTGGTTGTTTTTGTTGTTATTATTATTATTCTAAGAATGCAGATTCTGCCTTGGCTGCTGTAGCTTTTGGGCATTATTTTGTCCTTTCTGGAAATGGGGGCAGAGTGGTCGGATATGCCCAACTTGGCCACATTTGTGGCAGGTCAGAGGAGGTCAGTTGTCTCTACGAGCAGGTGCATTGCTGACATGACATCTTCCTAGAGGATGGTGGCGAGAGCACCTACTACATCGATCACGTCTGTGATTCTCATTCTGGGTAGGGTTCTTCCTCTTGTTGCTGTAGCCACTACTGTGTCCATAGGATTGAAATCTTGGGTAGGACTCGACGACCAGGGCCTTATCCACCATCTGTTGGAAGGTGAGTGGAAGTTGTGGAACAAGACTTCAGCCCACTAGGTAGTTCAGGCCCTCTAAGAACAATGTTGCCCTTCTCTCAGCTCCAAGGTCGGTGGCATAGCGTTCCAGAAGTAGGAATCATTGGATGTAGTCGGCCACACTCATGCTTCCCTACCTGAAGCTGTAGAACTTGGATTCCTTCTTTCTCAGGAAGGCAGGACAGATGTACTTCTCCCTGAAGAGCTTCAAGAACTGGTCCCACTCCATAGTAGAGGTGTCTCGAGTGCGGGTGACACCATTCCACCAGACACGTGTCGGTCTATCCAACACATACGTCGTGAATTGAACTTTCTAGTGAGGAGGGCATGCCATACCCTCGAAGGTCTGATCCAAAGCCAACACCCAGTCATCAGCTTTATCCACCATGTTGTGTTCACTTTCACCCTTGAAGTAGGGTGGCTGCATCTTTATGAAATCGGTGAGGGCGAACTCCCTTAGCTTGTTGGCTTTGGCGGCCAATGTGTGGAGCTGCCCCATCATGGAGGAGAGAAACTGGCATAGTATTTCCAGCTCTTGCTCCGGTGTGAAGGTGGGGGTGCCTGGAGTAGCAGGGTTGACCATACTATGGCTAGCAGGAGTCACAAGAGTGTTTCCCATATTGGATTCATTAGGGTTTGATTCCTTTCCCTTGTTCCTGCAGTCGAACAAGTCACCATTCCTAAAAGGTAGGATTAACATATTAAGTTCCCAGGATTATTTGAATCATAGATGATAAAGAATAGCAACATGGATGAGAAAAGAATATCTAGCTTGCTATTGCCTAAAAGCATACTATTTTAGGCAATTCATATCAGCTCAGGCCAGGCCGGTATCATATGGGCACGAGAGTCCTCATAAACCAAGCTAGTGGTGTGGAGGAAAATATTGCCAGTCCCGAAACCCTGATCCTTTCTAGACACCTTTGCTTCAACTTCATGTCCTAATAGTTGCATGAAGGCTCTGATACCATGCTGTAAGGAGGTCAGATCTCCTCCTTACTAAAATTTAAAGGAAGTACAAAACATCCATCTTTTAGAAATACAAAAGATATTGAGGGATGCATGTATAATATTCCAAGTAAATAAGCATGCACCAGATACATTACAAAATGTCAATAGCAGCGGAAATAAAAGTACTTAAGCCTAATACATGGCTTTCATTGTTCACTACATGATTGTTCCCAAAAGAAAAAGATAAGAGAAAAGGATCTAGCTATAGCAACCTATCCATCCTTTCCAAAAGCTAAAGACCAAATCTTGAGGAAAACCTTCTTCAAGCTTGTCCTTCACCTTGCTCAGCACCAACACCTGGGTGGTTGGGAAGACACCCAACAAGAGGAAAAGAAAGAAAAAGTATGTGTTACAAGATTATTCTAAAAGTGACAAGATAGTTATAACAAGTATAACAGGCTAGGAAATCATCAAAGGATGAGACATCAAGAGTATGAGACTTTATTTAATGAAACTTGCCAATAACAAAAGTAAATAAAGGATTTGTATGTAAATTAATATGTCTATTTAAGTAAGTAGGGTTGAGGCACCTACCGGACCTCTAACCTGAGGTGACGAGAGAATAAGACATTTCCAGTCACCTATAATATTATGGGGAGAAATACACACATTCCCCTAGGGCAATTTTATACATGCCCTCTGTGGGTGGTTGTACATAAGTACCTCTACTTTACAATTAAATATAACATCTAACTACATGCTAGCAAAAGAGTTATGGAAAGATTAATCAAAGATTAACATAACATGATAGTGGGGTATAAAAACCCAAGCAAGAAAATACTACAACTAATTTTGAGGCATGAAAAAAATTAGATTTTAAGAATCATGAATTTGGTCAGATTAAGCCTCATTAGGGAACATGGGTAATGGTATACAATTTTCCCAACTGAAGGGGGTAGATGCACATACATAGCACATACATAAAGATGGTTTGTACATATCTCTTACTTAGAGTCCTATTAACCTCTTTTCCAAACCTTTAGTTGAAATCAAGGTCCACTTGTCTTATTTCCAATTTCATATTCATGTATTAGAATAGCATATATACTATAAAGAGTTGAAACCTTAATATATGAAATTTTTACACAAAACCTTGATTCAGATTTCCAAAATATCACCACTAACTTAGTTAGGTTTTTCTGATCAAGAAAACATATATTTTTTCATATTTTGGAGTTATGAAGGTTAAAGTGTGTTTTTAGTGATTTTTAGGTATTTAATTCATTTTCTAAAAACTCTTTTCGAAAAAAACTAAAAACTAATACTTGGAAATATTTTTATGAAAAATAACATATTTTTTTTAGTTCAGAACATATTTTACTTTAATTTTTGGACAAACGAATCAAAAGTTATGAATTATTGAAAATCAACCAATTACAAATCGACGCATCGTCAATTTTTAACATAAGATCATGAGTTTTAAGCATGTAATAAGAAATATATGGGAAGGAGGTTATGAAGCTCACACCTAGGGAAGATAATAAGTCCAAACAGCAAGGATCCTGAGCTTATAAGGTATGGTTTCTCCAAGCCTAGCTCCTTTCTTGAACAAAGATCTCCTTCTCAACTTAGAGGTGATAAACCCTAGCAAAAGAGCATGGAGATGATATGTTTTAGGGTTCTTAGTGGAGTTTTATCATGGAAGGTCATGGTTCCAACCTGTAGGAAGGTGTGAGAAATACTATCAATATGAAAATAGGGAAGGAAAGGAGGATTCTTACTAGTTTTGGTTTAAGTCACCAAGGAGGAGCTTAAGAAACCCTAATAGAGCAATTTGGAAACCATATGAGCCTTCTTCGCCAAGGTAGGCCCCCTTTATTACCTTGGGTCAGAAAATTCGTGGCCAAAAACAAAAGGAACTATTCTCTAAGCTATAGGAAAGAAAAGGAGACCAAGAGTTTCGAATTTGTGAGTTGGGAAAGGGGTATGTATGGCTATTTATTGAAAAAGTTCAAACATGAGGTGTTTTATGGGACTTTCCATGTGTCTTTAGCTTAGGGCTTCATGGTTTTGCAAGTGGACACCTCATGGAGGCTCTAAAATATCTAAAGTCAGTTTTTGGACGTTTCTAGGCCATCCCAACCGGCCTCCATAAAGGAAATAACCTCATTGGTCGATGGCTTCTAAAGATAAGCTCACTTACAAAAAAAACCCTACAATGTCCTTGGAAAGAAATACCATCAAACCAAGGTGAAACTAGGTGCTCCCATGGTTTTAGAATTCGATAATGGTAAGGTGGTATCTAATTACTATAATATATGTGATAATTTGCAAAGAAAACCTCCCAATTGGGTAAATTGCATAAAAGTCCATAATGTACCTAAAATTGCATAACTCGCACAAACAACATCCAAATTGGACCAAACTTTATCCACAAGTTATATTTGATGTTTAGAATATTAATTTGCCATTATGTGTATACTTTAAAGTTATATAAACACATTATTTATTACTTATGCCTTTTACTCATTTTCTCTCTCCTAAACTTATCCTAATATTTCAAGGTTGTCCAAATTAGATGAAATTTGACATGTAGGCTAATTTTGATATGTAGATTTTGAATTTAAAGTTTGTTTCCTATTTTGAGACTTCTTTTTATGAGATATGTCATATGGCCCATTAACGACCCATTATCTAAATTATTTATCCAATTAAATTTCTCATCTTCATATTACTACCAAAATGGGTTATGTGGCATATTTTATGTTTTCAAATCACATAAAAAAGTTAGATTAAGATTTAGAGCACTTAATTATGGTAATTAAGCTTTCAATGAGGCATTTGTGCATAAATCCTTCCACCGGTAAAATTAGTGAATAAATGTCCACTAAAACCACTATAAATTTCACTAATTAAGCATAAATGAATAAAGGATATAAATGAAAGGAAATCTTGGAAAAAAGGTTTACATGGGGTTTACATCTAAGATTCATTATGTTACAATTTGCTTCCATGCGGTTTGGGTGAAACTGTTTCATTCCAAATGGTTTGAAACCGTTTACTCCCAAACAGTTTGGGAAACCATTTGAGCAACTAAGGCGACCATTTCACCTGGGATTTTTCTTTGGATAAACATCTAAGATGATGTCATCATCATCTTCCTCCGTTCAACCAAGAACAACAACCGTTTTTCATGGGTATTTCAGCAAATAACCAAAAGAGTATCAAATAGAAAAGAATAATCAACGATTATTATAGAAGTGGATGAAATAGCAATATTTAAAGGGTTTGAGTTATAAAACCCGCCTATAAAACTGATCCCAAGCACCAACCTCCACGGCTTTAATGGTGGATGGAGTTCCAACAACTGTTCAAGGTCCGTCCTTGAGCTTTTGGATGTGCAAGCACTACTACAGAAATAGCATTCAGTGTCGCTTTTCTGGGCGTCGGTTATTAAGGAACACGGACGCCTTATATTAAAGGCATCGGTTATTTAGAAGAACCGACGTCTATATTCAAAGACCAGCCAAACACGGGTACCGCTTTGTATACAGCGTCGGTTGTTTATACAAAACCGACGCATCATGTCATCCAATTTTCGAGCGAAAAAAATAATGTCACTTTCGGCGTCGAGTCTGTAGTTAAAACACCGACGCTTATGTGCGATGGAAATTTGCGCGAAAAGTGTCCTTTTCCATGTCGGTCGTCCTTTAATCACCGACGCTGAATGTGGTTCCCGCCAAACATTTTTACGAAAATATCGTCCAAATGGACGTCGGATGTTGCGAACGACCGACGGTAAAGATGTTTAGGCGTCGGTTGTTGTAAACAACCGACGCTATTGGGGAACTTCATAACCTTCGATCGCCCGACTCTTCCCCTTTCTTATGTTTCATTGCTACCCTATTTCCCTATTGCGGCGATTTCTCCGGCGATTTCTCTGCTGCTGGTACTAGTTTTTCTCCGGCGCTTCTCTCCGGTGCCCCATCTCCGGCATCCCCTCTCCGGCGCCCCTCTCCGACGCGTTTCTTCTCTGGCACCCCTGCTGCCCGCCCTGCTGCTCCAACCGCCTGCGCCGCCGCCACGCCTGACAACCGGCACCGCCGCAACGCCTGGTGCCCACCTGCCTGCCACGCCTGAGAACCGGCACCGCCGTACCCCCTTCTCCTTCTCCTCCGCCTGGCCGCTGCCTGCCTGCCGCCGCCTGGCCGCCTGCCTGCCTGCTGCGGCTGACGCTCCTGCTCGTCGGAGTTATTGCCGCTGGTTCTGGAGCTCGTCGGCCGCCACCCACGTACTCAACCAGCTCGACCTCACCCTACTCTTCTTGCCCAGGTACCTGCAGACCTACCCAGGTGCGAAATTGGTTCTTTATGTGCTGACCTAATCTGCTTGCCTAATCTGCTTGCACGAAATTGGCTCCCTACTCTGCTTGCTTAATGTGCCTAATCTGCTTTAAGTGGTCCTAATATCATAACATGATAGTTTTATTATATGATTTGTGGCACTTTAGGGTGTATATACATGCAAATTATATAAGTGATAGATGTTGGATGTTTGTCAAGGTTTCTTGAAGATTGAATAAGTGATAGATGCTGGATGTTTATTTATTTCATCTATCCATGTTGCCTATAGTTTATAACATTGCATTGTGAATTATTGCATGTTTGAAACTATGAAATTCTTGATTTATTAGATGATATTCAAGAAAACCCTAGTTTGATGAGCATGTTGTTAATCATGTTAATTATGATTCTTCTATATATTCTGATGTCATTATATAATTATGTGATCCCAACATATTAAATTGAATTAGAATGATTTCATGAATTATAGGGTTTATATAAGAATGACAACACATGTATTTGTTGGCCTAGAAACCCGTCCAAGATTTACTCAGTAGGAGTAAATCTTGGATAGTCCCCAGTTTGGGACTGTTCTTGAACACCTAATCTCACTTAGGATGTAAGTGTATAATGTGTATTAGGTTTTCAAGAAAATTTCGGCAGCATTTCCCCGTTTGTTCTCTAAGTACATATGTACTTAGAGAACAACGGGGAAATGCTGCCGAAATTTTCTTGAAAACCAAATACACATTATACACTTACATCCTAAGTGAGATTAGGTGTTCAAGGATGGGATAGGTGGTACACATTTATTATATATAAGATTGACATCAAATGTGTTTGTTGGCCTAGAAACCCGTCCAAGATTGACTAATATATACTTGTTTCCTAATATATACTTGTTTAAAAGGTTAACTGATGTTATACAACTTTTTCTGAAAATATATAACATCGTTATATGTACTTACACTTTGTTAATACTAATATTGTGCAGTCTCTGTCTTCCCATAACAATGACTATGAATTGGGCCTCTATGTCAATGTTAACGTTCCCTATTGAAGAACAATTGGACATCATCCTAGATGATCGTTCCTTAAACCAATTGGTCATACCCAAACATTGGCGTTTTCTAAAAGTAATACACTACATGCCTGGTAAAGTGACCCTAACTTTTGGAAATTATTCACATGTAATCGAGGTTGAGTATGATTTGGCGGGAAATCTTGTATCAAAATCCGGTTGGCGTGATTGGATTGGAGAGCTGCATGTGGTCCGTTGGAATAGGCTTTTTCTCCGTCCATTTGGCGATAATTCCATCAAAGTTCCCCGATCATCTTCTGCGGTATGAGCGCACGGCGTCGCATATCAGCACAGACAAATCTGAATCTGAGGCCCCTATTAGTTCAGATTCGTCTAAATATAGTGAGGAGCTTCGTGACACAGCTTCATCATCAAAAAGAAGTTACTGATGCATGCGGGACCATGTTGGTGTAGTATTTAGTTGTCTATCTATCTAGACTTGTCTGTAGTAATAGTTTTTTTAATTATGCGCATGTTTAGGGGTACACCAACCCCTTTGTTTAGTTATTGTTATAACTAAAGTGTGTGTTCCCATGATTGGAACTGTAAGTTGCTACATGAATGCTTATAACTGAAGTGTGTGTTCCCATGAATGTTCCCATTTACATGATTACACTACTATTTTCTCATATTGTCTTGCCTCAAAAAAAAAATTCTTTTATTGTTTAGTCTATTTTAATACGACATACTTGCTTATATCTTTCTTAATGATGAACTGTAATACGACATACTTGCTTATATACTTGTTTCCTAATATATACTTGCTTTCCTAATATATACTTGCTTTCTCTGATCATAGAATGGATAGATCATGGATGTCCATTCGTAATCGTTGCACCCCAGAGTTTATATCTGGTCTTGATCAGTTTATTAGATTTGCCGAGGAACATAGGAAAAAACCTATAGATAGGTTCTACTGTCCATGTAGGCATTGCGGTAACAACTTGAAACTCAACACTGGTGAGGAAATCAAAAGTCATGTCATGTGCAACGGGATTGTACAAGGCTATACAGAATGGCACTGGCATGGAGAGATTTCAAAATCGAATCCAGTAGATGTCAATAGCAGTGCTTGGGTGGAAGAAGAAATTGCCTCTGATGACGTAAATGTGAACGAACCAGTTCCAGCAGACATTGTTGATGCGATGCTGGATAGTTGTAGGGTAGAGCACACCGATCCACCTCCTATCTTTACAAACATTGTGCATGATGCTGAGATACCGTTATACACAGACTGTGCTAAGTTTACGAAGCTTAGCGCTGTGCTGAGATTGTATAAGTTGAAAGCTAACAATAGATGGAGCGACAAAAGCTTCACTGAATTGTTGACTTTGTTGAAAGAAATTCTTCCTAAAGGAAACGAGCTGCCAATCTCAACATACCAGGTAAAGAAAATGTTGTGCCCAATGGGAATGGAGGCCAAAAAGATACACGCATGCCCGAATGATTGTGTATTATTTCAAAAGGACTATGTAGATTTGAAAGATTGTCCAAAATGTGGTGCGTCACGATATAAATTGACGACTTCGGGGGAGTCCAAAACTGGTTCTCCTGCCAAGGTGTTGTGGTATCTACCTATAACATCACGGTTTCAACGCTTGTTTGCAAATCCGAAAGATGCGAAGAATTTGAGGTGGCATGCAGATGTTAAGAAAAAAAATGATGGGATCCTACGACATGCGTCTGATTCCCCACAGTGGAAGAAGATTGATGTATTGTTCCCTAAATTTGGTGAAGAAGTCAGGAATCTAAGACTTGGGCTTTGTACAGACGGGATGAATCCGTACGGGACATTGAGCAGCCAACATAGCACTTGGCCAGTCATGCTTGTTATATACAATCTTCCTCCCTGGCTGTGTATGAAAAATAAGTACGTTATGTTGTCATTGTTGATATCGGGCCCTAAACAACCCGGAAATGATATCGATGTTTATCTTGAACCTTTGATTGATGACTTAAAGAAACTTTGGGCTGAAGGTGTGATGACCTATGATGCTTCAGCAAGAGAGACATTTCGTTTGCATGCTATGTTGTTTTGCACTATTAATGACTTTCCGGCATATGGGAATTTGTCTGGATATAGTGTCAAAGGAGCTAAAGCGTGTCCTATATGTGAAGAAAACACTGATTCAATAAGACTAAAATATGGCGGCAAGACTGTATATCTTGGTCATCGAAGGTTTCTTTCAAAATTCCATCCGTATCGTAGGAAGCGCAAAGCATTCAATGGATGGAATGATGAACGGAGTGCACCTAAACCTATACCAGGGGATGTTGTTTATGAAAGAGTAAAAGACATTGTCAATGAATTTGGTAAGAAATCACAATGTAGTATGGCCACACAGAGTGACAATTCTTCATTCAAAAAGAAGTCAATATTTTGGGATCTTCCTTATTGGAGTTCTTTGTCAGTCAGGCATTGTATCGATGTAATGCACGTTGAGAAAAATGGCTGTGATAGCATCATTGGTACTCTATTAAATATACCAGGTAAGACTAAAGATGGGATAAAATCCAGACTGGACCTACGTGAAATGGGAATAAGGTCAGAATTAACAGAATTACGTGAAATGGGTAATAAAAGAACATACTTACCTCCCGCTTGTTACACGTTGTCTAGAAAGGAGAAGAAAACTTTTTGTGAATGCTTGGTAAATGTTAAGGTGCCACATGGTTACTCATCCAACATCCGTAGATTGGTATCAATGAAAGATCTGAAGTTGATAGGTCTTAAATCTCATGATTGTCACACTCTAATGCAACAAATATTGCCCGTGGCAATTCAATCTATATTGCCGAAGCATGTAAGGTTTGCAATTACCAGACTTTGTTTCTTTTTCAACAGTCTATGCAGCAAAGTTATTGACCCTGATACTCTCGATAATTTGCAAAGAGAAGTGGTTGTTACCCTATGTCAGCTTGAGATGTATTTCCCTCCTTCGTTCTTTGATATCATGGTACATCTTGTTGTCCACTTGACTAGGGAAGTGAAAATCTTGGGACCGGTTTTCTTACATTGGATGTATCCCTTTGAACGATACATGAGCGTTTTTAAAGGTGATGTTCGAAACCGTTATCGTCCTGAAGGGAGTATTATTGAAGGTTATGTGGCGAGAAAGGTTATGGATTTCTGCAATGACTTTCTCAGTGGTAATGACACTCCTGATAATGACAAGAATATTGAGGAGGGCAAAGGAATTTTGGGATCACGGGTGAAAGTAATCAGCCGTGAGCAGTTGGAACAAGCTCACTTGTATATTTTACATAATATGGACGAAGTGAGTGATTATATCGAGGAACATACCAATTTCATAAAGAGACAACATCCTCGAGCAAGTTCAATGTGGCTTGCTAGAGAGCATAATAAGACTTTTACTAAGTGGTTTGAAGATAAAGTCTTACATCAACTATCTCAAACACCAAATGATATTACAGAAACTATCAAATGTCTCGCCTTTAAACCAAAACCGAATGTTATGTCTTATGAAGGGTTTGACATTAATGGATTCACATATTACACAAAGCGCCAAGATGATAAGAGTGTCGTCCAAAATAGTGGGGTCACTCTTCAAGCGTCAACTATGTACTTTGCAAGTGCAAAGGATAAGAGTCCACGTGAAGCTAAAATGTCATATTACGGTGTCATTGAAGACATTTGGGAGTTTGACTACATAGTTTTAAATATTCCGCTCTTTAAATGTAATTGGGTTGATAACACCAAAGGAGTTATAGTGGATGAATTGGGTTTCACTTTGGTGAACTTTGAAATGATTGGCGAGAAGGCTGAACCATTCATATTGGCATCACAGGCAAAACAAATATTCTATATCGATGATCCTGCAAATGATAAATGGTCGGTTGTTCTTCATGGTAAAAGACAGTTCATTGAAGATCCTATAGATGAAGAAGAGTACTATGATAAGTATGATGACTCCAGTCCATTCTCAGTTGGGTTGCCAACTCCACAAAATATTGAAGCTAATGATGACTTATATGTGCGCGGAGATCACAATGAAGGATTGTTAATTGATAAAAGATCACAATTTTAGAGACATGTATGTTTATACAAATGGTAAATGTTTTCCTTTTTCTAATTTATACAAATGCTAAATGTTTTCCTTTTTCTAGTTGATACAAATGCTAAATGTTTGCCTTTTTTATGACATTTTCAGATGGCTGACCATGATGAGAATGATGTTCATGATGAGCATGAAGTCCATGATGAGCATGTTGTCCATGACGAGCATGGCGAGGATACCAATGTAAGTTCTAAAAACATATCCTGTATTTCTATAAAATTCATTATCTTCTAGTTATGTCATATATCCTATATTTCTATATTGGCCTAATTCAGTGTGTTTATTTTTGTCAAATTTTAGGTTGATGATGCACATGTACCCACTGAAGCACTGGAGCAACTTGATGCGCGGAGAGGACATTCCAACTCGAGATATCGTCTACCGTTTCCTCCTCCTCCGCAGTAATATCCTCATCTCTAAACGTTTCTCGTAGGATTCTGAACCCCTCCCTTCCCTCTACTACATCGAAGCCATGCCGCAGTTGAACCCTTTCGCCGAGCCCTACCCGGCCAAGCAGGCGTCGCCTGAAGCACCACCGTCGTTGTCGTCTCCACCTCCATCGCTACTTGTTGTGCTAGTCCTGACAGTTTATCACCCCACATGCCTTCCTCCTCAGTTCCTGCCGCTAGACGACCACACAATGGATCCAAGAGGATTGCAGGCGTTCGCCAAAGACTATAGGCTGAGTTAACTCAATAGTTAACTCAGCCTATAGTCTTTGGCAAACGCCTGCATATCCTCTTGGATCCATTGTGTGGTTGTCTAGCGGCATGAACTGTGGAGGAAGGCATGTGGGGTCATAAACTGTTAGATATAATTGGGATGTTGATAGTGATGATGAATGATACTTTGTAAATGAATGTTTCTGAATGTTAAAACATGTATTTGAATGATTCTATATGTGTGAACGTGACAATTGAATTGATGTCTGAATGTATCTACTTGTGTGAATCTTTTTATGTTAATTTTGCAGGTTTGTGGCCTGTTTGTAGGCTGATATCAATGGATGTCGTAAACCTGCAGTTCAGAAAACTGAACTGCAGGTTCTCATCCTACTGACCAGCCACAGCAGGCCTGCAAACAGATTTATAAAAAAAAAATAGATATAGGCATCGGTTATTTACCGATAACCGTCAGCACAGACTTACAGCGTCGGTTTTTTGTTGAACACCGACGCCAAAAGGGTTCGCGCCACAGAAAACGGCGTCATCTAGGACACTTTTCTGCGTCGGTTTTTTAGTATATAACCGACGCAGAAAGCGTCCTAGATGACGCCATTTTCTGTGGCGCGAACCCTTTTAGCGTCGGTGTTTTATAATAAACTGACGCCTTTATATTAAATAGGCGTCGGTTTTTTAACCGACGTTGAAGTGTCCAACCTTTTAGCGGCGCCCACATAGGCGTCGTTCAGAAACCGACGCCAAAGGGGGTTAAACAACCGACACTAAAAGGCACTTCTGTAGTAGTGAAGTTGGCTAGAATTGGAAATTGGGTGAAGAAAACCAATAATCAAGCATTGGTTTAGGGTTTTCACCATGAATCCGAGGTAGAAGATGATTAAAACTCACCAACATGTTGTGGTCATTCTTCTCCTACTCTTGAGCTCTCCCTTGGTTGGCCAAAGCAAAGTGAGGAAAGAAAAACCAAGGAAACGATCCTTATGTGTATTGGAAATATATATACGTAAGGGATTTTTAAGGAAAGAGAAAATGGGATTATTTTCTTTAAATTCCAAAATAATTTCCATCAAATCCCCCTCCATTTCTTGGACACAAAGACACCTTCATTATCTTGCAAAACCTCTTCATTATCCAAGAATTAATGGAAAAGAAATTAAGCACCTTAAAGAGTTTTTATATTAATATCCATTTTTGAGTGGAATTTCTTTTTCTTATAATAATGGTGAGTGGACTTTCACCTCCTTTGTATATGCTCGTGCCTTTGCAAGGCTCAAGGATGTCCGCACACATCTGAATCCAACCATATTAGTTTTGGTGGAAGGTCCTTCAAATTATTTTATTTATTTTTGCAATAAATTGAATTAGGGTTTCAATTAGGCTTAAATCATGATTATTTTAATATCAAGATTCTCTCTCCTTCAAAGTAGCTCAAATGAGATTTCCCTCTCATTTTATTTCCTATACAGGATGCCAAGAAATATAAGGGACCTTATTGAAGTGGAAATTTGCATATTGAACCCAAGGCTTTGGGTAAATTGCTCATTACACCAAAACTAGGTTTTAATGCACAAACATTGCTTTATGAGCTCTTTCTTGGTACTCAGGCCTTCACTGGCCATACCTTTTGCATCATATTTATTCCCATGATGATTCAACATATGAGGAACATTTTGGCATGCAAAATTTGCTAATTAACCCCTCAACTTGGGTAAATTTCACTTTAGTCCAACACAAATAAATTATTATTTCAACATTGTTCAGAAAGGACTAAAATTGAAATATAAGTTCCACTTGAGACTTAATTACTTTAACAAAGATAAGAGCAAGCCTCTAATCAACTTTATTTAAGCAAAACACCTAGGGTTAAAGCATAACCCAGGTCAGGGATGTTACAGTATGGACTTTGGTGGAACCACCTGAATGGGTAAAACCCATAGGGTGCAAATGGGTCTTCAAGAAGACCGACGTTGATGACAATGTGCAAACGTATAAAGTCAAATTTGTTGCAAAGGGTTTTCAACAAGTTTAAGGTGTTGACTATGATGACACTTTTTCTCTATTTGCCATGATTAAGTCCATCAGGACCATGCTTGTTATTGCGGCTTACTATGACTATATAATTTGGCAAATGGATGTTAAAACCTGTAACATCCCTGACCTGGGTTATGTGTTAACCCTAGATGTTTTACTTAAGTAAGTTAATTAGATGCTTGCTTATATCTGGTAAAAAGTAGTTATGGCTCATGAGGAACTTATCTTTCAATTTTTAGTCCTTTTTGAATAATGTTGAAATAATGTTTTATTTGTTTTGGACTAAAGTCCAAATTACCCAAGTTGAGGGGTTAAATTGCAAATGTTACATGGTGAAATGTAGCTCATATGTTTAAGAATCATAGGAATGAAAATTATGTAGAGGTATGGCTTGTAGAAACCTAGATACCAAGAAAGAGTTTGTTGAGCAATGTTTGTGCATTAAAACCTAGTTTTGGTGCAGTTTGCAATTTACCCAAAACCTAGGGTTCAATATGAAAAATGTCACTTCTAGAGGTTCCCTGATAATTCTTGGAATCATTTAGAGGCAAGAAAATCAGAGGGGAACCTCATTTGAATCACTTTTGAGGAGAGAGAAATTTGATATTAAAATAATCAAGATTTAAGCATAATTAGAACTTTACTTCAATTTAATGAAAAAATAAATATAATAATTAAAGAGCCCTTCATCCAAAAGGTGATGGATGATTTTGCAAAAGGATGGAAGACCACGTGCCTTGCAATGGCACGAAAATATCTCAAGTGAGTGGAGAGCCCACTCACATTAAGTTAATAAAAAGAAATATCCACTAAATATGGGATATTAGTATTATATGATTTAAGGTGTTTAATTTGTTTTCATTTAATTTGAGGATAATGAAGAGGATTGCAAAGTGGAAAAGGATGTCTTCGTGGGCAAGGAGTTGAGGGGGGATGTGGCATCAATAAAATAAAATAAAGGAATTAATTATTACTTTCTCTCTCATTGAATTTTGTTTATAAAAAACACCATTTACAACTCAAATGAAAGGATTTTTCGAACCTTCCTTCACTCTTTGCTAAACCAACAACCAAGGGAGTTTATGAGCATGAGGAGGACGATCCCCAACCTTTAGGTAAGCTCCATGGTCTTCTTTCACTTTGATTTCATGGTGGAAATCGAAAATCAATGTTTGATTTCTTCTTTTCTCCATTCAATCTTCAACTTTGGCCATTCTTTTCATTCAATGACTTGAGCATGAGCTTGTGATAGTTGAGAAAGCTTATTCCACCATTAAGGATGTGAATGTTTAAGCTTGGATCTAACTTTGAAGGCGGGTTATATAACTTGAACCCTTGAATATTATTATTGATTTCATATCTTTATCAATTGTTGATATTTTCTTCATCCTCAAAATTTTATTTTGTTGATTGATGAAATCACCATAAAAATCACAGCAAGTTTCAAAGGTTTGTAGCTTGAAGATGATGATTTCATTTCAATCACGCACCTCAAATAATATCTTGGGCAAACGGTTTCATTTGACTTGAGACCAAACGGTCTCAAGATCGTTTGAAACCAAACGGTCTCAAGACCGTTTGGGATCAAACGGTCTCAAGACCATTTGGTGATCCTTGTTGATGAAATTGAATGATGATCAAATGAATCAATTTAATTTGTTTGAAATAGTTTCAAGTATTGAAGTTCCATCAAATGCAAACCCTAATCGGGTGAAATGTTGAAACCCAAATTGAGTTGAATCAATTTTTGGGAAGATTTGGCCCAAACGATCTTCAGACCGTTTGGTGACCAAATATCTCAAGACCGTTTGGTGACCAAATGTCATGCAAACGGTCTCAAGACCATTTTGTGGTCCAAGGTTATGGTCAAAGGTTGGAAATCCAAGGGCTATTAGTTGAAGGTCCCATTGATGGATGATTCATTATTTGTAACCATAAATCGATTAATTGATGGAAACTCCATTATGATTCATTCAGTTTCAAGATGTTTTGGACCAAAAGGTCTTGAAACCATTTGGAATCAAATGGTTTCAAAACGGTTTGGATGATCAAGTGGTTTTAATTTTCAAACGGTTTCAACTATTGGTTTGTCCAATCGATCTTAGTGATGAATTGTTCAAACGGTTTCTAATGTTGATTGCCCAAAAGGTTTCAAAACCATTTGGAGGGAAAATGGTATTAACCCTAGATGCCCAAATGATTTCAAAACCATTTGGAGGGCATTTGACTTGAAACTGTTTGGACATTCAAAGGTCAAAACTGAATGGAGGTTCAACATATACAAAATTGATTGAAGACTTAAGGTGATGAAAGATCAGTTGACTCAATAATTGATAAGGATGATTATCAAAGGTATGTACAATGGTTGAATTCCTAAAACACTTAGGTGATTAGTAATCTTAGAATGGTTAACTTTTGATGCTTATGGAAGCAATGACTCAATATACTATTCTAACCCTAAGTGTATGTATTTGAATTAAGGGTTGACTCAATCTAATCAAGTTTGAAGAAATTAAACACCCTAAAGAGGATGAGAGGGAGGGACTCATACATGATTGAGAATCATGTGGTGATTAACCCTCAATACCTTTAATATGAATAAGATATGTAATCAGGATTTGATCCATGAAGATGAGATCATGAAACCCTAATCGAGAAGGTTGATGAGCTCTAACCCTAATTTAGGGTAAATCTAGGTGAAACCCTAATCTAGGGTGATGATGTAACCCTAATTTTTTATAATAAGGTGAAAGACCCTAATCCAGGGTATTTTGATGAGAAACCCTAATTTGGGGAAAAGTTATAAGAAACCCTAATACAAGGTAATGATGTGTGAAATCATAATTCAGGGTAATAGTGTAACCCTAATTTAGTGTAATAATGTAAGAAACCCTAATTTGATGGGAATTGTACATCCTAACCCTAATTTGGGTAATGGGGTATGAGAAACCCTAATTGGATGTGAATAGTACATCTTAACCCTAATTGAGAAATGGGGTATGAGAAACCCTAATTTTTTGTTATAGTACATGAAACCCTAATCCTGGACAATGAAATGATGAATCATTAGTCCTATTTGTGCAGAGGGGATGAGTAACCCTGATTGACATAAAATGGGGAAACCCTAATCCTAATAAGGGTATAGTGTTGTTATTTTGTATAGCATGGTTTTGAAATGTAACTGAGATAACTGTTATCATGTGTACTAACCATGCAGGTTTTATGAGATGATGAGCATAGCCAGGTATGAGCTATGATGTTTTATTTATTGAGAATTATTTATGAGCTTGATGAGCCATAACATGCTTTGTTGTCTAGTGAGAGGTAACAAGAAATGAAATGGGCCTTGTGAGCCATGTGAGATGTTTGTGAAGCAAGTATCATGATTACCTTGGTCATATGACCTGAAGGTATCAGTTACCTGATAAGTGATGATGATCTATGAAAGATTGAGAATGCCCTGATGAGATGAGGAATTGAGATTCCCAATATTTTATTAAAAGTGAATAGTATCTGATAAAAGTATTACACATTCTTTACAGCATTGGGTATAATAATTGATGTTTGGGAAACATGATTGATTCTAAAAGAATATTGTAATACACTTAATTAATCAAGTGATATTATACAATGTAGTTACCCTGACCACAGATCCATCAGCATCAGAAATTGTTGTATGGTGAAACAAGTTTAACTCGGAACACATATTTTTGAATATGTGAGGGTAAATGGGTAAATATATCCTTATGCCCCATAGGAATGGCTGTGGGCTATATCCTATGTACGGGATTGGTTACAGACCATACCTGAGTTTGAGTATGGCTACAGGCCATGACTCCGTGATATGAAACCAGACATTGGCTACATGCCATAACCCTGAAGAGAGTATATGCTACGGGCTATAACTCTATAGAGAAGATGCCAATATACCCTGGCAAGCTAATTTTCAGTTTGACACTTGATGTCTCTGCCATATAATCTCATACTGACCGAGAAGGTTGAGGTCTTAGATTCTGGCTCTTCCATTGACCTTGTGTGGTACCAATGCTTACGTAATCGTGGTCGGTTAGAGTATGAATGGTATGCTTCATCTCTCCAGGGAATAAATGTGATTGTAAAATGTAATCATCTGTGTAGCGTATTTGCTTAAGAATGAAATACGAGAATCATTGGATGATGATATCTTACTTAGCATATCTTAGAAGATTAAATGTTATACATGTTCTTCATATTCCTTATTGAATAAATTACATGCTTCTTAATCAAGTTATAGCTTAAATGCTTTAATTAAGAATAATGCTCTAATCTGTTTAGACATTGATTTATCTACTACTGAATATGTCTAATTTCTCTACTTAGTTCTATTTTATTAAACTACAATAATAATGTTTTTGGTGGAGAGTTATATCTCACGTTGGGACTGGATCTCACTCCGTTTGTCACCAACATTTTTTAGGTGGACGTGGACAAGGAGGAAGAAATCCTTCAGAAGGTGAAGGACAGCAGCAACAACAATAGTAGGGAACAACAGTGATTTCTCAGGTGGAGACACTAGCTGATATGTCTTGTATATATGTATAGAAAGTCCTATGTGTCATCTCTATACTCTCAGGTCCTCAGAGTAGTATTTAGTACTATTGTTATCGATCTGAGATTTTATCTTGATGCCTCGAGACTCTTATGTTGCCTATGTACAAGTTTTAACAGGGCAATTGATGTATGTAACTCTTGAGAAGAGATGGTACAGGATATGTACTTGTGAACTAGAATGTAATTTAATTACTTTGGTTCTTTTTGAAATAGTTTTCCAATGTATGGATCTCTTCATAAATGGTTTTAAATTTTAGTGATTTTTGGTAATCCGTTGTTAATGATCGCTTCTGGTTTGTTCGTGTCAGTTTAGTGGTATTAGAGCTCTAGGTTCGCTGAGTCTACAAAGACACGGGATTAAGGTTGTTGAGTATGTTCTTGATTCTTCTAGTTTATCTGATAGTGTCTTCTGCTCATATAGGAGAAGAAGAAACTTGAAGATGTCTGGATCACACGAAGAACATGCTGCTGAGAGCAGCGTTGCTGTACTAAAAGGAGGTGTAAGGGACCAAGCTAGGGAAGAACATGTACCTGAACAGCCCCAGTTTTATCCAGCTATGATAGAGAATCCAGCCTTCCATACCCTATTCAGCCAGTTTTTGGCAACCATGACACATATGGCAGATAGGATGCCATCACCTGCACCTAGGGCACCAGCCCATGATGAAGGATAGGGAGTCGACAAGACTTTCGAACGACTTCGTCGGGTAGGAGCCACAGAGTATGTGGGTACAGCTGACCCAGCAGATGTTGACTTATGGATGACTGAGCTGGAGAAGGCTTTCAGGATTTTTAATATTCTTAAAGCTGAGAAGGTGAGACATGCAATGTTCCTTCTGAAAGGAAGTGTTGGTCACTGGTGGACAATTGAAGAAGGCAAAAGGCCAGGTGTCGAGGTTGGATGGGAAGAATTCTGACGAGAATTCATCGTTAGATACTTTCCTAGGACTTTTCTGGATGAGAAGATTACTCAGTTTGAGTGGAAGGACCACTGAACATTAGCGAGTATGAGGCTAAGTTCATGGAGCTTTTGTGGTTCTCTCTGCACATGGCATCTATAGATGAAGAGAGGATTCAACGTTTTGAGAAAGTGTTGAATGTTGAATTAACCACTCTTGTGTCTGCTTTAGAGAACAGGGAGACGTTTGCTACCTTCATGGAGATCTGTTAGACGGATAGAAAGGTCTATGATTGAGAAGTAACAGACCAGTGGTAAGAAGGTATATACTCAGTTTCAAGGACAGAGGTCTGAGGGCTTTAAGAAGCTGAGGTTTTCTGCACCAGCAACACCATCAAGATTTAATTTCCAGATGCAATGGATGTCGAGTAGGGGTAGGGGCCATAGTTTTATTTTTGCTAGAGCCCCCAGCACAGCATCAACATCAGTGACTGGACCCCACAGACCCTATCCTGAGACAAGGATCTGTCACCAGTGTAGACAGATGGTACATCTATAAGGGATTGTTTACTTGGGAACACAATGGTGACTCAACCTCCAAGGCAGAGTCAGCAAGGCTCTCAGAGAAGGTAGTTTTGTAGTGGTGCTACAGGACGTGGACAAGCGTCCCAAGCTGGTTCATCGACACCTAACAACTGAGCACAAGGTCAACAGCAAGCAACGATGAGATTCTATGTGATGAATCAACCTGAAGCAATAGTAAATCCTCGAGTCGTGACAGGTCAAATGGAACTATTTCATTCTGATATGTCTTTATCCTGCTTCGTATCAGTTTTGATTGATCTGAGTTCTACGCATTCCTTCATCACTCGAGAAGTGATTTTTGACTACAGTATGACAGTTGGTCATAGGGCAGAGAATTTGTTACTACAAACTCCTTTGCTTGGATCTGCAGTGTTGCAGGAGGTATGTTCTCCCTGCACTCTTTCCTTTTCTAAACATTACATTCAAGTGGATCTTATACCACTTGAGATGCATGGTTTCAATATAATTCTAGGGATGGATACCCTAGAAAAATACAAGGTTGTCTTGCATTGTAGTTCCAAGCAGGCTGTGTTCACACATGAAGGTGACACATGGATCTTTCAGGGAGAAAGAAAGATTCTTCCAACTTGTCTTGTGTCATATATGGTAGCTGAGAAGTTGATGAGATAAGGATGCTTTGCATACTTGGATCATGTGGTAGACACCACAATAGAGAGCCTTAATCTTTCTGAAGTTTCAATAGTGAGGGAGTCTGAAGATGTGTTTCCTGAGGAACTTCCAGGTATTCCTCCGCCCTGAGAGATTGATTTTGAAATTAATCGAATCCTGGGAACACAATCAATAGCTCAAACACCATACATAATGGCACCTACTGAGATGGAAAAGCTCAAGAAGCAGTTGCAGGAGTTGCTTGAGAAAGGTTTTATCCGACCGAGTACTTCACCATGGTGTGCTCCGGTTCTCTTTGTTAAGAAGAAGGATGGATCTATGCAATTATGCATTGATTACAGACAGTTAAATAAAGTAACTATAAAGAATAAGTATCCTCTGCCAAGGATAGATGACATGTTCGATCAGTTGCGTGGTGCAACTATCTTCTCTAAGATAGATCTGAGGTTGGGATACCATCAGGTGCGTATCAAGGAGAGTGAAATACCTAAGTCTGCCTTTAGGACAAGGTATGGTCACTATGAGTTCATAGTTATGTCGTTTGGACTGACTAATGCACCAACTTCTTTCATGGAACTCATGAATAGAATCTTTTGACCTTTTCTTGATCAGTTCATAGTAGTATTCATAGATGATATCTTGATCTATAGTAGATATGCTCAACAACATGAGCAGCACCTCCGTCAGGCTTTGACTTTGCTAAGAAAGCATAAGTTGTATGCTAAGTTTAGCAAGTGTGAGTTCTGGTTACCATAAGTTTCTTTCCTAGGACATGTAATATCTGCCTTAGGTATCCATGTTGATCCTAAGAAGGAAGAATCTATCCTACAATGGGAACAGCCAAAGACACTGACGGAGATACGTAGTTTCCTAGGATTGGCAGGCTATTACAGGAGGTTCATTAAGAACTTCAGTTCCATCGATTTACCCCTAACCAAGTTGACCAGGAAGGATGTTCCTTTTGTTTGGAATGACAAGTGTCAACATTCTTTTCAACTGTTAAAAGAAAGGTTAACAAGTGCACCTATACTAGTGTTACATGAGCAAGGGAAGGGGTACATAGTTTTTTGTGATGCATCTACAAATGGCTTAGGATGTGTGTTGATGCAGGATAAATTAGTGATTTCTTTTGCTTCTCGATAGCTTAAGAAACACGACGAGAATTATTCGACACATGATCTAGAGCTAGTTGTTGTGGTTCATGCTTTGAAAATCTGGAGGCATTATCTTTATGGAGAGACATTCCAGATTTTCACAGACCATAAGAATCTAAAATATATCTTCTCTCAACATGAGTTGAACATGAGACAGTGTCGCTGGATGGAGTTAATCAAGGACTATGATTGTACAATTGATTATCATCTAGGGAAGGCTAATGTAGTGGCTGATACATTAAGTAGGAAATCATCATCACCATCCCTAGATAAAGCATAGTTGAACTCTTTAGTGTGCTTTAAAAGGGATATTCTTATCTCTTTGAGGAAAAATAACGTATAACTTAAGGTATCATTGTTAACCGGGTTGTTAGCTGAGATGTAAGTAAAACCTACTCCAAGATAGCAGATTAAAGAAGCACAGCAATCTGATACTGTAATTCAAAAAATCAGGTCAGAGTATGGTAGTGAGAAACGGGATGGCTTTCGTGATTCAGAGGATCAAGTAGTTTGTTACCATGGTAGGATGGTAGTGCCTGATGCCAATGGTTTAAGGAAATTGGTTTTGGAGGAAGATCATTCTTTGATGTATGCAATGCATCCAAGGAGCACCAAAATGTATCATAACTTGAAGGATATGTATTGGTGGCCCGGATTGAAGAAGGATGTAGCTGAGTTTGTTATGCGGTATCCGGTGTGTCTATAAGTTAAAGTTGAACGTCAAAAGCCCGCATGAACAATGCAACCAATATTCTATACCACACTGGAAATGGGATCACGTAACTATGGACTTTGTGGTTGGTTTGCTTAGAATAGCCAAAAGTCATTATTCCATCTGGGTGATCGTTGATAGGTTGACTAAGTAAGCACATTTTCTTCCTGTCAAAACAACTTATACTACTGAGAAGCTTGCACAGATTTATATAGATGATATAGTGTGTTTACACGGGGTACCAACTACTATTATTTCTAATAGAGGTCCCCAGTTCACGAGTGGTTTTTGGGAGTGACTCCATAAATCTTTGGGTACATAGTTAAGGTTTAGTACTGCCTTTCACCCACAGACAGATGGACAATCTAAAAGGACCATACAAACCGTGGAGGACTTGCTTAGGGCATGTGTCCTTCAATTTGTAGGAAGTTGGGATCTACATCTGAGCATGATAGAATTTGCTTATAATAATAACTATCAGCACAGTATTGACATGGCACCATATGAAGCATTATATGGTAGACGTTGTAGGTCTCCATTATGTTGGTATGAAACTAGAGAATATCAAATTTTGGGTCCTGAGTTAGTGTAGGAAACAACTGAGAAGATTAAAGTAATTCAACAACAGTTGAGGGTTGTACAGGATAGATAGCAATCTTACGCTGATAAGCAGTGTAGACCCTTATAATTTCAAGTTGGAGACAGAGTATATCTCAAGGTCTCACCTTGGAAAGGTGTCCTTAGATTTGGAAAGAAAGGAAAGTTAGCTCCTAGATTTATGGGGCCTTATCCAATCATTGCACGGATTGGAAAGGTAGCCTATAAGTTGGAGTTTCCATCTGAGCTACACAGATTGCATCTAGTTTTCCATATCTCCATGCTGAGAAAGTGTCACCCTGACACGAAGTCAGTTTTGCAACATGTGAAAGTAGAGTTAAATGATGATATATCATATGTTGAAGGACCTGTACAGATCCTTGATAGAAGAATTAAAAAGCTGAAAAAGAAAGACATATGTCTTGTAAAAGTTCTCTGGCATCAATGTGGCGTTGAAGAAGCTACATGGGAACTAGAGGAAGAAATGAGGAGGAATTATCCTTCTCTTTTCTCTTGATGTTTTTGTTGATGATTTCGGGAACGAAATCCCTATTAGGGGTGGATAAATAGTAGCATCCTTGGCCTGGGTTGTGTGTTAACCCTAGATGTTTTACTTAAGAAAGTTAATTAGATGCTTTCTTATATCTGGTAAAAAGTAATTATGGCTCATGAGGAACTTATGTTTCAATCTTTAGTCCTTTCTGAATAATGTTGAAATAATGTTTTATTTATTTTGGACTAAAGTGCAAATTACCCAACTTGAGGGGTTAAATTGCAAATGTTACATGGTGAAATGTTCCTCAGATGTTGAAGCATCATAGGAATGAAAATTATGTAGAGGTATGTCTTGTAGAAGCCTGAATACCAAGAAAGAGCTTGTTGAGCAATGTTTGTGCATTAAAACCTAGTTTTGGTGCAATGTGCAATTTACCCAAAACCTAGGGTTCAATATGTAAAATGTCACTTCTAGAGGGTCCCTGATAATTCTTGGCATCATGTAGAGGCAATACATTCAGAGGGGCACCTCATTTGAATCACTTTGGAGGAGAGAGAATCTTGATATTAAAATAATCAAGATTTAAGCATAATTGGAACTTTACTTCAATTTTATGCAAAAATAATTATAATAATTGAAGAGCCCTTCAACCAAAAGGTGAGGGATGATTTTGCAAAAGGATGGACGACCATATGCCTTGCAATGACACAAAAATATCTCAAGTGAGTGGAGAGCACACTCACATTAAGTTAATAAAAAGAAATATCCACTGAATATGGGATATTAGTATTATATGATTTAAGGTGTTTAATTTGTTTTCATATAATTTTAGGATAATGAAGAGGATTGCAAAGGGGAAAAGGATGGATTCGTGGGAAAGGATTTTAGGGGGAGATGTGGCATCAATAAAAGAAAATAAAGGAATTAATTATTACTTTCTCTCTCATTGAATTTCTTTATAAAAACACCATTTACAACTCAAATGAAAGGATTTTTCGACCCTTCCTTCACTCTTTTCTAAACCAACAACCAAGGGAGATTAGTAGAAGTAGGAGGACGATCCCCAACCTATAGGTAAGCTCCATGGTCTTCTTTCACCTTGATTTCATGGTGGAAATCGGAAATCAATGCTTGATTTCTTCTTTTCTCCATTCAATCTTCAACTTTGGCCATTCTTTTCATTCAAAGACTTGAGCACGAGTTTGGGATAGTTGAGTAAGCTTCATCCACCATTAAGTACATGAAGGTTGAAGCTTGGATCCAACTTTGAAGGCGGTTTATATAACTTGAACCCTTGAATATTATTATTGATTTCATATCTTTATCAATTGTTGATTCTTTCTTCATCCTCGAAATTTTATTTTGTAGATTGATGAAATCCCCATGAAAATCACAGCAAGTTTCGAAGGTTTGTAGCTTGAGTATGATTATTTCATTTCAATCACACACCTCAAATAATATCTTGGGCAAACGGTTTCATTTGACTTGAGATCAAACGGTCTCAAGATTGTTTGAAACCAAATGGTCTCAAGACCGTTTGGGATCAAACGGTCTCAAGACCGTTTGGTGATCCTTGTTGATGAAAATGAATGTTGATCCAATGACTCAATTTGATTTGATTGAAATAGTTTCAAGTATTGAAGTTTCATTAAATGCAAACCCTAATTGGGTGAAATGTTGAAACCCTAATTGAGTTGAATCAATTTTTGGGATGATTTGGCCCAAACGGTCTTAAGATCGTTTTGTGACCAAACGGTCTCAATACCATTTTGTGGTCAAAGGTTATGATCAAAGGTTGGAAATACAAGGGCAATTAGTTGAAGGTCCCATTGATGGATGATTCATTGTTTGTAACCCTAAATCGATTGATTGATGAAAACTCCATTATGATTCATTCGGTTTCAAGATGTTTTGGAACAAACGGTCTTGAGACTGTTTGAGTCCAAATGGTCTTGAAACCGTTTGGAATCAAACAATTTCAAAACCATTCAGATGATCAATTGGGTTTAATTTTCAAACGATTTCAACTATTGATTTGTCCAATCGATCTTAGTGATGAATTATTCAAACAGTATCTAATGTTGAGTTCCCAAATAGTTTCAAAACCATTTGGATGGCAAATGGTCTTAACCCTAGATGCCTAAATGGTTTTAAAACTGTTTGGAGGGCAATTGACTTCAAACCGTTTGGAGATTCAAAGGTCAAAATCGAATGGAGGTTCAACATATACAAAATTGATTGAAGACTGAAGGTGATGAAAGATCAATTGATTCCATAATTGATAAGGATGATTATCAAAGGTATGTATAATGGTTGAATTCCTAAAACACTTAGGTGATTAGTAATCTTATAATGGTTAACTTTTGATGCTTATGGAAGCAATGACTCAATATACTATTCGAACCCTAAGTGTATGTATTTGAATTAAGGGTTGATTCAATCTAATCAAGTTTGAAGAAATTAAACACCCTAAAGAGGATGAGAGGGAGGGGCTCATACATGAGTGAGAATCATGTGGTGATTAACCCTCAAAACCCTGATTTCGGGAAAAGTTATAAGAAACCCTAATACAAGGTAATGATGTGTGAAATCATAATTCAGGTTAATCGTGTAACCTTGATTTAGTGTAAAATGTAAGAAACCCTAATTTGATGGGAATTGTTCATCCAAACCCTAATTTGGATAATGGGGTATGAGAAACCCTAATTGGATGTGAATAGTACATCTTAACCCCAATTGAGAAATGGGGTATGAGAAACCCTAATTTTGGGTTATAGTACATGAAACCATAATCCTGGACAATGAAATGATGAATCATTAGTCATATTTGTGCAGAGGGGATGAGTAACCCTGATTAACATAAAATGGGGAAATCCTAATCCTAATAAGGGTATAGCGGTGTTATTTTGTATAGTATGGTTTTGAAATGTAACTGAGATAACTGTTATCATGTGTACTAACCATGCAGGTATTATGAGATGATGAGCATAGCCAAGTATGATCTATGATGTTTTATTTATTGAGAATTGTTTATGAGATTGATGAGCCATAACATGCTTTGTTGCCTAGTGAGAGGTAACAAGAAATGAAATGGGCCTTGTGAGCCATGTGAGATGCTTGTGAAACAAGTATCATGATTACCTTGGTCAGATGACCTGAAGGTATCAGTTACCTAACAAGTGATGATGAGTTCTGAAAGATTGAGAATGCCCCTAATGTGATGAATAATTAAGGTTCCCAATATTTTATTAAAAGTGAATAGTATCTGATAAAAATATTACACATTCTTTACAGCATTGGGTATAATAATTGATGTTTTGGAAACATGATTGATGATAAAAGAATATTGTAATACACTTAATTAATTAAGTGATATTATATAATGTAGTTGCCCTGACCACATATCCATCAGCGTCAGAAATTGCTGAATGGTGAAATGAGTTTAACTCGGAACACATATTTTTTAATATGTGGGGGTAAATGGGAAATTATATCCTTATGCCCCATAGTAATGGTTGCGGGCTTTATCCTATGTACGAGATTGGTTACAGACCATACCCCAGTTTGAGTATGGCTAAGGGCCATGACTCTGTTATATGAAACCAGGCATTGGCTACGGGCCATAACCCTGAAGAGAGTATATGCTACGGGCTA
This sequence comes from Alisma plantago-aquatica, assembly GCA_963693085.1. NCBI lineage: Eukaryota > Viridiplantae > Streptophyta > Magnoliopsida > Alismatales > Alismataceae > Alisma > Alisma plantago-aquatica. The sequence continues at coordinate 1,066,258,392 of OY856412.1, forward strand.
TAACTCTATAGCGAAGATGCCAATATACCCTGACAAGCTAATTGCAGTTTGACACGTGATGTCTCTGCCATATAATCTCGTACTGACTGAGAAGGTTGAGGTCTTGGATTTTGGCTCTTCCATTAACCTTGTGTGGTACCGATGCTTACGTAATCGTGGTCGGTTAGAGTATGAATGGCATACTTCATCTCTCCAGGGCATAAATGTGATTGTAAAATGTAATCAGTTGTGTTACGTATTTGCTTAAGAATGATATATGAGAATCATTGGTTGATGATATCTTGCTTAGCATATCTTAGAAGATTAAATGTTAAACATGTTCTTCATATTCCTTATTGAATAAGTGACATGATGCTTAATCAAGTTATAGCTAAAATGCTTTGATTAAGAATAATGCTCTAATCTATTTAGACATTGATTTATCTGCTGCTGAATATGTCTAATTTCTCTACTATGTTCTATTTTATTACACTGCAATAATAATGTTTTTGGTGGAGAGTTATATCTCTCATTGGGACTGGGTCTCACACCGTTGGTCCCCAACATTTTTTAGGTAGACACGGACGAGGAGGAACAAATCCTTCAGCAGGTGAAGGAGAGCAGCAACAACAATAGTAGGGAACAACAGTGATTTCTCAGGTGGAGACACTGGCTGATATGTCTTGTATATATGTTTAGAAAGTCCTATGTGTCGTCTCTGTACTAAGGTCCTCAGAGTAATAGTTAGTACTTTAGTTATCGATCTGATATTTTGTCTTGATGCCTCGAGACTCTTATGTTTCCTATGTACAAGTTTTAACAGGGCAATTGATGTATGTAATTCTCGAGAAGAGATGGTATAGGATATGTACTTGTGAATCAAAATTTAATTGAATTACTTTGGTTCTTTTTGAAAGAGTTTTCCAGTGTATGGATCTCTTCATAAATGGTTTTAAATTTCAGTGATTTTTGGTAATCCACTGTTAATGATCGCTTTCGGTTTGTTCGTGTCAAAACCGCATTCCTTAATGGGAATATAAATGAGGATGTTTTACATGAAACAACCTGAAGGTTTTGTAGATCCAAAGAATGCCAATAAAATCTGTAAGCTACAAAGGTCAATCTATGGATTGAAGCAAGCATCTCGGAGTTGGAATCTTCAATTTGATGAGGAAGTCAAAGTGTTTGGCTTTATTCAAAATGAAGATGAACCTTGTGTGTACAAGAAGGTTAGTGGGAGTACAACCACATTCCTCATATTGTATGTGGATGACATACTATTGTTGGGGAATGATGTCACAGCCTTAGAGAAGGTAAAGATTTGGCTTGGAAATACTTTCTCAATGAAGGATTTAGGAGAAGCATCTTACATTCTAGGTATTAAGATCTATCGAGATAGATATAGAAATTTTCTCGAACTAAGTTAGAGCACGTACACTGAAAAAGTGTTGAAGTGGCTCAGCATGGAGAACTCAAAGAGAGGCAATATCCCCATGCAGCATGCAGTCGCCATCTCTAGAGCTCAATGTCCCCAATCTTGTAAATAGAGGGAGCGTATGAATGAGATCCCATATGCATCAGTCATCGGATGCATTATGTACGCTATGTTATGCACACACCCAAATTTCTCGTATGCCCTCAACATGATGAGCAGGTACCAATCAGATCTTAGGGATTCTCATTAGAAATTTGTAAAGAACATTCTCAAGTACATGCGACGGACTAAGGATCAATTCCTTATATATGGCGGCGAGGAAGAACTGGTAGTAAGGGGTTACATCGATGCAAGCTTCCAAACTGACAAAGATGATTATAGATCGCAATCAGGATTTATATTTTGCCTAAATAATGGTGTTGTGAGCTGGAAGAGTTCCAAACAAGAAATATTTGTCGATTCTGCTACTGATGTCGAGTATATCGCTGCTTCACATGCAGCAAAGGAGGTTGTATGGATCAAGAAGTTCATCACTGAACTTGGTATAGTTCCCAGTAGCTGTGATTCAATTGAGCTTTATTGTGACAATAATGGAGCTATTGCTCAAGCTAACGGTCCCAGATCACATTAGCGGTCCAAGAACATACTGCGACACTTTCATCTCATACGGGAGATTGTACAACGAGGAGATGTGAAGATTTGCAAAGTATCAACTGAAGACAACATAGCTGATCCACTGACGAAGGCCCTTTCTCAGTACAAGCATGATGGTCATGCTAGGTCACAAGGACTGAGGTTCCTAAGTGAATGGCTCTAAGTGCAAGTGGGAGTCTGTTGGTATGTATGAACATAGAGCAAGTCAAGAGATGATTGTAATGAGATACTTTGTAAATGATTTGAATAATAATAAAGGTAATTTCCAATCTATATGTTTTAACTATTTCTGAGATGATAGTGTAAACATGATAGATGTCTAGAGAATGGTTTTACTCAATGACGTATGCCTTTCGCTTAAGGACCTAAGTGATGAGATCATATGTATGTTAAGAGTATACATTCTTGTTTAGTCCCTAGTCGGTTGTTATTGTGGAAAAAACCATAGACATCAATAACACTAAAGACTATATTGTGTGTTGGTTGATGACAAAATCTCATTAGTCATGATATAGTGATATCAAACCAAGAACATATGTACTTGTTAGAGAACAAGTGTATCTGACAAACAAACCATGAGAGTGACACATGGAACCATGATTTGGTAGCCACAATCATCTCTCACAGTGATGGTGGTGAGTGTGATTCTTTGACCTGAAATCACTACACTCAACACATGTCGTTGGGTACACGTTGACATCATCAAATGCAGTCCTGAAACATGGGTTGTTATAAAGGTGATGATTGGGTGGTCTTGACACATGGGGCATTTGAAGGGTGAGTGATAGATATGGGATTTGTCCTGTAACATAATGAATCTTGGTTATAATCCCCAGGTAAACCTTTTTCCCAAGTTTTCCTTTCATTTCTAGCCTTTATTCATTTATGCTTAATTAGTGGAATTTATAGTGGTTTAGTGACCATTTATTCACTAATTATATCGATGGAAGGGTTTATGCACAAATACCTCATTGAAAGCTTAATTACCATAATTAAGTGCTCAAAATCTAAATCTAACTGTTTGATGTGATTTGAAAATATAAAATATGCCACATAACCCATTTTGGTAGTAATATGAAGATGAGAAATTTAATTGGATAAATAATTTAGATAATGGGCCGTTAATGGGCCATATGACATATCTCATAAATATAAGTCTCAAAATAGGAAACAAACTTCAAATTCAAAATCTACATATCAAAATTAGCCTACATGTCAAATTTCATCTAATTTGGACAACCTTGAAATATTAGGATAAGTTTAGGAGAGAGAAAATGAATAAAAGGCATAAGTAATAAATAATGCGGTAATATAACTTAAAAAATATAAATAATGGCAAATTAATATTATACACATCAAATATAACTTTTGGATGAAGTTTGGTCCAATTTAGATGTTGTTTGTGCAAGTTATGTAATTTTAAGTACATTCTGGACTTTTATGCAATTTACCCAATTGGGAGGTTTTCTTTGTAAAATGTCACATAAATTAATAATTAGATACCACCTTACCATGGTCAAATTCTAAATCCATGGGAGCACATAGTTTCACCTTGGTTTGATGGTATTGCTTTCCAAGGGCATTTTAGGGTTTTTCTCTTTATAAGTGAGCTTACCTTTAGAAGCCATCAACCAATGGGGTTATTTCCTTTATGGAGGTCGGTTGAGAGGACCTATAAGAGTCCAAAAACTGACCTTATATATTTTAGAGCCTCCATGAGGTGTCCACTTACAAAACCATGAAGCCCTAGGCTAATGACACATGGAAAGTCCCATGAAACACCTCATGCTTGAACTTTTTCTACAAATAGCCATGCATACCCCTTTCCCAACTCACAAATTCGAAACTCTTGGTCTCTTTTTCCTTCCTCTAGCTTAGAGAATAGTTCCTTTGGTATTTTTCCACGAAGTTTCTGACCCAAGGTAATAAAGGGAGCCTACCTTGGAGAAGAAGGCTCATATGGTTTCCAAATTTCTCTAATTTGGATTCTTAAGCTCCTCCTTGGTGATCTTTGTTCAAGAAAGGAGCTAGGCTTGGAGCAACCAGACCTTATAAGCTTGAGATCTTTGCTATTTGGACCTTATTATCCTCCCTAGGTGTGAGCTTCATAACCCCCTTCCCATATATTTCATATTACATGGTTAAAACTAATGATCTTATAAATTGATGATGTGTCGATTTCTAATTAATCGATCTTCAATAAATCATAACTTTTGATTTGTTTGTCCAAAAATTAAAGTAAATTATGTTATGATCTTGGAAAAACATGTTCTTTTTTATAAAAATATTTCCAAGAATTTTTTTCAGTTTTGTCGAATTTTTTATAGAAAATGAATTAAAAATCACCAAAAATACACATTAACCTTCATAACTCAGAAATATGAAAAATCATATGTTTTCTTAATTAGAAAAACCTAACTAAGTCATTGGTGATATTTTTGTGGTCTGATTCTGAGGTTTTCGAATATGTCTTTTTCGGGTTGATTTAATTAACTAATAAATATGGAAAATACCCTAAAAAGTCAGTAACTCAAAAATATACAAATATATATGTTATTTTGATCAGAAAACCCTAATGAAGACAATGATAATGTTTTTGAGACCCAAATCGGTGATTTTTAGAAAAAGTTGACAACTTTAGGGTTTTAATCGTTTAATGAATGAATATAGTTCTAATACATAAACATGGTGATGATATTAGGAAAAGTGGGACATCGAATCGATTAAGTGGTGCAAGTTGATAATTGGAATCAATATTAAAGGTATGTGTATCTACATCTTCAGTTGGGAAATTATTTATACCATTACCCATGTTCCCTAATGAGATTTATTCTGGCCTAATCCATTATTCTTAAAATCTAATTTATTTACACCTCAAAATCAGTTGTAGTATTATCTTGTTTGGGCTTTATACCCCACTGCCATGTAATATAAATCCTTTGATTAATGTTGCCATAACTATTTTTCTATCATGAAGTTATATGTTCTATTTAAATGTAAAGTAGAGGTACTTTTTTACAACCACCCACAGAGGGAATGTATAAAATCTCCCTAGGGGAATGTGTGTATTTCTCCCCATAATATTATAGGTGACTGGAAATGTCTTATTTTCCCCTCACCTAAGGTTAGAGGTCCGGTAGGTGCCTCAACCCTACTTAATTAGGTAGACATATTAATTTACATACAAACCCTTTATTTACATTTTTTATTGGCAAGTTTCCTTATCTAAAGCCTCATACTCTTGATGTCTCATCTTATGATGAATCCCTAGCCTGATTTACTTGTTATATTTATCTTGTCACCTTTAGTATAGTTTAGTGGCACATACCTTGTTTTCCTTCCCTTTTGCTGGGTCCTTTCCCAACCACCCAGGTACTGAGCAAGGTGATGGACAAGACAAGGAAGATCTTAGCTTTTGGCTTGGACTCAGTTGATGGATATGTTGCTTGGAGACAAAAGTGGAGTAGTCTAGATTTCCCTCTACTTAGATCCTCATTTTGTATAAAGCATGTACACCCATATTGGAGAAATTTTTATGTACACTTTATTTAAATTGAATATAGTCAAAATTTTATCTTCCGCTGCTATCCAAATTGGATTTTGTTTACCATTGCTTTTAGTAAAGAGGTAGATTGATTTTGCTTCCTTACAGCATGGTATCAGAGCCTTCAGGAAACTATTAGGACGTGAAGTTGAAGCAAAGGTGTCTATAAAGGATCAGGGTTTCAGGGGCTAGCAATATTTTCCTCTGCACAACTAGCTTGGTTTACGAGGACTCCCGTGCCCATATGATATCGGCCTGGCCTGAGCTAATACGAATTGCCCGAAATAGTATGCTTTTAGGCAATAGCAATCTAGAAATTATTTCCTTATCCATGCTTCTATTCTTTATCATCTATGATTCATATACTCCTGGGAACTTAATATGTTAATTCCTACCTTTCAGGAATGGTGACTTGTTCGACTGCAGGAACAAGGGAAAGGAATCAAACCCTAATGACTCCAATGTAGAAAACACTCCTGTAACCCCTGTCGTCCATAGTGTGGTCAACCCTACTACTCCAAGCACCCCCACCTTCACACTGGAACAAGAGCTGGCAATGTTGTGCCAGTTGCTTTCCTCCATGATGGGACAGCTCCACACAGTGGCTGCTAATGCCAACAATATGAGGGAGTTCACCCTCACTGACTTCATAAAGATGCAGCCACCCTACTTCAAGGGTGAAAGTGAACACAACATGGTGGATAAAGCTGATGACTGGGTGTTGTCTTTGGGTCGGACTTTCGAGGGTATGGCATGCCCTCCTTACCAGAAAGTTCAGTTCACAACTTATGTGATGGATGGACCGACACATGTCTGGTAGAACGGTGTCACCCGCACCTGAGACACCTCTACCAGGGAGTGTGATCAGTTCTTGAAGCTCTTTAGGGAGAAGTACATCTGTCCCGCCTTCCTAATGAAGAAGGAAGCTGAATTCTACAGCCTTAGACAGGGAAGCATGAGTGTGGCTGACTACATCCAACGGTTCCTACTTTTGGAACGATATGCCACCGACCTTGGAGCCGAGAGAAGGGCAACATTGTTCTTAGAGGGCCTAAACTACCAAGTGGGCCGAAGTCTTGTTCCACAACTTCCACTCACCTTCCAACAGATGGTGGATAAAGCCCTGGCCATTGAGTCCTACCCAGGATTTCAATCCTATGGACACAGTAGTGGCTACAACAACAACAAGAGGAAGAACCCTACCCAGAATGAGAACCGCGGATGTGATCGCTGCAACAGGTGAAATCGCCACCATCCTCCTGGTAGGGGCACTGCCAACAATGTGCCTACTCGTAAAGACAACCGTCCTCCACCAACCTGCCATGAGTGCGGCCAAGTCAGACACATCTGACCCAACTGTCCTCATTTCCAGCAAGGGCAGAATAATGCCCAACAGCTGTAGCAGCCAAGGCAGAATCTACCTTCATAGAATAACAACAACAACCAGAACCCAAGGAGACCGCCAGTGGAGAGGCGGAATGGGAGAGTGTTTTCTCTTAATGCTGAGGAAGCATGTGGAGATAATGAAGTTATTGAAGGTACCTTACATCTTAATATGCATCCTATAAAGGCATTGTTTGATTCTGGTTCCTCCAATACCTTCATATCTTGTCAGTTTGCCTCTATGCTAGAAATAAAATATGAGTTTATGGATCATATGTTAGACGTAAAAACCCCTAGTGGTAAGATCTATTCTTCATACCTCCAAACTCCTATCATGGACCTCTGTATATCTGGAATAATGTTTCCCACGAATTTCATCTCACTTGATATGACCATCTTCGACGTTATCCTGGGTATGGATTGGTTAAAGTGGTACAAAGCAGTTTTGTACTGTGAAGAATCCAAGGTTAGATTGATTCATCATGTTGAAGGGAAAATGTGTGTCAAGGGTAAGAAGCGAGAAGAGCAACAATTTGTCATCTCTTCCATGAAAGCTGAAAAGCTTGTCTCGCAAGGGTGTAGAGCTTTCCTAGCCTCCATAGTTCTTGATGCTACACCCCCTACTCTAGATCACATTGATGTGGTGAAGGACTTCCCAGATGTCTTTCCCGAGGAATTACATGGGTTTCCACCAACTCGTGAAGTGGAATTCTCCATCGAGCTTGTACCTGGAACTTCACCAATATCAAAGCCACCCTACTGCTTGGCCCCTATCGAACTGGCTGAGTTGAAGAAGCAGCTTGAAGAGCTTCTCGATATGGGCTTCATCTTCCCTAGTGTTTCACCATGGGGATCCCCTGTCCTATTTGTGAAGAAGAAGGATGGTTCGATGTGGATGTGTATGGACTACCGCATGCTTAACCAAGTGACAGTGAAGAATCATTATCCTTTACCACGCATCGATGACTTGTTCGATCAGTTGAAGACAGCCACAGTGTTCTCCAAAATGGATCTATGAAGTGGCTACTACCAAATGTGTGTGAAGGATGGTGATATCTCCAAGATAGCATTCAGAACTCACTATGGGCATTATGAATTCATGGTCATGCCCTTCGGCTTGACAAATGCCCCTGCTGCCTTCATGTACTTGATGAACCGAGTGTTCCGCCCATACCTTGACAAGTTCATGGTGGTGTTTATTGATGATGTTTTGGTTTATTCTGAGACGTTAGAACAACATCACGAGCACCTGCGGATTGTACTCAATACACTGCGAGAAAACCAACTCTATGCAAAATTCTCAAAGTGTGAGTTCTGGATAAAGGAAGTTATGTTTCTTGGTCACGTAATTTCTGTCGGCCATGTAGTTGTTGATCCGACGAAGGTGGAAGCTGTGACAATGTGGAAGGCTCCGAAAAACCCATCTGAAATTCATAGTTTCCTTGGTCTAGCCGGTTACTATCGAAAGTTTATCAAAGGTTTCTCTGAGTTGGCCTTGCCTTTAACCAAGCTAACTCGAAAAGAAGTCAAGTTCTCATGGACCTATAAATGTGAGAATAGTTTTCAGAAGCTAAAGAAGAGCCTAACTTCTACTCCCGTGCTTGCTTTGCCTGTTGAGGGCATACCCTATGTCATCTACACCGACACATCTAGACAAGGCTTAGGGTGTGCTTTGATGCAAGACGGAAAGGTGATCGCCTATGCTTCTCGACAGTTGAAACCTAATGAAGCTAATTTTTCTACACATGATTTGGAGCTTGCTGCCATAGTTCATGCTTTGAAGATCTGGCGACACTATCTCTATGGTGAAAAGTTTGAAGTCTTTTCTGATCATAAGAGTCTGAGATATCTGTTGACTCAGAAGGATCTGAACTTGCGACAATGTAGGTGGATGGAATATCTTAAAGATTATGACTATACCATTACCTATCATCCTGGTAAAGCAAATTTCATAGGTGATGCTTTAAGTCGTAAGAAGGATGTTGTATGTGCTGCTCTGAGATGTTCAGTATGGGAAAACCTTGAACATGTGGCTAGCTGGAGACCTCATCTTGTTGATTCAGTGGATGAAGAAAAGTTGTGTGTTAATATGGCCAGCTTGACTGTTACACCAACCTAGATCTCAGAAGTCGTGGTTGCACAGTTGGAAAGTTTTGAGCTTGAGGAGATGAAAGCTTTAACTAAAAAACCACAATCTGACTTCTCTGTCAGAGTGGATGGTGTTGTCCGCTTCAAAGAAAGGTTGTGGATTCCTAATGTTGGTGATATGAGACAAAAGGTTTTGAGTGAAGCTCATGGGTCCAAGTACACTATTCATCCTGGCACAACAAAGATGTATAAGGACTTACAACGAAGCGTCTGGTGGAAGAACATGAAGAATGATATAGCTCTATTTGTGGAAAAGTGCTTGACATGTCAGCAAGTCAAGATCGAACATCAACGACCTGGTGGTCTTCTTCACCCTCTGGAAATTCCAGAATGGGAGTGGGAGAAGATCACAATGGACTTTGTTACTGGTTTCCCCAAGTCCAAGAAAGGTTATGATGTTGTTTGGGTGGTTATTGATCGGATTACAAAATCTGCTCATTTCGTGCCTTTCAAAACAAATTACAAAGTTGTAGATATGGCTCATTTTTACGTTGAGTGGATCGTATGCCTACATGGAGTACATGAGGTAATAGTTTCTGATCGTGACCCAAAGTTTACTTCTCATTTATGGGGTCAGATTCAGGAGGAGATGGGTACTGACTTGCATTTCAGTACTGCTTACCACCCGCAGACTGATGGTCAATCTGAGAGAATAGTTCAGATTCTGAAGGATTTGCTTTGTGCTTGTGTGATGGATTGGGGTGGTGCATGGGATCAGTATCTGTCATTAGCTGAGTTTGCTTACAATAATAGCTACCAAGCTAGTATTGGTATGCCACCTTTTGAAGCTCTCTATGGTAGACCATGTCGTTCACCTTTGCATTGGGATGATGTCGGTGAACGCTCTCTAGTGAAGACCGATGACATGCAAATGGTGACAGAAAAGGTGCAATTGATAAAGAAACGCTTGAAAGCTACTCAAGACTAACAGAAGATGTATGCTGACAAGAAAAGGTTTGATGTTAACTTCCTAGTGGGTGACTATGCATTTCTAAAGATCAAGCCTATCCGTTCTATTGCTAGATCTAAAGTTAAAGGCAAGTTGAGTCCTCACTATGTTGGACCATTTGAAATCTTAGATAAGGTTGTAGACTATCCATACTGCTTAGCCTTACCTCCTTCCTATGATAAGATTCATAATGTGTTCCATGTCTCTGTGCTGAAGAAGTATGTAAAGGATTCTTCTCATGTGCTTACTGTTGAACCTTTGGATATACATGAGAATCTAACCTATGAAGAGCTACCTATGAAGATTCTTGACTCCCGAGTAAAGCAACTGAAGAACAAAGAGATTGAGTTGGTAAAACTTTTGTGGAAATATCATGGTATGGAGGAAGTCACTTGGGAGTTGAGAGATGAAATGTTACGTACTCACCCTTCTCTTTTTTCTTGAGATTTCAAGGATGAAATCCTTTTTAAGGGGTGGAGTGTTGTAACATAATGAATCTTAGTTATAATCCCCAGGTAAACATTTTCCCCAAGTTTTCCTTTCATTTCTATCCTTTATTCATTTATGCTTAATTAGTGGAATTTATAGTGGTTTAGTGACCATTTATTCACTAATTATACCGATGGAAGGGTTTATGCACAAATACCTCATTGAAAGCTTAATTACCATAATTAAGTGCTCTAAATCTTAATCTAACTTTTTTATGTGATTTGAAAATATAAAATATGCAACATAACCCATTTTGGTAGTAATATGAAGATGAGAAATTTAATTGGATAAATAATTTAGATAATGGGCCGTTAATGGGCCATATGACATACCTCATAAATAGAAGTCTCAAAATAGGAAACAAACTTCAAATTCAAAATCTACATATCAAAATTAGCCTACATGTCAAATTTCATCTAATTTGGACAACCTTGAAATATTAGGATAAGTTTAGGAGAGAGAAAATGAATAAAAGGCATAAGTAATAAATAATGTGGTAATATAACTTCAAAATATATAAATAATGGCAAATTAATATTATACACATCAAATATAACTTTTGGATGAAGTTTGGTCCAATTTGGATGTTGTTTGTGCAAGTTATGTAATTTTAAGTACATTCTGGACTTTTATGCAATTTACCCAATTGGGAGGTTTTCTTTGTAAAATGTCACATGAATTAATAATTAGATACCACCTTACCATTGTCAAATTCTAAATCTATGGGAGCACATAGTTTCACCTTGGTTTGATGGTATTGCTTTCCAAGGGCATTTTAGGGTTTTTCTCTTTATAAGTGAGCTTACCTTTAGAAGCCATCAACCAATGGGGTTATTTCCTTTATGGAGGTCGGTTGAGAGGACCTAGAAGAGTCCAAAAACTGACCTTATATATTTTAGAGCCTCCATGAGGTGTCCACTTACAAAACCATGAAGCCCTAGGCTAATGACACATGGAAAGTCCCATGAAACACCTCATGCTTGAACTTTTTCTACAAATAGCCATGCATACCCCTTTCCCAACTCACAAATTCGAAACTCTTGGTCTCTTTTTCCTTCCTCTAGCTTAGATAATAGTTCCTTTGGTATTTTTCCACGAAGTTTCTGACCCAAGGTAATAAAGGGAGCCTACCTTGGAGAAGAAGGCTCATATGGTTTCCAAATTTCTCTAATTTGGATTCTTAAGCTCCTCCTTGGTGATCTTTGTTCAAGAAAGGAGCTAGGCTTGGAGCAACCAGACCTTATAAGCTCGAGATCTTTGCTATTTGGACCTTATTATCCTCCCTAGGTGTGACCTTCATAACCCCCTTCCCATATATTTCTTATTACATGGTTAAAACTAATGATCTTATAAATTGATGATGTGTCGATTTCTAATTAATCGATCTTCAATAAATCATAACTTTTGATTTGTTTGTCCAAAAATTAAAGTAAAATATGTTATGAGCTTGGAAAAACATGTTCTTTTTTATACCAATATTTCCAAGTATCCATTTTTAGTTTTGTCGAATTTTTTATAGAAAATGAATTAAAAATCACCAAAAATACACTTTAACCTTCATAACTCGAAAATATGCAAAATCATATGTTTTCTTAATTACAAAAACCTAAGTCATTGGTGATATTTTTGTGGTCTGATTCTGAGGTTTTCGAATATGTCTTTTTCGGGTTAATTTAATTAACTAATAAATATGGAAAATACCCTAAAAAGTCAGTAACTCAAAATATACAAATGTATATGTTATTTTGATCAAAAAACCCTAATGAAGACAATGATAATGTTTTTGAGACCCAAATCGGTGATTTGTAGAAAAAGTTGACAACTTTAGGGTTTTAATCGTTTAATGAATGAATATAGTTCTAATACATAAACATGGTGATGATATTAGGAAAAGTGGGACATCGAATCGATTAAGTGGTGCAAGTTGATAATTGGAATCAATATTAAAGGCATGTGTATCTACATCTTCAGTTGGGAAATTATTTATACCATTACCCATGTTCCCTAATGAGGTTTATTCTGGACTAATCCATTATTCTTGAAATCTGATTTATTTACACCTCAAAATCAGTTGTAGTATTATCTTGTTTGGGTTTTATACCCCACTGTCATGTAATATAAATCCTTTGATTAATCTTGTCATAACTCTTTTGCTAGCATGAAGTTATATGTTCTATTTAACTGTAAAGTAGAGGTACTTTTGTACAACCACCCGCAGAGGGCATGTATAAAATCGCCCTAGGGGAATGTCTTATTATCCCCTCACCTAAGGTTAGAGGTCTGGTAGGTGCCTCAACCCTACTTAGTTAGGTAGACATATTAATTTACATGCCAACCCTTTATTTACATTTGTTATTGGCAAGTTCCCTTATCTAAAGCCTCATACTCTTGATGTCTCATCTTATGATGAATCCCTAGCCTGATTTACTTGTTATATTTATCTTGTCACCTTTAGTATAGTTTAGTGACGCATACCTTGTTTTCCTTCCCTTTTGATGGGTGCTTTCCCAACCACCCAGGTACTGAGCAAGGTGATGGACAAGACAAGGAAGATCTTAGCTTTTGGCTTGGACTCAGTTGATGGATATGTTGCTTGGAGACAAAAGTGGAGTAGTCTAGATTTCCCTCTACTTAGATCCTCATTTTGTATAAAGCATGTACACCCATATTGGGGAAATTTTTATGTACACTTTATTTAAATTGAATATAGTCAAAATTTTATCTTCCGCTGCTATCCAAATTGGATTTTGTTTACCATTACTTTTAGTAGAGAGGTGGATTGATTTCGCTTCTTTACATGTCCCTCCTAGGGGAGTTTGATGTTCATGGCCACTTGATGAGTAGGATTGTGGAAGGTATGTGCATGCATGTGTGAATCAATATGTGATATTGATGTCACACACATCTCACCCAGTCTGCTATGAGATTAGACCTGTCAAACTGGGTCAAAATCCGAGGGCGCCCATGGGTCGACCCGTTTAAGTTGGGTTTGGGTGGCGAAATTTGCCACCCGCTAGAAATCACCCAAACCCATACCCACCCATTTATTTAGTGGGTTTTACTAGTGATCTGCGGGCATCTGCGCGTGCCCATTTAACTAAATAATATATTAATATAAATATATTATCTATATGACTCTTAAGACATGCAACACATGTACATTTATCGATCAACTAAATTGATGACGTGTAATGTATACAGTATAAAGAGTTAAAGTCTAACTTTCTTTATTGATATCCTTTGTTAATTGTTTACACTTGTGGAAACAAATTCGTTAACGTCTACATTATTTATACGCTAATGAATATATAGTATAATGCATGCTTTAATCATCTAGCATTTACGATTTTAATTGATGCTTGAAGGTTAACAGTCGAGGTTATCCATTCTACTGTTTAAAGGTTAGTATCCATTTACATTTTTTTAACAGCAACCATTCATGTAAGCGAATAACACCAATTTTATATTACATTTATACCCATTCACAGCATAAACAATACCATTTCAGAACACAACTGATCGAATGGTATATATGTTAGGTTTTTGGGGAGGCAGAAAAGGAAGCGGAAACAAAAACATTTCTCTCCCCGAACTCAGTATAAAGGAATCACGTCAATGTCTATACAGTAAGAAGGATTGTTTGTAGAGACATACCTTGCCCCGATACTTGCTCAGCGACGTTGCCTCACGGCTTGCGCGGTCTTCACCTCCGATCTTGGACGGTGTCTGTGCAGCTCTTGGTCTCACCAGGACTGTCAAGATTGTCAACTGTCCTCCGAGCGGTAGAAGTCTCCCGCATCTGCAGTCGTCCACACAGACTGCCTGGAACTCCGATTTCCTTGTCCCATAAGAAATCGAAAGGAGCCGTACCCTCCCGTCGACATACTAGTCACTGACACACTCTCTTACAACCAGTCACTTTTTTGCAGTTGTCTTTCCCTTACTGTGCCTCCCTAATTGGGTAGCACTCCTGGTTACCACAACCAGAGAGAACTACAACTTTGCAAAACAACTGGTATTTTGAGTTGTACTGTCAGAGAAGCCCCCAATACCTCTCTCTATATAAGAGGATCATGGGACAGGGTTCTCTACCCCGGGCAATGCGGGATTAAAGAAGGATAGAAGGGTTCGAAATTTTCCACAAAATCTGACAAACTACGCTAGTTGAACCGATCGGTTCAGCCCTAAACCGATCGTTTGGGCCCTTGAGCCGATCGGTTCAAGCATGAGCCGATCGGTTCATTGTCCTGGTTCAACTCGAATTGAATTTCATGTTTGTTTCTAACTAATCAATTATTAGTCATTGTCCAAATCGAATTTGAACAAGTGAAACAAATAGATCTCTGACTTTCAAAACAAGCTCAGTTGGTCACCCGACCAGTTCAACAAATGTGAACCGATCGATTCATTGACCTGAGTCAGTCGGCTCACCAACCTGAGCTGATCGGTTGATCTCTATGAGCCGATCGGTTGGGGTAGCAGATTAGTCAATTGCAGTTTCAATCAATATGATACTCTTAATCATCTGGTCCAACACCTTGAACACTATGACTTTGAGCTATCAATTAATTGAGTGTTTAATTGAACTACTAAACTCCTTTAGTAATCAATCTAAACATCGTTTGTGGACAAACTCCTCTTCTAGGTTAAATCCTATGTGTGTGACCCTGCATGCCCATTTCACGTTGGCAGTAAAATTCCATAACACTTATGACTTCACAAGCAAAGAGCGGTGCCTAGTTGCACATCAGTGTTACCTAAGTGAAAAGGAAAGTTGGAGAACAACTTTCAATCCTACAATCTATGAATGGTGTTACAGTGAATGTATAATTCCTTTGTCACTAATGTCCTGAATGACCTCAAGGCATGGTAGAGTCATCTTTTCAATGTTCATCCATTTCCTTGATCTCAGATAGACCTGTCAAACGGGTGGGTGGGTTGGGTTTGGGTTGGGTCGTTGCGGGTTTGGGTCTCGCGGGTGCGGGTCAAAAAGACCCAATGTTAAACGGGTGGGGAAGTAGGACACCCAAACCCGACCCAGCGGGTTGCGGGTCGCCCATGGGTGCCCATATAAGATGTGCACTGTGAAAAGATATTATTTGTTTCTACACTACGACAAAGAGTAGAATGATTCATTAATAATTTTCAGCGTAAACATAACAAAATGAGGGCAAGCTTCCACTACTTTTTGTGTCCAACACAATATAATATCTATTATGATGCTTTGAAATAAAATGTAAGACACAAAATGAAAAATAACCATTTCTGCAATGTACAATAAAAAAAAACTAAATGATATAGATTTTACAAATAGCATAACATATTAGCATAACAACACTATATTTTGTCATCTTATGCTAAAAGTTCTTGATGTTTCATGTTCTTATGATTGTCCAATACATAAAGTGAACAGAAAGAGAATATAATTGTTATGTTACTCTCGAATGCTATCCTTAAAGCAGCAATTATCATAACAAAAATGAGCAAATAAGACTTCTTACTTGAGAGGCAACTTAGTATATATAGGATATGGAAATGGAGGAAATATATTGAAAATTCAAATGAAAAATGGCGCACAATGTGGATTATATAGCTGAACGGTACTAGAATATGAACAACCATGTAATTTGAATTTCGTATAAGTGATTTGATCGGTCAGCAAACCTGCTATTTGCTGCTAAAGCATGTGATTGTTAGTTGCTGCTAAAGCATGTGGTTGCATGGTCTGCATGTATCAAATCGCGGGTATCAGTCCCAACAGATCCGGTGCCTGGCGACTATTCCGCTTCTTGCGCAGAACAGTCTGTCAGCACAGTGTGGATTGTTCCATTTGCGTGATTTTCCGAGGTGGGGGTGGAGATGGTGGTGCAAGAGGTGTTTTGGGAAGAATGTTGCTAGTTTAACTACGTACATACAAAAGGTAAGAGAAAAGGGGAAAATAAAGAAGATATTATATTTTTCTATTATCTCTTTTTAGAGGGTTTTTAGGACAAATACTACAAGCTCATTGGCTCCTACGGAAAACACATACGAGGCCCTCTAAAATACAGTTGTCGTAAGGGGTGGTGGTGGTGGCATATAGAGAGTGGGTATTGAAGGAGAAGGAACTTTCCTTTTTCGCAGACGCGTGTATATTTCCGTGTTACAAATTGATTTATTTTGCAAATGAACTCCATAAAGATACCAATCTTATGTCAAATTTCTTCTCGCGGATAGAACATAATGATATTCCATGCAAAGCACCCTTTTACATGTTATGCGCCGAGATGTTTAATATCCACGTATTTAACCTTCAAATCATTTGTTACTGTCACATGCATACATATTAATTACAGAAATCAACACAAAATATATTGTGGGAATGCACAGTTTGGCACTCGAAGGGATACTTACTGATACAAGCTAGTATACAGAAGTATGGTACTGAGACAACAAGAGACTAATCATGTTGACACTCACTATAAATATCAGAACTGGCCACCTGCGTTGACCTGACTAGGCAGGTCTATATACTTGTGTATGGATTGTCAAAATTCGGAACAATCCAAAGACTTGTGGCGTAATCTTTATCTTCCTTGCATTGGCGAAACCTTTTTGGATAGGACTTCTTGTCGTCTACTGAGCAGTATACTGGTTTTTCTCGGCGTGCATTCCTAACACAGGAAGAGGGCTTAGTTTGTGCAAAATAGTAGACAGAATCATCTCTGGAGTCGGAGAATTTCACAACTCTAGCATCAACGGCGGCAACTCCACTTGAGCTTGCATGGGTCATCGGGAAATAGAATTTGTGGCCTTTAATTTCTGTTTGTTGCGGTAACAGAGGCATATCTACCATCACACCTGCTCCTTTGTCAAGAAAGATAGCAGCCTTATCTGGAATATTTTTTGTTGGCTCGAACCTGTCACCTTCTTCAAGCTCGTACACACGGGGTTTCCTCTCGCCATGGCTATCTGCAAGCACGTAGTAAAGTGTCCGTTGGAAAGTAGGTGTGATGGTATAGTGTGGTTGGTAATTCAAGATTTCTCGTCTCAAATGGCTGTTGCTATCCCACACGACCCAAGTGCCGTCCAAGGTGTTGTAGAAGCCAATTCTGCCGTTAATGTCAGTAGACAGAAACACTTGCTGATAGATATAGATGGAAACTGGAATAAAATTAGTTTGATTGTTGTGGATGTCCTTGAACCACTCCTCTTGTCCTTGTTTGCAAGTCCAGAACTCGATCAGACCAGGCGAGGATGTTATTGTTATGCAGGCCGTCCATCTTCTAGTTCCAGGAACTGCTGACAGCCTGATCTTCCTATGCTTGCACGCTTCGATTTCAAACCACCGCGGCATCACTGGGAGATCCACCTTCCTTCCCGTAAACGGGTTGATCACGAAGAGGCAATTAGGGGCTTTGGCAACCACGAGCCAGCCATCTTTGACACACTCAATACTCGTTGCACCTGACAATGGTGGAAGGTCCACTGCGAAGGTGAGATTCGTGAACCACGGATCGTACAAGTAGCATTTTGAAGTGATAGGGTTGGAAACTCGAAGTAGTAGTGGGAGAGAGGCGTTCTGGGCATAGAAGGGGAATGTAGAATCATTCCATGATCTGCAGACCATGGAAAAGGCTACAGATGTTTGAGGGTCAAGCTTGGACGCTATCTCCTCTAGAATCTCATGAGGTAGTCTGTCAAACAATCTGTTCTTAGAGATGTTTTCCCCGTCGTGTTTGCAGTGTTTTGCTTTTCTGAACGGAAGAGGAGGACGAGGACCAAGAGAGCGACGACGCCTTGCCTGAACAGCAGCCCAAGATGACATCTTCTGAGTCACACAGCGCTTATCTTATCTACACTGTTGACTTGGTGCTTTGAAAGAAGAAACAGGATCGATGGTGAAGGTTGCAACAAAAATAGTTCGTTATATAGAGATATCTTTCTTAGACGTAGTCGTAGTAGGAAAAGTCAAGTAGTTCCAATACGTAAGAGGAGTAGGTAGACTTTCCATACATACTACTACTAGTAGTTTTCCAGTTCTGAAGGAGTTTTTTATCCTAATTGAACTAGAAAATCAACCATTCTATTCTAACGTGTATACTAAGAAATAACTCGTTTCCGTCCAGAAAATGAAGATAAACGACTTCGAGTAATAATTTTCCAGTGTTGGAGAACCTTTTTCTCCATATTGAAATAGAATTGTAAAAATGAGGTCCATCCGAACGCCAGCAACGGCAAACCGATCACCCAACATAGATCTCCAGCCCGCGCTGGTGTGTTTCCCCAGGCATAAGGTGTTCCACAACACTTCGACGGTGAGGTTGAGAAGAGGAGGAGGGGGGATCAGCGGTCGTGGTAGGAGCTGCATCTGCGATCTCATTGACGACAACATGACCGTGACTTACTTGGCCCGGTCCACCAATATGACGCCGGCGCCATCCTCTAAAAAGGTATATCCTTCATCCTTTAGTTTTATTTAATCATTTTGGCCTTTAGTTGTGAAGTCTAGATTTTGGATTTCTCCATGTTCTTTAAAGTCTGGATGTTGAAGACGACTAAGTGCATATTTTGCTCGTGATTCTTCTATTTTTGCTATTTTTATTTTTGTGAGCATTTGATGTCCAATTGTGTTGTTCTAAATTGTTGTGCACACGAGATGTTTTTGAAACTTTGTTTTTGCAATTGGTAGATCACAACTAGAGAAAGTGGGGGGAGACAAAAATCCATCAAAGGGATCTTATTGTGGATGAGTAGGATGTTAGAGATGACGCAAGGACAAAGGAGTGCCCAAGTTGTATTATGTTGCCCTTGTTTATCGAGTTCTCATTAGGGTATAAAGCTTGTTCTCATCTTTGTTTGCTCTATACAGTGTCATGCTGGTGAGGATCAAGTCCAGGGAGAACTCCTCCCATAAGGGTAAGTTTGTGGTGCACCCAGGAATATTGTGGATGAATGTTCATCACTCAAGGCTGAGGTATAACTTAGAAACTTTGCTCTTTATCATATATCTTTGTTTGTTGAAGCCAAATTGGGCTTTAATTAAAATTTGATGATGGTGATAATATTGACTCTACTCTCTATTTTATCCTTTTTAGGAACTAACGTTCTCAAATGTTTATCTAAGGACTCAATGGAATGAGTTGAGGATGGTATATCCTGAGTAGGTTGTTTAGGAGATAACATTGTTAGAGGAGGTTGGTTTAGGAGAGTTTGTCTTTGCAAGATCACAGATAGGTGTTATGGCATCCCTTGATCAAGCATTTCTGTTCAAAGAGCAATACCTTCCATTATACTTTTTGTAACATCACTGACCTGGGTTATGATTTAACCCTAGGTGTTTTGCTTAAGAAAGATAATTATATGCTTTCTCTTATCTTTTAAAAAGTAATTAAGGCTCAAGAGGAACTTATATTTCAATTTTAGTCCATTCTGAATAATGTTGAAAATAATGCTTTGTTTGTTCTGGACTAAAGTGCAATTTACCCAAGTTGAGGGGTTAATTTGCAAATGTTACATGATAAAATGTTCCTCATATGTTGAGCATAATGAGAATGAAGATGATGTAGAGGTATGGCTTGTAATAGCCTGAGTACCAAGAAAGAACTGATAAATCAATGTTTGTGCATTAAAATCTAGTTTTGGTGTAATGTGCAATTTACCCAAAATCTAGGGTTCAATATGCAAATTACCATCTCAAAATAGTCCCTAATATGTCTTGGAATCTTTTAGAGGCAAGAAAATAAGAAGGGCACCTCATTTGTATCACTTTGAAGGAGAGAGAATCTTGATATCAAAATAATTAAGATTTAAGCATAATTGAAACCCTAATTCAATTTAATGCAAAAATAATTATTTTAATTGGATTTCCCTTCAAACAAAACTATAATGGTTGAGTTTATATATATGTGGATGTCCTTGTGCCTTGCAAAAGGAAAGGAAATATCTACGTGAGTGGAGGATCCACTCACATTAAGAAAAGAAAAAGAAAAATCCACTAACTTTAGGATATTATTATTATAAGGGTTAAGGTGCTTAACTTACTTTTCTTTAAATCATGGATAATTGAGAGTAATAAGAGGCAAAGAGGATAACCTCGTCCCTAGGGAAGGGAAGGGGGCAGCTGGCAAGGAAATGGAAGAGATAATTCCTACTTTCTCTCTCTTAATTGAATTTTCAATAAAAATTGCATATAAGCTCATTTATCCATAGAGTGAAAGGGGAATTTCGAATTCACTTTCACTTCTTACTTGCAAAATGACCAAGGGAGATTAGGAGAAACAGAAGGACGACCTCCAACCTATTGGTAAGCTTCTTGATCTTCTTTCACCTTGGTTTCATGGTGGAAATCACAAATCAATGCATGATTTCTTCTTTTCTCAACTCAATCTTCCTTCCTAGCCAATCCTTTTCACTCAAGAGCTTGAGGAACGAACCTTGTGAAGTGAGGAAGCTTCTTTCACCTTTGGTAACGTGATTTTGAAGCTTTGAATCCAAATTTAAGGCGGGTTATATAACTTGAACTGTTATTCATTATTATTGAAATCAATTCTTCAAATCATTATGTTCAATTGATCTTCTTGCAATTCCTTTGATTAGTTGATGCAATTACCATGATAATGGTAGTAGTTTTCAATGGACTAAGGCTTGATGATGATGACATCATCTTAGGAACACATTCTAACAAGTTTCAATTGCAAACGGTTTCAAGTCCTTGGTCCAAACGGTTTCACCAAACCGTTTGGTGACCAAACAGTTTGCAAACCATTTGGAGGTCTGGATTCTAAAGTGTTTGGATGGGTTGACCAAAAGGAGAGGGTTGACTGTTTGAGGGGATTGTTGAGGTGTTGAATAATGACTTAATGGATTCAATTTATTAATTCAATAAATGGACAATCGATTATTTGCAAACCCTAATCGGGTTGAGAGGTGAAAACCATAATTGAACTCATTCGGTTTTGAGGCTGGTTTGGCCCAAACGGTCTTGAGACCGCTTGAGTCCAAACGGTCTTGAAACCATTTGGGATCAAACGGTCTCAGAACCATTTGGAGTATTAATGGTTAAACCATGATTGATGGATAGAGATCTAATGGTGTTGATTGATGAATCCTTCAATAGCCTAATTGATGATCAATTCATTGGTGCAAATCTAAATCAATTTGATGGATGGATGCCCTAGGTGACCCATTCAGTTTTGAGGTTGGTTTGACCCAAACGGTCTTGAGGCTGGTTTGAGTTCAAATGGTCTTGAAACCGTTTGGGTTCAAACGGTCTCAGGACCGTTTGGAATCTAAACGGTTTCAAAACCGTTTGGAGTTGTAAGCTCAAAACTGATTGAAGGATTAAAGTGGTCAAGATCATTTGGAGATTCAATTGAAGATTGATCTATTAATTCCATGGTTAATGATAATGATTATCAATGATAGGTACCAAGGTTGAATCCCTAAAAGTACCTAGATGAGCAGTACCTTTAGATTGAATAATCCTAAAAGTTTATAAAAGCAATAACTCAGTACACTGTGTTAACCATAGTTGTATGTACTTGATTGAATGGTTGATGTAACCTAATCAAGGTTGATGTAATTAACATCCTAGAGAGGATGAGAGAGAAGAACTCATACTTGAGTGATAATGATGTAGTGATTAGGGTATGATCCTTGGTAAAGAGATCATGCAACCCTGATTGAATGGGTTAATGAGCTTTAGCCCTAATTTAGGGCAATTCTGATTGAAACCCTAATCTAGGGTTAATTAGGTAAATCTAATTAAAGGTGATGATATGAGAAATTCTAATTCAGGGTAATCTAATGTAATACCCTAATTGGGATGAATAGTAAACCCTAATTGGGGATAATTGAATGTCAACCTTAATTATGGAGAAAGGAATGTGAAACCCTAAATTGGTTGAATAGTAAACCCAAATTATGGGTAATGGAATGTGAAGCTCTAATTGGGATGAATAGTAAACCCTAATTGTGGGTTATTGAATGAAAACCCAAATTTAGAGTGATATGATGTAACCCTGATGTTTTGATGTGATGTGGAACTCAAACCCAGGGTGATGCTATGAAATGCTATATGAAACCCTAATCTTGGGCAATATGGAGATAAACCATAACCCTGATCTGGGTGATGGGATGAGTATCCCCAATTGAAAAGAAATGGGAAACCCTATCCCAAGTAAGGGAATAGTGGTGTTACCTTGAATAGTGATGTCATATTTGTTTTACATGGTGCTGATATGTAATTGATGTAACTGTTATCATCTGTGCTAACCATGCAGGTATCATGAGATGATGAACATAGCCAGGTATGAGCTATGATGCTTTGTTTATTGAGAGTGTTCAATAGGACTTATGAGCCATTACATGCATTGTTACCTACTGAGAGGTGACATGATGGGCTTGAAAGCCATAAGGCATGCTTGTGTAACAAGTGTTATGTTTACCTTGGTCAGATGACCTGAAGGCGTCAGTTACCTGATAAGTGGTAACACGTATTCTTTGATGAACTAAAAGTTTGAATATTCATATTTTATAATCATGATGAGATGGTGATGGATGAGAATTCCCAGAGCTGAGATAAGGGACTGAGATCCCAATGTTTTATCAATCTTTGAAAAGTACTTGATGGAAGTATTCCACATTGTTTGTAACATTTGTTGTAATAATTATGTTTGAAAACATGACTGATGCTAAAATAATATGATAATGTACTTAACTAATCAAGTGAAATCTTATCATGCAGAGCCCTGACCATAGATCCATCATCGTCAGAAGTTGGTGATGGTGAAACAGGTTTTCTTTCGAGAATTCCTAAGGAACACATATTTTGAATATGTGGGGGTAATGGGCGTGAATACCTTACGCCCTGATGAAGGAATTGATGAGAAATAAGCAACAAACCTATCAATTCTTCATTGTTTGTGTCGGGATGGATGTATCATGAATCTCCCGATGATGATGAATGTCAGGTCGACATGAGATAAACAACAAATTTCTCGATTGCCCATGAGAGTGCAGTTGCCGCTGTAACTCTGTAATGAAGTTTCCAGTATACCCTGGAACGCTATGTTGAGTAGTTAACATAGTCCTGCTTGTATTTTCGCACTGACCGAGATGTGAGAGGTCATGGAATTTGGTTCTTCCTTTGACCTTGTATGGTACCAATTTCGACTTCACAGTGGTCAGTTGGAGGATGAGCGGTATACCACATCTCCTCGGGGCATAAGTATGATTGTCAAATGTAATCAGCCGTGTAGCATATTTGCTAAGGTCAAAATGTGAGAATCATTGGTTGATGATACATTTCTTAGTATATCCTTAAAGGATAATTGATATACATGTTTCTTCAATATCTTGTTGAATAGTGACATGCTGCTTTATCAAGTTATAGCTGAATTATTCTGAATAAGCATATTGCCCTAATCAGTTTAGATATTGATTTATCTGCTGCTAGATATATATATTATTCCTCTGCTCAATTTACTTTTATTAAACTGCAATAACAATGTTTTGGCGGAGAGTTATATCTCTCGCTGGGGCAATTTATACATTGTCTCACCCCCGTGGGATCCAACGTTTTTAGGTGGACGCGGATGAGGTAGAGGCAAAATCCCATAGCTAGGGAAGAGCAGCAGCAAAAATAATAGGAACGGCAATAATACTACATGTGGAATTACCGGCTTATAAGTTTTGTGTAGATAGTCCTATGTGTCGTCTCTGTACTCTCAGGTCCTAGGAGTTAGTGCTTTAAATAAGTTGATCTGAGATTTTGGCTTTAAGCCTCGAGGTTTTTATACTTCCTATGTACAGCTAAGACAGAGCAGTTGATGCTTGTATTCCTCGAGGAGGGATGATACATGATATGTATTTATGAACCTGGAAATGTATTACTTTGGTTCTGAATGGAAGAGTTTTCCTTTAAATGGACCTCTTGGTAAACAGTTCTAATTTTTAGTAATTTTCAATAATCTGTTGTTAGTATTTGCTTCCACATTAGTTAGTTATATTGTTTGTTTCGAACGGTGTCGTCACACTTTTTGTGAATTGGACATCACCCCTAGTGAATTTCTCGAGATCACTAGGTTAGATTTTGGCAGCAATTCTATCCTTGGTTTTCTTGATAGACAACTTTGGGGGCATCATGCCATCCTGAAATGTTGGGAGTAGACACAAATGAGACTAGTATGGCTTCAAGGTATGAAGTTATACACACATGCATGTGTATGATTTTCTTTCAAAATAAGGAGTGTAGAGATGCAATCTATCCTTTGTTCATTTCCTTACAAGTCAGAGTATTTCCTTTTTGTTGATCATTAGTTGCCTTTTTGATAAAAATGTTGGGAATAGAGAAGAGATCAGTCGGTTCTCATATCTTCGTGAGTTGGAGACAATTACTTTCTTTGACTAGGGAGGAGGTGTATACGCCAAACTGTCTGTGTTCTTGAGGAGGTTCCTTATGGGTGATTTTACTACAAAGAAAAATATCAGGACAACCAACAGTTGCGGTGGCTATGTGGGCCTGATAGTGATTGGAATTTATCCTTAATTTTCCATTAGATTTGAAACATTTATTGCATCTTATTTAACTTTTTTCCTTGTAGATTTGGGGCTATGAGCACTCTAGATAAATAGACGTGTAGCACTGAGAGGTCATCAGGACCATCTGCATGCTTCTCTGCCCACTTCTTGCCATTAGTCTGAACATAGCACTAAAGTGTCGTATGAGGAGTGGAGAGGTGAGCTATAGAGAATGACTTTGGCAGAGGTAAGTGTAGTCACTTTTATCCAATAGTTTTTTATTTGTCTATATGTTCTTTAGCTGAATCTATGCTTGTATTATGTTTTTCGTGTCAAATTTCAAGTCTTCTCAAGGCTTCATCTTGGTGAGGCGAGTACATCATATGTTTCCTACTTTGTTGCCTTGGTTAGATGATGTAGGGTCCAATTTCAGTTAACGTTGTGGAATTTCCTCTATATCAGTAAGTGTGATGCTCGTCAATGGGCTGGTGGTTGGAGCATTCCTTTTGACCCTCTCCTTAGATCAATCCCCTTTGATAACAAGATTAATTAGTATGCCCAAGAGGTTATGGTAGGTCAGGTAGAATATCCTTTGTATCTTGAGTGGTACTACCAAAACAGTCATGATGTTATTGTTATAGGAGGCATATCACTGACTATCACGAACTCCTTCGGTAAGAGTTTATTTTCTATTCTGATTTGTTTGTTTGATTGTAGAATCTTGACATATGTCTTTAGAAGGTATTTGAGTACGATTCTTCCTAGGAGTTGGAATATTTTCATATATGAACTTAAGAGGTAGATACTCCTGATAATCATTTTACCATGAGGTCCCACATTCTCTATCTATGACAGCTCAAGGCTTTCATAACTTTTTGGGGATGAGACCTTGTTGTAAATTTGGTATCATGGCTTGTATCACTTCTCCAGTGATTTTCCTCTAAGATGATAATATTGGCATGGTGTGGAATGGGTCTTCTTTGGATTGAGAATCCATTTGGATATGGATGGAGCTAGTAGTTCCAAGGGGGTGCTAGTATAAGCAATTCCTCTGTGGAGGTTCCCATATTTGTTGTTGATCTACAAGGGTAGGTAGTTGCTACAGAGACATCCTTGGTGAATGTTGGGGAAGATTTAGGTTATCAATATGATGCTTTTTTAGGCATGGAGGTGTAGTGTAGATGCTCTTATTTGGGTCACACATGGCCTACCAGTGTTGTTCTATGCAAGCATTCAAAGAGCACCAATCTTCATATTCTTCTTTTTATTATCATTAGCCTTTGTCTAAATGATTGTCTAGATGGTTGAAAAAGAAACTGAAGAAATAGATATACTAGCCATTATCTGCTTATCTATATTTGTATGCCAAAATATCCTTTCTACAACAAAATAATGTATTAGTACTATTTCAGCAGTTGTATGACATTTTTTAACTTTGAAGTTTTAAATATGATCTAAGTTTGAGAGTCAATCCTATTGTGAGATTTAGGAATCTTGGATTCAGATTTTGATTAGCAAAGTCAGATTTTGAACATACTTGAATCCAAGTGTTAGATAGCAATATTCCGTGAGTCATATCCTAAAATAAAGTGTGCCATTTTGTGAGTGAGTACAATAAGGAATTCAAATGTCCTTGAGAAATGGCATAGTCTTTAGGGATAATTTGGTTTGATGTTGTATGGTGAAGTTGTGTGCGTTCAAAATGTAAAAATTTACATCAAACATGCACTTTGTTGACTTACTACACCCTACCAAATAGGCCCATATTGAAGTCTATAAATAGAACAATATTTCTTCATTTATTAAGAACGTATTCATCTTTGAGATTCAAATTACAGAGGGTGAAGTGATAAGTGCAGTTCATCTCTTGATAAGTCCTTCCATAAATTTTCCCTTGTGGTGTTGGATCACAAATATCTCTAAGATGGAAAAGGTCAAGTTAGAAAGTTTTGTGTGACTCCACACATGCGGCATTTGTCTTAGGTTCCTATTGCGAGAGAATTGATGTTGGCAGCAATTTCTTTCTAGGATCACTTTTCATTTTGGGGATATTATTCCAGCTCCCACCTATGTGGATGTGGCTAAAATTACCTGGTTTCCATTGCACTATTGTTTGCCTATCATTCTAAGAAAATCAAGTTGGATTGTAGAATTAGATGATGTGTTAAGAGTAAGAGACTTATAGCCACTAAATGGTTGACTGAAGATGGTTACTTTATTCATTTGGTCTCTGGTGGGATTTATTCAATGGGGAGAGAGCCACGATGTTGAATCTCCATATTTGATACATTTGTGAGTGTACATCCTAACCATCAGTTTGAGGTATTCTTTGGAGAAATTATTGGTCATGTGATGATAATTTTCTCAAGCATTGTAGTGGCAATTTGGCATAAACAAACTATTGTCTCCTTGATATTAGGTAAGATGTATGAGTGCCTATTTGAAGAATAATCAACTAGAAACAAGTGAGGACCCTTAAAATTTTTGTAGATCTATTTTTGGATATGAACCTTCAAGATTCCTAGAGTCTTTGAATGCCCATAACATCATTGCATAAGAGTGCTTGGCATATTCAAGTGGGTATCCCCTTCAATTGCATGGATAGATGTCTTGATGGTTGTTTAGTTTTACATTGAAATATGTCCATTGGGGATAGATTAAGTTCCATATTGAAAATTTTAGTTATGGAATAATGATGCTCAATTTCTATTGTTGATCATCCTTCCAAGGTTACATCATTGTGTTGCATACTAATCAATTTCAATATTGAGATAGTTCAACTACTACCAATGCATGTACCACATTGAAGAGCTTTAATCCTTCGTCAAGAGATTTTTGGCCAACTCTTAAAAGGTACTAGAGAAATTGAAAAAAATATGTGGTGAAGTTGAAAGTGGATGACTCGTGAGGAATTATTTTTTAGTAGACATTGTTTCCCATAATACCTAGAGTGGCTTGCATCACATCCTATAGTAGTAGTGGCTTGTGGTTCTTTAATAAGACTTGCGTGATATATATTCTTTTATAGTTTCCATTCTCTGAGTGATTTATATTTGTCTTATTAGCACAAGGTGTCATTTTTTTACTTTTTAGGAGTTTTTTTTTAAATAAAAAGGAAGGTTACTCTCTGGATCATGGTAAGTAGCACCGCCTTTGGGTACTTCCTCCATGAATTTGATTATACACTTACACCTAGGTTCTAGTTAATTTTGATGTTATTTTCACAATAACCTTATTCTGACAAATTAGGCAACCTACATCAATCTAGATTTTCTTTCTATCTATTTCATGAATCGAGGATAGTCATGATATTAAGTATTTCTAATAGAGAATGACATTTTTAAATCAACCTAGTGTATATTCCATTTTTCTTACTACAGTTTGAGGGTTGAAAACTCGAAAAATTTTAGCTTTCACCATGCTTCAATCTCTTACAAGTATATGAGTCCTCCTTTCAAACGTCCACAGCCTATTCTGCCTCAAGAGCATTCCTCATTGTTGAGGAGAAGATGTATTTGGGATCTACTTACCCTAGATGTCACTCTAGGAGAATAAGTCATGTCACATAAAAGGTATATAGCAGCAATGCCCAGCCTAGTTGGTCCAAGGTGCCATGTGTCAAAGATACCATGTAAAGACCAAGTCTCTACTATTAAACATGATATACAAATTCATCAAAAGTGTGGCAGCAAAAGAAAATTTAACTTGACTTTATTCAAAATGTATAAAGAGTACATTATAAAAAATTTCCCAAATGGGAGTACAACTTTATACAAGCATAGAATCTAGGTAGAGGAAGACTTAACTAAACCACTTGTCACCAAACAAAACAACATATTACATAAAGGCAACTTTGACCATGCAAGCTATATGTTCTTTTTCCTCTAATCCTCTCCTTAGCCTTAGGTTCACCAAGCTTCCATTACACACACTGATCCTAGCCTGGATGGTTGTGATCATCCAGCAAGAGAAGGATAAAAGTATGTGTTATTCAAGAGAAATAGGACAAGTAATAGACAACAATATTGCATAGTAAAAGATTCTCTATACTACAAGATTTCAAAAGAAATAAGGCAAGTATATGAATAAGAGAGAGAAAACTGCCATAACCAATCACTATAATAATAATCACATAGCATGAATATATTAAGACACAAAGTCATCTCAATGTAGGGTGAGGCACCTACCGGACCTTACCAGTGGCAGGGGGACTAAAACCCCAGTGCCTAAAAAGTGGCATGGGGACTAAAACCCCAGTGCCTAATATAAAATGGCAGGGGGACTAAAACCTCAGTGCCCGACAGGAGGACTAAAACCTCAGTGCCCTATGGGTGGTTTGTACTCATGTACACTACATTGTCATTTAGCCCTAAAATACATCATGCTTAATAGTCACTTGGTAGTAGTGAGAAGTATAACAAGATTTCAACTTTTGCAAAGAGAATAAAACCCAAATAAATAATCTCAATAAATGGATGAGCCAACATTGGCCATAGAAAGATTCAAGAGTACAATTAAATGAGCCACATAAGCAATAGAAGCATCTCATAGTAAGGAGCCAAATATAGGCAATCACAAGATCCATATAATTCAATTAGATGAGCCATAATGGCAACAAAAGCATCAAATAAGCAAAGAGTAAAATAAAGGCATTTTGATGGACAACAAGGCTAGCACAACTTTTAGGCAGGGTTGGATAAGAGCCCAACTGAAGAGTAGGTAATTTGCACATATACATTCCACATAGATATCACATTCATCATAGATGTTCACATAAATAGATCCCACATATTAAAATAGGATCCACACACATAGGGGCCACAAGCATAAATAGGTGTCACATACCTATTTTAATACATTACCATCAAATTCACCAACATGATTGTATCCAATTCCATTTCCCCTAGTTATAAACATTACACATGTATTAATATATATTAAGGCATAAAGCATAGGAAAAACCCAAATTATGGCCTTATCTACAAAACCACGATTTAAGGTCTAAAACCAAGCCCAAACGATTATCCATATTCTCATGAATAAGAAAACATATTTTATTTTACAAATTGGAGTTAAAATGGATTAATTATGTATTTTAGAACATTTTATACACTTAAAAAGGCATTCAAAGAAAACTTTGAAAAAGGAATCCAAATCATGACTCATAAACTTCAAAATCGAATTCTACATTAAAAATCCTTTCCATTGACTATTTATTTGTATTTTTCTGACCAAGGATTCATTTATTATGAAATAAATGATCTCGGCCAATCAGAATTTAGGGAAATGCCACATAGGCAAAATAAAAATAATTGGGTGCCACAGTGGTCGGACCCATGCTGACATGGGCCAATCAAGTTTGGCCCAGTCACGGGTCTGCGTCTTCTTGCCTTTGGTCAAAGGCGAGGGAGCAAAGATGGAAAAGACTGAAATACCCTTGCTTGTAAAATAAATTCGATTAAAATGGAAAGGGCACTAGAGACATTAGAACATTACAAATTAATCGTTGCGAGAACACAACACAGAGAGGCAAAATATCAAAAATGCCCATGGTGACTAAATCACATTATCAGGGTCACAGTGATGCCACAGTCATAACACGACTGGGCTTGTTCCCCCCCCCTTGCAACCATGGCGAAAGCATGGTTCTGGAGCTTTGACTCCAATCTTGTCTAACCTCACCAGGTCGAACTTCAGCCAAGGATTGATGCGAATGGGTCCTCTGAGACCAGACGAAGCTGGAGGAACCCTTGCCACAGGGCGGGGATCTCAGAAACAACAATGTCGGCCAGAGCAATACAGGAAACAGGGGAGAACAACCTGAGAGAATCACCAGGAAAGCGTAACTAAAAACAACAACTAAAGTGGGGGACATGTCCACGGAGTCGAGTGCAGTTGAAAGCATGCCTCTCCATGGAGGAGAAGCACTAGAACGCAAAAAGTCCAGGTGGCGGCGGAGCCCATCGGAAAGCTTATAGGACCCAGAGACAGGGGCAACCTCAGGGCAGACAGAGGTTTGGAAAACAAAGAAAAGGGGTTGAGGTTGCTCACCTCTAAACCAATTGAATGGAGGCAGTCTAGAGGATGAGTTCTCGGTCGTCATCGCCAGAGATATAAATCGAGCAAGTTCGGGAGCTCCAAGGCAAAAGGGGCAAAATTGGTAGGAGAGGGAGGAAGCTCACAGTTCGGAGGTCCTATCTCCAACCTTAAATAGGCGCAAGGAGGGCTCTGGTCCCTTCTGTAACCTATCAACAGTGAAGAGGAGGAGGCCCCGATTGGGAATTTTGCAACCAGAACAAAGAGGGCAGCGAGCTAAGGCTCATTCAAATTGTCATGAAGAGCCAAACGTGCTGGAAGTGGAATCACGCGAGAAGGTGGTCGAACGAGGGAGAACCAGGTCGGGGATCTTGAGAGGCGTTTAACTACTCAGACTCGCGTTGAACGGGAGGTATGTGTGGCATCCAACTCATAAAACACAAGATTAACTAAGCAGAAGCGAATCATTTGCAGCAGATTAGCAAAAATCAATAAAAATTAAAACCATTTGCAAAGAGATCCATTCACAGGAAAACTCTTTCATTCAGAACCAAAGTAAAACTTTACATCCTGGTTCAAACATCAACTACTCTGTCTTAACTGTACACGGGTAGTATAAAACCATCAAGGCTTAAAGCCAAAATCTCAGATCGAATCTTCAAAACATTACCCCTAGGACCCGAGAGTACAGAGACGACTCATAGGACTATCTATATACAACTTGACAGCTCATATCCCCACCTGGGATTTACTGTTGTCCCTGCTACAGCTGCTGCTTCTCTTCCTCTGTAACAGGTTCCTTGACTTTTTGTCGATGGTTACCTATAAATGTTGATCCCACGGGGGTGAGACAATATGTAAATTGCCCCAGCGAGATATATAACTCTCTGCTGAAAATATTGTTATTGTAGTTTAATGGAAATAAACTGAATAGTGGAATAATATGTAATCAATAGTAGATAACTCAATCTCTATGCAGTTTAGAGCAACATTCCTATGCAAGTATATCAGTTATAACTTGATTAAGTAGCATGTCACTATTCAATAAAGAATTGAATAATACAGATAACATTCATGAATCTAGAACATGCTAAGCAGGATAACATCAACCGGTAATTCTCGTATTTCAAACTTATGCAAATACACTACTCGGCTGATTACATTTTGCAAACATAACTTAAGCTCTGAGGAGATGAGGTATACCCCTCATACTCCAACTGACCACTTTTAGGAGTCGAAATCAGTACCATACAAGGTCAAGAGAGAGGCGGGTTCCCATGACCTCACTACCTCCCGGTCAGTGCGAGAGAACCTACAGGACATCTCGTGTCTCTGCTACATAGCTTGCCAAGGTATAGTGGCATCTAGCTATAGAGTTACAGCCTCAACTGCACTCTCTTCAAGATTGAGATTTTTACCCCATCGACCCGGTATCCTCAAGGAATTTGTGATACATCCCTCCTAAAATCCTGAGTAATTGAGAGGTTTGTTATTAACCTTTCCCTCAATTTCCTCAAATCTGGACGTACGGATATTTTCGCCCATTTACCCCCATATATTCAACATATACGAACTCCAGGAGATCCCTTAGGAAAATCTGTTTCACCATCACCTGCTTCTGACGATGATGGATCTATGGTCAGAGCACTACATGAGTAGATTTCACTTGATTAATTAAGTACATTGTCATATTCTTTTAGTATCAGCCAAGTTTTCAAACATAACTTATTAACACAATGCTATAAAGAAATATATACTTATTTTCAATAATATACTTCTTAATCTCTGTAAGACATTGGGATCTTAATCCCTCATTTCATTACAATAACCATGTAATCCTGGGTATTCAAACCCTTAGCTCATCACCTGAGCACTGTTACCATTTTCTCAGGTAACTAACACCTTTAGGTCATCTGACCAAGGTAAGTATGATACTTGTTACACAAGCATCCATCATGGTACTTGAGGCCCATTAACTCTCTTGCCACCTCTTACCAGGCACAAGGTATATTATGGCACACAAGGCCCAATAAACAATTCAATTTAATAGCACATCATAGCTCATACCTGGCTATGTCCATCATCTCATGATACCTGCATGGTTAGCACATATGATAGCAGTACATCAATTATCTATCAACACCATGCAAAACAAATGTATCATTATTTCAAGGGTACCGCCCTTATTCCTTTACTAGGATTAGGGTTTCCATCACATATCTCATGTAACATTCATCTAATTATATTGGACTTATGACACATCAAGGTATATGACCATATTAGGTCACTTTCAAATCATCTCTAAATCAATCATAGAGTACCACGGCTGTGCAACCAAGAATGGTCGTGCAAAGAAAGTCACCACGGCTGTGTTACCTTGCACGGTCGTGCAAACTGAATCCACCACGGTCGTGCTACCTTACACGGTCGTTCTACAGGAGTTCACCTCATGAATCATATTCAAGTATGAATTCTATTCATTCATTAGGGATTAGGGTGTCACATACCATTTCCCTTCTTTAGAATAGGGATTGCATATAGCATCACCCTTCATTAGGGTTTCATATCACATTACCCATAATTAGGGTTTACTAATCATTCCCAATTAGGGTTTCTCATGAAATCACCCTCAATTAGGGTTTCACATGGATACACCTTCAGTTAGGGTTTCACATGGATACACCCTCAACTAGGGTTTCACATGGATGCACCCGTAAATAGGGTTTCACATGGATTCACCCTTAACTAGGGTTTACTATTCATCCTAATTAGTGATTTCACATGTAGACGACCTCTTATTAGGGTTATACATGGAAACAGCCTCAATTAGGGTTTACATCATATATTGGATTCATGAATTTGTTATGCATTATTGATTGGTGCCATTAAGGGTATCTCTCACCTAATTACATTAGGTTTCCAAAAAGGTTTGATCAATTGGACCTTCAATAACATGAGGTTTCCAAGTAGATTGATCAATGGATCCTTCAATGTTGATTCCTTCAATCATTGAATTCATGGAACCCGTCATCAATTGGACCTATACTCATACTTCATTTGAGTTTAATAGGTCAACCTTCAACTTATTTGACCCTCAATTGACCCTCAATTGATCCTCAATTAGGGTTTGATTCAATTGAATTAGGGCTTGGAATCAATGATCCTTCAACACCAATCAATGCAGAACTAGTTGCATTGAAACCATTGAACCATCATCCAAATTGGGTATGACCTGACCCCAAACGGTCTTGAGGTCGTTTTGATGACCTAAAAACGGTCTTGAGACCGTTTGCTCATCATATCACTCAAATCCAATCCATCCAATTAAGGTTTGGATCATAGGATTGATCACCAAATCAGCATTGCATTGTATAACAGCTTGGTACCTTTAGACCTTCAAACACCTAACCATACTCAACCCTAGACCTCCAAACGGTCTTGGGTGACCACCAAACGGTCTTGATACCGTTTGGATGAGCTCCAAACGGTCTTTAGACCGTTTGGCCCATCCAACCTTTGGATTCTAGTGAAAAATCATCATGGATAGGTCTATCGAGTTGATCAACAAATCAGCACTACATTGCAATATGATTAGTACCTTTGTACCTTCAATTGGTCAACTATACTTGACCCCAGACCACAAAACGGTCTTGGGGTGATACCCAAACGGTCTTGAGACTGTTTGGGTGATCCCCAAACGGTCTTGAAACTGTTTGGGCTAATCAACCCAAAATCTCAACTTAACTCATTGGAATTTCAGCACTGTTTTCAATTAGGGTTTGCCTAATTGAATAGCCTTCAACTCACGATTCCTTGCGAGTTAACCCCTCAAATTTGGTGAGTCATTATATCACATCATTATTAACAGTAATCTCAAACGGTAAATGCTTGGTCAACGCACTAAAACTATCTTGAACCCGTTTTCCCAACTAGGTCAATTTAATCAGGTTGAAAATCAGCACTTAATCCAATTAGGTTTCCCTAATTGATTAGACTTCAACCTATGATTCCTTTTTATTTAACCCCTAAAATTTGTAGGGTCATTAACCAACATCAATAGGAATAGGAATCCCAAACGGTAAATGCTTGGTAAACTCCACCAAACGGTCTTGAACCCGTTTGCCCAACTAGGTCAATTTAATCAGGTTGAAAATCAGCACTTAATCCAATTAGGTTTCCCTAATTGATTAGCCTTCAACCTATGATTCCTTTTGAGTTAACCCCTAATATTTCTAGGGTCATTAACCAACATCATTAGGAACAGGAATCCCAAACGGTCAATGCTTTGTCAACTCCACCAAACGGTCTTGAACCCGTTTTCCCAACTAGGTCAATTTAATCAGGTTCAAAATCAGCACTTAATCCAATTAGGTTTCCCTAATTGATTAGACTTCAACCTATGATTACTTTTGATTTAACCCCTCAAATTTTTAGGGTCATTAAAAAACATAATTAGGAACAGTAATCCCAAACTTTTAATGCTTGGTCAACTCCACCAAACGGTCTTGAACCCGTTTTCCCAACTAGGTCAATTTAATCAGGTTGAAAATCAGCACTTAATCCAATTAGGTTTCCCTAATTGGTTAGCCTTCAACCTATGATTCCTTTTGAGTTAACCTCTCAAATTTGGAGGGTAATTATCCTATATAATTATGAACAAGATTCCCAAACGGTCCACGCTTGGGCAACTCAACCAAACGGTCTTGAACCCGTTTGCCTCCAAACGGTTTGCAAACCGTTTGGTCACCAAACGGTTTTGATGAAACCGTTTGGTTCCCACTTTTAGAAACCGTTTGCTCCCAAGATATTTGGTGAGGTGCTATCTTATGATTATTTCATCATCACCTTCCTTCGTGCACCCAAGAACAACAACCGTTCTTGATGGAAATTGCAGCAAAGAATCAAGTATGTATCAAATTGAAGAAATCAATCAACAAAGCATAGATGATTGATACAATAACAATGATTAAGGGTTTGAGTTATAAAACCCGCCTCCAATTGAGCTCCAAAGCTCCAAGCTCACGCCATTAATGGTGGATGAAGCTCTAGAAACTCCCCCTAGGCTCTTCCTCAAGCTTTTGATTGCAAAAGTTGGCTAGGGTTGAAGAGGAGATCGAAATAAGAAGGAATCCATAATTTATTTTTGATTTCCACCATGGAATCAAGGAGAACGAAGGTCAAGGGCTTACCACAGGTTGGTCGGTTTTGCAAGCAAGGGAAAGAAGAAAATCCGAAATAGCCTTTCATTTGGCTTGAAAAAGGCACTTTTATAAAGAAAGTGATGAGAGAGAAAATGCATTATTAAAATGCATTAAATTCCAAACATATGGCCGCCTCTTCCCCCTCAAATCCCTTAAGGATGAGGCACCTTCCTTTTCCTTTAATGCTCCTTCATTATCCTCAATTTAAAGAAAACCAAATTAAGCACCTTAATGCTTATTATATTAATATTCCATATGTGAGTGGAAATTACTTTTCTTTATAATAAGGTGAGTGGAATTTCACCTCCTTGGGATATTTTCGTTACTTATATTGGAAAAAGAACGTCCATCCTTATTCAAAATCAACCCAAAACATTTTGGTTGAAAGCCCTTCAATTATTTTTATTCGTTTTTGCCCTAAATGGAATTAGGGTTTCAATTAGGCATTATTCTTGATTATTTTAATATCAAGATTTTCTCTCCTCCAACTTAATTCAAATGAGGCACCCCTCTCATTTGATTTTCTCTAAATGATGCCAAGAAACATTAGGGACCTTATTGAATTGGTAATTTGCATATTGAACCCTAGGTTTTGGGTAAATTGCACTTTACACCAAAACTAGATTTTAATGCACAACATTGTCCAACAAGCTCTATCTTGGTGTCCAGACTTGTAGAAACCTTACCATTACATCATATTCATTCTCATGGGGTCTCAACATCAGAGGAACATCTTATCATGCAACATTTTCAAGTTGACCCCTCAACTGGGGTAATTTGCACTTTAGTCCAAAATAAGCAAACATTGCTTCAACATTGTTCAAACAGGACCAAAATTGAAACATAAGTTTCTCATGAGCCCTAATTACTTTTCTCAAGATAAGATTAAGAATCTACTCAACCTTATTAAGCTAAACATCTACGGTTAACTCATAACCCAGTTCAGGGATGTTACAAATTATCCACCCCTTATAAGGATTTCGTCCCCGAAATCACTTAAGAGAAAAGAGAAGGATATTTCTTTCTCATCTCTTACTCTAGGTTATAGGTTACCTTTACAATACTCTCAATGATTGGGTAAGGATCCATAAATCTAGGAGCTAACTTGCCCTTCTTTCCAAATCTCGAAAACGGAAAGATTGCAAGAAGAACACTCTTCCTGCAATACAGCAGATCCCAACAAGGGTGTTTCTAGCAGCAAATTGTCTACTCTATGACTGACAATTAAATTGCAGTCATAAATCACTTCTCAAGTGATAAAAGAGTGCATAGCACCAAGGTTAATTAACACAAATACAAAGCAGGATGTAGACTAATCAGAATAAAATAACCCCATCTGACCTGTCACAACCCGAGGGTTGACTACTGCTTCAGGTTGATTCATAGCATCGAATCTAGCCGTTGCTTATTGACCCTGGGCCTGATTGTTGGGTACGGACGATCCAGCTTGGGACTCTTGTCCACGCCCTCTTGCGTCACTTGGAAACTGTCATGTCTGTGAGCCTTGTTGACTCTGCCTTGGTGGTTGAGTCACATTACTCACTCTTTCAGGGCAATCTCTCTTCAGGTGTCCTGCCCTTCCACATTTGTAGTAGTTAAAATTTTCTAAACTCTGTCTAAGTGGTCCTATCAGTGATGCCGATGTTGTGCTAGGAGCTCTCCTCAGTGGTAAACTACGATCTCTACCCTTACTTGATGTCCACTGTGTTTGGGTATTAAACCTCAGTGGCGGTGTATGCACAGAATACCTCAGTTTCTTAAAACTTCCGGAACTCCGTTGTTGGAACTGTGGGTACTCTTTCTTACCCTTGGTCTATCTTTTCTCAATTACATACTTCTCTATTCATCTTACCGACTCTACAAAGGTAGCGAACCTCTCCCGGTTCTCCAGAGCAGACAACGGAGTGGTCAATTCAGCGTTCAACCCTTTCTCAAAACGATGAATCCTCTCCTCATCTGTAGATGCCATGTGCGGACAAAACTGTAATAACTCCATGAACTTAGCCTCATACTCGCTACTGTTCATTAAACCTTGCCTAATCCTCTCAAATTGAGAGATCTTCTCATCTAGATATGTTTTTGGAAAGTATCTAGCGACAAATTCCCGTCGGAATTCACCCCATCCAATCTCAACTCCAGGCCTCTTGGCTTCTTCAATGGTCCACCAGTGCCCGGCACTCCCTTTTAACAGATAAACAGCATGTCTCACCTTATCATCTTAAAGAATCATAAGGATTCTGAAGGCTTTCTCCAGCTCAGTCAGCCACATGTCAGCATCTGCTGGGTCAGCTGTACCAGCATATTATGTGGCTCCTACCCTTCTAAGCCATTCAAAGGTCTTACCAGCTCCATGTCTTTCATCATGGACTGGTGCTCTTGGTGCAGGCATTGGCATTCTATCTATCATATGGGTCATAGAAGCCATGAATTGTCCAAACATAGTCTGAAAGGCTGGGTTCCCCATATCAGCTGGGTTGAACTGGGGTTGTTCAGGTATAGGTTCCTCCCTATCCTGACCCCTTGCACCTTCTCCTGGTGCAGGTACGCTGCTCTCAGCAGCATGTTCATCATGTTGTCTAGACATCTATAAGTTCTTCTCCTCCTATATGAGCAGAAGATACTTATTAGATAAACTGGAAAGCACTAGAACAGACTCAACAACCTTAATCATATGTCTCTCTAGACTCAGCGAACCTAGCGCTCTGATACCAACTAAACTGTGGCATCCAACTCATAAAACACAAGATTAACTAAGCGGAAGCGAATCATTTGCAGTGGATTAGCAAAAATCAGTAAAAATTAAAACCATTTGCAAAAAGATCCATTCACAGGAAAACTCTTTCATTCAGAACCAAAGTAAAACTTTACATCCTGGTTCATATATATACATCTCATGTACTTTTGCTTCTCGAGGAATACAAACATCAACTAATCTGTCTTAACTGTACACAGGTTGTATAAAACCCTCGAGGCTTAAAGCCAAAATCTCAGATCGAATCTTCAAAACATTACCCCTAGGACCCGAGAGTACAGAGACGACTCATAGGACTATCTATATACAACTTGACAGCTCATATCCCCACCTAGGATTTACTGCTGTCCCTGCTACTGATGTTGCTGCTCTTCCTCTGTAACAGGTTCCTTGCCTTTTCGTCGACGGTTACCTAAAAATGTTGATCCCACGGGGGTGAGACAATATGTAAATTTCCCCAGCGAGAGATATAACTCTCCGCTGAAAACATTGTTATTGCAGTTTAATGGAAATAAATTGAATAGTAGAATCATATGTAATCAACACTAGATAACTCAATATCTATGCAGTTTAGAGCAACATTCCTATGCAAGTATATCAGTTATAACTTGATTAAGCAGCATGTCACTATTCAATAAAGAATTGAATAATACAGATAACATTCATGAATCTAGAACATGCTAAGCAGGATAACATCAACTGGTAATTCTCGTATTTCAAACTTATGCAAATACACTACTCGGCTGATTACATTTTGCAAACATAACTTAAGCTCTGAGGAGATGAGGTATACCCCTCATACTCCAACCGACCACTTTTAGGAGTCGATATCGGTACCATACAAGGTCAAGGAAGAGACGGGTTCCCATGACCTCACTGCCTCCCGGTCAGTGCGAGAGAACCTACAGGACATCTCGTGTCTCTGCTACATAGCTTGCCAGGGTATAGTGGCATCTAGCTATAGAGTTACAGCCTCAACTGCACTCTCTTCGAGATCGAGAGTTTTACCCCATCGACCCGGTATCCTCGGGGAATTTATGATACATCCCTCCCGAAATTCTGATTAATTGAGAGGTTTGTTATTAACCTTTCCCTCAATTTCCTCAAATCCAGACGTACGGATATTTTCGCCCATTTACCCCCGTATATTCAACATATACGAACTCCAGGAGATCCCTTAGGAAAATCTGTTTCACCATCACCTGCTTCTGATGATGATGGATCTATGGTCAGAGCACTACATGAGTAGATTTCACTTGATTAATTAAGTACATTGTAATATTCTTTTAGCATCAGCCAAGTTTTCAAACATAACTTATTAACACAATGCTATAAAGAAATATGTACTTATTTTCAGTAATATACTTCTTAATCTCTATAAGACATTGGGATCTTAATCCCTCATTTCATTACAATAACCATGTAATCCTGGGTATTCAAACCCTTAGCTCATCACCTAAGGTTTGGATCATAGGATTGATCCAATTAAGGTTTGGATCATAGGATTGATCACCAAATCAGCATTGCATTGTATAACAGCTTGGTACCTTTAGACCTTCAAACACCTAACCATACTCAACCCTAGACCTCCAAACGGTCTTGGGTGACCACCAAACGGTTTTGAGACCATTTGGATGAGCTCCAAACGGTCTTGAGACCGTTTGGCCCATCCAACCTTTGGATTCTAGTGAAAAATCATCATGGATAGGTCTATCGAGTTGATCAACAAATCAGCACTACATTGCAATATGATTAGTACCTTTGGACCTTCAATTGGTCAAATATACTTCACCCCAGACCTCCAAACGGTCTTGGGGTGATCCCCAAATGGTCTTGAGACCGTTTGGGTGATCCCCAAATGGTCTTGAAACCGTTTGGGCTAATCAACCCAAAATCTCAACTTAACTCATTGGAATTTCAGCACTGTTTTCAATTAGGGTTTGCCTAATTGAATAGCCTTCAACTCACGCTTCCTTGGGAGTTAACCCCTCCAATTTGGTTAATCATTATACCACATCATTATGAACAGTAATCTCAAACGGTCAATGCTTGGTCAACGCACTCAAACGGTCTTGAACCCGTTTTCCCAACTAGGTCAATTTAATCAGGTTGAAAATCAGCACTTAATCCTATTAGGTTTCCCTAATTGATTAGCCTTCAACCTATGATTCCTTTTGAGTTAACCCCTCAAATTTGGCGGGTCATTATCCAACATCATTAGGAAAAGGAATCCCAAACGGTCAATGCTTTGTCAACTCCATAAAACGGTCTTGAACCCGTTTTCCCAACTAGGTCAATTTAATCAGGTTGAAAATCAGCACTTAATGCAATTAGGTTTCCCTAATTGATTAGCCTTCAAACTATGATTCCTTTTGAGTTAACCCCTAAAATTTGGAGGGTCATTAACCAACATCATTTGGAACAGGAAACCTAAACGTTAAACGCTTGGTAAACTTCACCAAACGGTCGTGAACCCGTTTGCCCAAATAGGTCAATTTAATCAGGTTGAAAATCAGCACTTAATCCAATTAGGTTTCCCTAC
Organism: Alisma plantago-aquatica; assembly: GCA_963693085.1. Lineage (NCBI taxonomy): Eukaryota > Viridiplantae > Streptophyta > Magnoliopsida > Alismatales > Alismataceae > Alisma > Alisma plantago-aquatica. The sequence continues at coordinate 1,066,300,006 of OY856412.1, forward strand.
TTTATTAGCCTTCAACCTATTATTCCTTTTGAGTTAACCCCTCCCATTTGGAGGGTCATTAACCAACATCATTAGGAACAGGAATCCCAAACGTTCAACGCTTGTTCCACTCCACCAAACGGTCTTGAACCCGTTTGCCCAACTAGGTCAATTTAATCAGGTTGAAAATCAGCACTTAATCCAATTAGGTTTCCCTAATTGATTAGCCTTCAACCTATGATTACTTTTGAGTTAACCTCTCAAATTTTGAGTGTCATTAGCCTACATAATTAGGAAAAATATTCCCAAACGTTCCACGCTTGGTCAACTCAACCAAACGGTCTTGAAACCGTTTGCCTCCAAACGGTTTGCAAACCGTTTGGTCACCAAACGGTTTTGATGAAACCGTTTGGTTCCCACTTTTAGAAACCGTTTGCTCCCAAGATATTTGGTGATGTGCTAGCTTATAATGATTTCATCATCACCTTCCTTCGTGCACCCAAGAACCTCAACCGTTCTTGATGGAAATTGCAGCAAAGAATCAAGTATGTATCAAATTGAAGAAATCAATCAACAAAGCATAGATGATTGATACAATAACAATGATTAAGGGTTTGAGTTATAAAACCCGCCTCCAATTGAGCTCCAAAGCTCCAAGATCACACCATTAATGGTGGATGAAGCTCTAGCAACTCCTTCTAGGCTCGTCCTCAAGCTTTTGATTGCAAAAGTTGGCTAGGGTTGAAGAGGAGATCGAAATAAGAAGGAATCCATAATTTATTTTTGATTTCCACCATGGAATCAAGGAGAACGAAGGTCAAGGGCTTACCACAGGTTGGGAGTCGTCCTATTGCTCCTCCATAGCTCCTTGGTCGGTTTTGCAAGCAAGGGAAAGAAGAAAATCCGAAATAGCCTTTCATTTGGCTTGAAAAAGGCACTTTTATAAAGAAATTGATGAGAGAGAAAATGCATTATTAAAATGCATTAAATTCCAAAAATATGGCCGCCTCTTCCCCCTAAAATCCCTTAAGTACGAGGCACCTTCCTTTGTATTTAATTATCCTTCATTATCCTCAATTTAAAGAAAAGTAAATTAAGCACCTTAATGCTTATTATATTAATATTCCATATGTGAGTGGAAATTACTTTTCTTTATAATAAGGTGAGTGGAATTTCACCTCCTTGGGATATTTTCGTTCCTTATCTTGGCAAAAGAACGTCCATCCTTATTCAAAATCAACCCAAAACATTTTGGTTGAAAGCCCTTCAATTATTTTTATTCATTTTTGCCCTAAATCAAATTAGGGTTTCAATTAGGCATTATTCTTGATTATTTTAATATCAAGATTCTTTCTCCTCCAACTTAATTCAAATGAGGCACCCCTCTCATTTTCTTTGCTCTACATGATGCCAAGAAACATTAGGGACCTTATTGAAGTGGTAATTTGCATATTGAACCCTAGGTTTTGGGTAAATTGCACTTTACACCAAAACTGGATTTTAATGCACAATATTGTCCAACAAGCTCTATCTTGGTGTCCAGACTTGTAGAAACCTTACCACTACATCATATTCATTCTCATGGGGTCTCAACATCAGAGGAACATCTTATCATGCAACATTTTCAAGTTGACCCCTCAACTGGGGTAATTTGCACTTTAGTCCAAAATAAGCAAACATTGCTTCAACATTGTTCAAACAGGACCAAAATTGAAACATAAGTTTCTCATGAGCCCTAATTACTTTTCTCAAGATAAGATTAAGAATCTACTCAACCTTATTAAGCTAAACATCTAGGGTTAACTCATAACCCAGGTCAGGGATGTTACAGTATGGGACAATGTCCCGGCCGTCAAATCAAGCTATAAATGTGATGATCAAATGAGAGCCCTCTGATGGGGCATGTTTGGGAGGTGATGCATGATAGGGTGAAAAATAATTGGACAATATGCTAATGAATGCATTTAAATGCAAATCATAATCAAACCTTAGTTGTACATTACTCTAAAATCATAAAATCGATTTAAGGGGTCAAACAAGGGACAAATGACCTCAAATTTTAACCACATGCACAAATTAGTGTCTAGAACCATGCTATGTGATTAGATTCTCGTTTCAGCCATTATTTGGCCACAATTAAATATATTTATCATTAAAGTGTATATTAATATATTAAAATGAATGAATTATGTGAAAAGAATTCTTTTTATGAAACATGTGAGCAAATTTCGAGATATTAAACACATTAAGATTTAAATAATAATTTCTCAACAAAATAACATATTTTCATGAATTAAAATCATATTTTGTGTAGAGAGAAACAATTAAGGTTAATGTTCTCATACATTAACTCAAATACACATTTTTATTAATATATTTATCTAAAAAGCTCCAAATTAATATTATCTACTACATTTCTATCCTTAATTACCAAATTACATTATTAGCCCTCACTTATCTCATTAATTGGTTTATTTGTGCAAACACCCTTTTACAATCATGAATGGGGCAAAAATGGAATTTCACCATCATTAATGCTCAAATTGCACATAGAGGCCAAAAATGATTCAAAAGGATGGGAAATTTATGGAAAAGGTCGAAATGGACTATATGACCAAGAAAAGCTCAAAAATGGGTAAATTGCAGGGAAGACCCTGGATTTTAGTATGTTACAGCACTCCACTCCTTAAAGAGGATTTCATCCCCGAAATCACAACAAGAGGACAGAGAGGGTGAGTGTGCAACATCCCAACCTTAAACAACTAGGTGGGTATTAAAAGCTCTCCACATAAGCCAGGTGTTACTAAGGTTTCCACCAAACCTATATCCTTTTATCCAACACAACATAATCAACATTTTTGACTTATTAGCATAATATCCACCATGAAGAGTCATCATATTTATTATACTATCACTTGTGCCACATTTTATTCAAAACAATTACATCTCAACATTATATCTTATGTATTTCCCTCATCAAGGGTTTTAAGTAGAATTAGGGTTTACTAAGCCATTCAACATCTATAGATGCATTACATCACAAACATTTATAACTTAATATCCACCAACTTCATCATGAAGAACTATCACAGATTATTTTGGTGAGAACCATATAATATTATCCAACAAATTATTAAACCTATAACAATTCCAAGTGTGTCACATTAATGGCTTATCTCTAAGTTACATATTGTCACACTCTCTTTCATACTCATATCCATGACATCATTAATCATTTTCTCTTATAACACCAATTAATATGAATTAACATCACATTATGTGAATCAAATTACTCATTATCACAATTGAGTCATTTTTTATATTTTAGTGATTATCTGAATTGATTCATAAACCAATTTATGATAAGTTGATTAATAATATGTATTTAGTCAACAAAGTGTTATGCCTTACATGTGTTGATAACTTGATCACAATTATGATTAAGGGATTATATTCCATTTACATGTATCAAGGCACATAATATGATGACACCTAGTGTCACTAGAGTATCATGAAAACATAAGGATGTATGCACATCATTAAGGCTAGATGAATACATCTTAGGGTTTAGGTCAACATGATCATTACATATTATGCCTTTATCTATCATTAGGGTGGTTAGCCAAAATTATGTATATTCACAAATAAATAACTAATTATTATGTGCATCCAGGATATATTAGGGTTCAAGCATATGAATTATATGACTTATTTATTTGTTCATAATCAAACAATATGAATTTCAATATTATTATGTTTGTTCAACTCTCACTAATCCCATGTCTAAGGAGTTAGGGTTTCTTGATTTCAAGGCATTGAGGGACTCCACCCCCTTAAAGAGGATTTCATCCTCGAAATTAGCAACTCCAAAATCTAACAAGGTACTAACACCAACATTCCACTCAAAGGGTTGACTAAGTCAAATAATGTCATAGGTAGAAGGGTATAAAGCCCAACAACAAAAGTTTTACTAACCACTATCCTCCAAACTCAAGGTATAACATAGGGTACTCTTAACCCTGACATGGCAATCTAAGACTCATATAAGGTACTTGAGAATTTCAAGATGATTTTTGGTTGGAAAAAGTCAAATCATCATATAAGGGTTTCTAAGGTTACTCAACAATAAGGTAATATGTCTAAGGGTAGACTATTTCAAGTTGTATGTATCATATCAGGCCAGGCCAGGTCATATGAGCATGGGAGTCACCGTAAACCAAGCTAGTGGCGTGGAGGAAAATTTTGCCAGCCCCCAAGCTCTGACCTTTTCTAGACACCATCACCTCAACTTCTTGCTCTAATAGCAACTCAATAGACAATTCACCAAAAAGTTGACAAATTTTATTTCTAATTATTATGATCCTAAATCAACTTTCATTATAGGTCAACTCTAGGGTGAAGAACTTGCTTAAGGGGAACTATCTAGGCTAGGGAGACAATTTGAATTGTCAAGAATCTGACTACCTTGATGCTCTGATACCATTCTATAAAGACCAAGTCTCTACTATTAAACATGATATACAAATTCATCAAAAGTGTGGCAGCGGAAGAAAATTTAACTTGACTTTGTTCAAAATGTATAAAGATTACATTATAAAAATTTTCCCAAATGGGAGTACAACTTTATACAAGCATAGAATCTAGGTAGAGGAAGACTTAACTAAACCAACTTGTCTCTAAATAGAAAAAAATGTTACAAAAAGGCAACTATGACCATGCAAGCTATATGTTCTTTTTCCTCTTGTCCTATCCTTAGCCTTAGGTTCACCAAGCTTCCATTGCACACTCTGATCCTAGCCTGGATGGTTGGGATCATCCAGCAAGAGAAGGATAAAAGTATGTGTTATTCAAGAGAAATAGGACAAGTAATAGACAACAATATTGCATAGTAAAAGATTCTCTATACTACAAGATTTCAAAAAAATGAGGCAAGTATATGAATAAGAGAGAGAAAACTGCCATAACCAATCACCACAATAATAATCACATAGCATGAATATATTAAGACACAAATTCATCTCAATGTAGGGTGAGGCACCTACCGGACCTCACCAGTGGCAAGGGGAATAAAACTCCAGTGCCTAAAAAGTGGCAGGGGGGCTAAAACCCCAGTGCCTAATATAAAATGGATGGGGGACTAAAACCCCAGTGCCCGGCAGGAGGACTAAAACCTCGGTGCCCTATGGGTGGTTTGTACTCATGTACACTACATTGTCATTTGGCCCAAAAATACATCATGCTTAATAGTCACTTGGCAGTAGTGAGAAGTATAACAAGATTTCAACATTTGCAAAATGAGAATAAAACCCAAATAAATAATCTCAATAAATGGATGAGCCAACATTGGCCATAGCAAGATTCAAGAGTACAATTAAATGAGCCACATAAGCAATAGAAGCATCTCATAGTAAGGAGCCAAATATAGGAATCACAAGATCCATATAATTCAATTAGATAAGCCATAATGGCAACAAAAACATCAAATAAGCAAAGAGCCAAATAAAGGCATTTTGATGGACAACAAGGCTAGCATAACTTTTAGGCAGGGTTTGGATAAGATCCCAACTGAAGAGTAGGTAATTTGCACATATACATTCCACATAGATCTCACATTCATCATAGATGTTCACATAAATAGATCCCACATATTAAAATAGGATCCACACACATAGGGGCCACAAACATAAATAGGTGTCACATACCTATTTCAATACATTACCATCACATTCACCAACCTGATTGTATCCAATTCCATTTCCCTAGTTATAAACATTACACATGTATTAATATATATTAAGGCATAAAGCATAGGAAAAACCCTAATTTAGGACTTATCTACAAAACCACGATTTAAGGTCTAAAACCAAGCCCAAACAATTAGTCATATTTTCATGAATAAGAAAACATATTTTATTTTACAACTTGGAGTTAAAATGAATTAATTATGTATTTTAGAACATTTTATACACTTAAAAAGGCATTCAAAGCAAACTTCGAAAAAGGAATCCAAATCATGACTCAAAAACTTCAAAATCGAATTCTACATTTAAAAAACTTTCCATTGACTATTTATTTGTATTTTTGTGACCAAGGATTCATTTATTATGAATTAAATGATCTCAGCCAATCAGAATTTTGGGAAATGCCACATAGGCAAAATAAAAACAATTGGGTGCCACAGTGGCCGGACCCACGCTAACATGGGCCAATCAGGTTTGGCCCAGTCACGGGTCCGCGCCTTCTTGTTTTTGGTCAAAGGCGAGCGAGTAATGATGGAAAAGACTGAAATACCCTTGCTTGTAAAATAAATTCAATTAAAATGGAAAGGGCACTAGAGACATTAGAATATTACAAATTAATCGTTGCGAGAACACAACACAGAGAGGTGAAATATCAAAAATTCCCATGGTGACTAAATCACATTATCAGGGTCACTGGGATGCCACTGTCATAACACGACTGGGCTTGTTCCCCCCCCCCTTGCAATCACGGTGAAAGCATGGTTCTAGAGCTTTGACTCCAATCTTGTCTAACTTCACCAGGCCGAACTTCAGCCAAGGAATGATGCGAATGGGTCCTCTGAGACCAGATGAAGCTGGAGGAACCCTTGACACAGGGCGGGGATCTCAGAAACAACAATGTCGGCCGGAGCAATATAGGAAATAGGGGAGAACAACCTAAGAGAATAACCAGGAAAGCGTAACTAAAAACAACAACTGAATTGGGGGACATGTTCGCGGAGTCGAGTGGAGTTGAAAGCATGCCTCTCCATGGAGGAGAAGCACCAGAATGCAAAAAGGCCAGGTGGTGGCAGAGCTCGTCAACAAGCTTATAGGACCCAGAGACTGGGGCAACCTCAGGGCAGACAGAGGTTTGGAAAATGAAGAAAAGGGGTTGAGGTTGCTCACCTCTAAAGCAATTGAACGGAGCCGGTCGGGAGGACGAGTTCTCGGTCATTGTCACTGGAGATATAAATTGAGTAGGTCTGGGAGCTCTAGGGCAGAAGGGGTGAAATTGGTAGGAGAGGGAGGAAGCTCGTAGTTCAGAGGTCCTATCTCCAGCCTTAAATAGGCATAAGGAGGGCTCTGGTCCCTTCTGTAACCTCTCAACAGTGAAGAGGAGGAGGCCCTAATTGGGCATTTCGCAACCAGAACAAAGAGGACAATGAGCTAAGGCTCATTCGAATCATTGTGAAGAGTTGAACGCACTGGAAGTGGAATCATGTGAGAAGGTGGTCGGATGAGGGAGAACCAGGTCGGGGATCTTGAGAGGCGTTTAACTGCTCAGACTCGCGTTGAGCAGGAGGTAGGGGACAATGTCCCAGCCGTTGGATCAAGTCGTAAATGCGATGATCAAATGAGAGCCCTCTGATGGGGTGTGTTTGGGAGTTGATGTGTGACATGGCAAAAAATAATTGGACAATAGGCTAATGAATGCATTTAAATGCAAATCGCAATCAAACCTTAGTTGTACATTACTCCAAAATCATAAAATCGATTTAAGGGGTCAAACAAGGGTCAAATGACCTCAAAATTTAACCACATGCACAAATTAGTGTCTAGAACCATGATATGCAATTATATTCTCATTTCACCCATTATTTGGCCATAATTAAATATATTGTTCATTAAAGTGTATATTAATATATTAAACTGAATGAATTATATGAAAAGAATTCTTTTTATGAAACATGTGAGAAAATTTCGAGATATTAAACACAATAAGATTTCAATAATCATTTCTCAACAAAATAACATATTTTCATGTATTAAAATCATATTTTGAGGAGAGAGAAACAATTAAGGTTAATGTTCACATACATTAACTCAATACACATTATTACTAATATATTTATCCAAAAATCTCCAAATTAATATTATCTACTACATTTCTATCCTTAATGACCAAATCACATTATTAACCCTCACTTATCTCATTAATTGAGTTATTTGTGCAGACACCCTTTTATAATCATGAATGGGGCAAAAACGGAATTTCACCATCATTAATGCTCAAATTGTACATAGAGGCCAAAATGATTCAAAAGGATGGGAAATTTATGGAAAAGGTCCAAATGGACTATAAGGCCAACAAAAGCTCAAAAGTGGGTAAATTGTAGGGAAGACCCTAGATTTCAGTATGTTACATACCCCGATAGGATTTACTTCAGATATGCTTTGGCATTGAAATATATGACAGGCATATGTTCAGATGATTAAAAAGTTATTTTTGTGATTTTGATATTGTTCATTTAGCATATGTCCACCAATTGTGGATCTTTACATTTGAAGCTTGGAAAGAACATTGATTCTTAGGGCCTTAGTATGAGAGAATGAGACTCCACAAGCAATGAATGGGGTTTTCCTACTAAAGGTTTAAAACTTGTTGCTCCCGAGTTAATAGATTTGACGATTGGAATTACCTCTTTTCAAGAGATGAGGTGAATAGTCATAAAGGGGTTTGACTTCTTCTGTATCCCTCCTATATACCTACTACTAGGTTGACCCAAGTAAACATCACTTTTAGTGTTATGTGAATTTTTCCCCGATATAGGTGTCAAGAATCTTTCAACATATAGATCGGGTCTAACATGTATCTATAAATGCATAGCCTTAGCAAACCTCTTACACTTTTGATGGTTGTTACCATTGGGTTTCTACTTGTCCTAGTCACAACCATGAGCAATTTTTGGTATTTTAATTCAACCTTTAATTCAGACTGGTCTATTTTTGGAAGTTAGTATAGGTTGGTGAACTGTTGGGAGTCAAGATATGGTTGTGTTCCTTTCATCCTTGACATTATGGGTTCTATTTTGACGTCTACACTTCAGGGGCACGAGAGGCACATTAGGTACTTCAGTATATTTTGTGTGTATGTTTAAGGGTTGAGGTTTTTTCTCCCTTATGGTGAACTTTTCCATAGGAATGAGGTTGCTAAAGGTTTCTTTTTAGTAGCGGTAGCACTTGATGAGGTTATCATTAATATAATGTAAATGAATATATCCATTCATGTATTTCAGGAATAGGTCACCCTAATCATAGATGTCATTGATGATATAAGGTCCTTCCCATTCGCAGTGGAACTTGCCCCTACAACTAACATAACATACAATGTAGAGCACCAAATCAACCTTTTGGAAGTTTTGTGGTGGACCTACTTGTTGAATGGTCAAGCTTCTCTTGCTTGATAACATTTTGCATGAATTAGAGCTCTTATTTGTCATTCTTATTGTGTGTTGAGGCAATATATATAGTCTTGAACCCCTTCTGGCTCAGGAATCTAAGCTTATTATAGTAAGATGGTATCTAAACACACACTTTTAAGATTTCTTCATTTCCATTAACAAGTGAGTATCGTGCACCTCCCACAGAAGTTCTTGTTGAGTTTTGATATGCACACAAATTCATGAAGAGATATTCATTCTATTTGATATAGGATTTGATTGTCTTCTTGAGTATTTTATTAGTTTTTGTTAGTAGCTTATATAGATCCATTCATTTATGACCAATATGGAAATGTTTGTTAGTGTTTGATTTGCAGAGAGTTCAATTACTCTTTGATAGTTTTTTCTTATAAATTTATAGCATTTTTAGAGACAATTTGATGTAGTATCCCATACTAGTTTATATTTTTGTTTTTGTGGAACTTAATCAATTCTTGGGCCAAAGAATTGGTGATAGAAACAACTCCTACCCATTTTGTAAAGTATTCAATATAGACCAAGATGAAGTTAGTTCCTATTTGAAGATAAAGGATTGATCTTAGTAATCATATAGATTCCCAAAGGAAAAAAATACCAAGACATAACCATATTTTATAGTTTGTAGGTAGGTGTGTGAATGTAATCACCATGGATTTGTTTGGTTCATCCTTAACAGACATATTGATAGCAATCTATTTCCATGGTGTTGCAGTAATATGCTAGGAGTTGTATCTTCTTTTCTAGCATGGCCCTACTCAAGTGTGTGCCAAAAAATCCTCCATTAACTTCCAACATGAGGGTTTCTTCTTCTTCCATCTATACACACTTGATTAGAGTCTAGTTGTAAGATTTACTTCCCCTAGGACCTACTATATGGTTTTTCATTTAAGCACTTGATATTCTCTTTAGGTTAGGCTTTAAATATGACTTGGCTTTCTAGGTATACTTTGATGTCATGGAACCATGCCATCTCTTCATTGTTGACTTCAATGTCGATGATTTACAGTAGATGGGTTGAGAAATCATTCATGCATCAGAAGAGAAGCTCTAGTCCCCTTGGATGTCAATACATGAAGCCAAGGTATCTAGGGCATCAAAAAAGACATTTTATTCTCTTCTTACAAATTTGAAGGGAAGTTACTCAAAATCTTGGGCAAGGAAAAACATGCATTCGTGAAAAGGGTCCAGATTCTGATAACAAGACCACGAATTGTTTTGAACTTGAGAGATCACAAGAAAAGAGTCACCCAATACTTTATGATGTCATTAACGGGACCTTAAATTGATATTTAAGAAAGAAGTCCTAAGGTTATCCTATACACATGTCATTAGAGAGGGACATGTCATAGTTCATGAAAGGCATTGTCTCTTAATTATGTGACTACATCGATTTTTACTCATTTTGATCCACCATCTTAAGATGATCAAGTAGCCTGAATTATTTCCTTTTGGTTGCATTACATTGCATAATAGGTGACATGATAGTTTGGTTATCTTTAGATGCATTAGTTACAAAAGAATGTCCTCCATGCAGAACTTACAGGTATTCTCAAGGCCATGGAACATGCCAGCATCAATTTCCCAGGGAATATTGAGTTTCAGACAGACAACCTTAGTGCTACCAAAATGATCCAGGAAGATGGTATGAATTGCCCATCATTTTCTAATGAAGTTGCAAGAATAAATAAACTAATGGATGAGAATGACTACTGTGTCAATTATGTCAGAAGAGAATGCAGTGCAGCTCCTGATCTGGTCGCTAAACACCATCTCAAAAACATCGAGGGTACCTTCACTTATAGTAATCCTCCTGCTACGCTTAGTAGTATAATAAATAATGAGGCCCAGTTATGTAATGGTAGTAGTACTACCAGGTTTAATTCTATTATTAGTGCATGTACTCCTTTTTCAAATTTGCTTGTAGGGGGAAGGCAAGATGAATAAATAGCTTCCCGACTTCCTTAAAATATATATATATATAGTGTGTGTGTGTGTATATGCATAAATAATTTATCTACATACCATCTATTTGCATAACAATTACATAATTGTAGATAGCATGCATTTTTTTCATCATTCATTTTCACAACATGTGGTTATATTGTTTTCCTCTGAAATAAGAGTGCATAGTACACATCCATACCCTCAGAGAAAAACAAGGAAAAAATGAAATGAATGTGACATGTTAGAAAAGCCCAAGCATAACTTCACATCATGCTACAATATTGTGCCAATGAAATAAAAGAGAAAATAAATCAAGCAATATTGTGAAATAAAGAGGGAGGAAGTATGCCCTAAACTATTCACAAAGAGATGGAAACATCCACATGATGTATTATCTTCTTCACTTCATTTTCATCCATGCATCATTTTACGCATAATATTAGGCATTAGGATTCATGCATATTTCATTATCTTCACCATACATGATCATCATGTTTTATTTTTGCATAAATAATTTGAATGCTACTTGTGATTCTTCATAAGACACCCATTTCGTTCCATTCATTGCACTTATTAGTAGGTCACTTAAATGATTATTATCCTCCTTCATTCTTATAAGGAGAATTGCTTACAAGAGTTGGTAGTTAGAAAAGAGCAATGTATATAGGAAATCACATGATTTACCAAGTGAATGCCATATGACTATGATATTAACTACTCTTTTGATAGTGTTTCACTAATCTAAGGATGGACATCTTTTATGGATATTTTTGGTCACTTTAGAGAAGTCGATCATTCAATGGTCAGTGAAAGTCGATTTGAGACTGTCATGTGGGGATAGTTGATAAATGAAATTCATATTTTATATCCTTTTCCTGACTTGTCAAAAATAGATCCAAAGGTGTTTTGCTCGAGGACGAGAAACATTTAAGCTTAGGGGATTTTAATGCATCAGATAATTGTCATTTTCACAAGATATTTATTATTCACTTTTGTACACTTATGATTCATTTTCATAGAAATTTGTGCATTATTTACTATCATTAAACTATGATACTTAATTGCATCAAATAAATGTAAATTTGATGTTTTCGAATGACTTAATATTATGTAATATCTTACGTTCAATTTTTGTGAATTTTAGATGAATTTATAGAATCAAAAAAACACAGAACAACAGACTTTGTTGTTGGTGGTGCCAATACTTGTTCAGTATGGCACATGTTGAATCAAGAAATCTCGATGGTATTGACCCAGAAGTCGATGCTACCAACAATATCACAGATATGAATCAGAATTTCATGAGAAATCTCGATACTACCAAAAGAAACTCAATATACTAACAGATGCACAGTCAGACACAACTATCAAAGGCATCGGCAGTACTGACACCCATTCAGGATTACCAGCATGGTGGGATCAAGTAGATCTAAAAATCATGTTTAATCCAACAGTTGGCAATTAATGACGCCCTTGGTCATTTCTATGACTTAGGGGGGATTTTGGCCAAACCTAATTATCTCATTCTCTTCCATTAGACAATAGTTGAGAGCAAGCTTAGGAGAATGTGGAGAAGAAATCCATGTTTCGGGAGATTTGGGCACCTCTACTAGAGGGGTTTGCAGATGCCTTTGACAGTTGCATCCTCCTATGCATCTGTCGGTACTACCGAGTTGATGCTGGTAGTACCAAGATTTTGCATGAAATTTTTTTTTGGAAGTATCAACTTCTAGGTCGATACTACTGAGATTTATCAATTTTCACATGTCGTAGACTGAGCAAGTGTTGATACCACTAACAACAACGTCGGTAGTCCCGAGCTGCGTAGATATTGTTTAATTCACCTAAAATTCACAAAAATTGAACATAAACTCTTAAATAATTTTAAATCATTCAAAAACATTAAAAATATATTTATTTGATGAAATTAAGTATCAAGGTCTAATGATAGTAAATAATGCACGATTCAATATGAAAATGAATCATAAATGCACCGAAATTAATAATAAATAGCCTATAAAATGGCAATTATTTGATGCACCAGTCGTTCCCCTTGATGTTTGATGAGATGGAGTGCTTGGATATAGGCTTCATATTTGTCAACATTATTTGTTGTGTCAAACTCCATTCCTCTAGTTGTAGGTAATTGTCCTCCAAATGGGTTTTGAAGGACTGCTAACTTGGCACCCTTTTTGAAAACTCTGTCAAAGGAAATTGTCCATAAGTTAGGGTTTTAAGGGATAATGATGTCGGGTGAGCTAATCATTCCTATATCTTTTCCAAGGGATTTTTACTCGTGTGTTAGTTATTTGAGAAGTGGGAATTTTCTAGTTGATTGGCTAGAGTATGTGTTATGGATGCCTTTGTTGGTAAATGTGTGATGTTGAATTTTGATGGAATTTCCTACCACTTGACACACCTTACATTGAGAGTAGTGTGATCACAGAGATAACATAGTGTGTCATGTTTCACAATCAGTTGTGTGATGCATCTTTATTACATGTATCAAGTCCATACAATCTTTCTTGACTTGGGTGTAGTGGGCCTCAGTGTCATTGAATCTCAAGTAGATATATAATAAAGAATGCTCATCATAGTCTATTGATTGACTTAGGACTCCTACAATCAACATTTCACGTGTTGATAATTGAAAGGAGAGAGGATGTCATGGTACCAATTTTCAAATTGAGTGGATTAGCAAGATAGTATTTGAGCTTTTGGAGCTCTTTATCACATTGTTCATTCCATCCCAAGTTAGGGTTTTTCTTAGTCAATTGGAATATGGGCTCCCATATGGGTGTGATCTAGGCGATGAGACAAGTGATGTATTGGAGATGATTAGTACACCTCGTATATCTTTCTCAGTTTTTGGATAGGGCATTTCCTGAATAGCTATAGCCTTATCGGACCGACCTCTATTCATATTTGACTAACAATGCACCCAAGTAATTAACATATGTGGCCCCAAGGTACAATTTTCTAGATTAAAGTGCAATGATAATTGATAGATGTTGAGATATCTTCTCAAGATTGGTTATGTAATCTTGTGCACTATTAGATTCAGTTATCATGTCTTCTATGTCGACCTCCACCTCATGAACTCATGCCATGAAATAGAATGACCATGACTCGTTTACACGTATCTCTAGCATTCTTTAGACTGATTGGTATGCCCGTTAGTAGAATATTCACAATTATGTGATGAATTTCATCTTCTCTTTATATTACTTAACCATTTTATCTCATTGTAATCATTGAAACCATCCATGAAGCTCAAGAGCTTATAATTGACATTGTTTCAACAGGCACATCATTGTGTGGTAGGGGAAATCATCTTTGGTGGATTCCTTATTAAGATTGCAATAATCCACACATTCACACTTTTCCATCCTTCTTTGGTATGTGTAAAATATTGACAATCCATGTAGGATAATTAAACGTCTTAAGAAGCCATCATTGTACTGCATTTCAACTTCATCTTTAAACTTGAGCCTCCATTCTGGTTCAAAGATGCATGGATTCTACTTGAATGGGTGGATACCTGAGATTATAAGGATTTGATGAACTACGATCTTCGTGTCTATTTTAGGTATTTTAGAGTATCTCCATGAAACACATCAAAGTATCTTCATAAGAGCTATATCAATTAGTCTTTGATAGGGTATGGTTGACGTAGCAAAATTTGCCTTTGTGTAGCTCAAGTCTTCATCAAACATTAACCCTTTCCATTGCATCATTAATTTGAAAGGGTTGATGTAGCTTTTTAATATTCAGTGGTGGGAATGTGTTCAAAATTGGTTCCTTTGTCATTTTATATTTATGCTACTCCTGTGAAGTAATTAGCAAACTCTTGGAGTGCCTGAGTATATCCTAACTTTTTTTTATTTACTATCTATTTTGAGTTTTGGGACTTGGTGGAAGAGGGTGAGGATATTGTGGAGTGTGTCTATACAACCACTTTGGTTCTCAACAACATTAGGGTGTCATTCTTCTAATAGGCTTTTATATTAGGTATGGGAGGTGGCTTAGCCTTCAAAAAATTGCGATCCTACACACACCAATTTTGAAACCCATCCACACTTCACATGAGGCGAATGAGTGTATACGGTTCTTCTATAGATTTTTCTTTGAAGATGGCATTGATCTCCATTCTTTAAATACTTCTTAGGTAGTAGCATATTCATCATACAGGACACCATAGTCTTCCTCCATGTCCTCATACCACCGTTCCATGGAGTTGTTTAGCATGGCTGGTTAGAAACAATCATCGACATCATAATGTTGGCAAAGTTGAATTGTGCATCCATTTCTTCAGGAGTTGGATTTGTGATCTCTATTTAGCCACCCATGAATTTGTCAATATGGACATCATAAGGATTATATACTCTTCCTTCATGCTTTAAATGTATGATTATTCTGAGAATAGCTAGTTGACCATGGGGATGATGGAATACTTTGTGGCTTACTCATATAGAGGTATGATCATGTCTTTGGATTGTTGATTTTTTTGAGCGGTCCAGATGTGATGTGTGTCTTCAATTATGTGGGTGATATCCCTAACACTAATGACAATTATATGGTATTCATCCTAGTTGTAGTCTTCAACCTCATGCATGAGGTATGGTACATTCACTAGGATGATAGCATTTACTCTGTCAAATCCTTCTTCAGTTGTGTCAAAGGTACAAGAAAACTAAGGATGGGTATTGCTATTTTTGGTGCATAGATCTTACGGATATAATATCACAACTTGAATGCTTTTCATCCAAAAAAAATTTCCAGACATCCTCACTTAGATTGCATACACGGGCAAGTAGTTGAGGTAATTTTTCGAAGTTAAGTCATTCTTCGTGGACCACTTTGATGACCCAATTTCATCTTAGCATCAAATTAGGGATTACGTTGATAATTGCATGTTTAATTGGAGTGATTATAATCTAAGCTTAATAAATAATTAGATTTCTAATTACAATGTTTTAAACCTACTAAGGAACTCTAAATATGTTTTTACTTCAAAAAATTTAGGTTTGATAAGTGTAATCCTACTCGGCCAAAATTAGGGTTTTTATAATATATGAATACACATTTTGATATATAATATGGTGTAGTAAATTAATTTTAGAATTATATAGTTAACTTGTATATATTTAAAATTTTTATGTAATTTCAATAACTCAATTATGAGTGTCATTGAAAATTCTCAGGATATATAGATGTTCTTTTAATCTGTTGGTCATGTTCTATAAATTTGTTGGTCAGTCAAAGTGCAATTCAAGAAACCATGTTGCAGACTTCCATATAGAAGTGTAGTGTTATATTTTTATTTATTTGTTTGTAACAATAGATTATCTTGAATTTTTAGTGGAGAATTGAAACTTTTTTTCAGATGACTTTAAAAAATGTCATCATTTTTTGAGGAGCTTTGACTTATTCATATAACATTTTTAATAGAAGTTTTATGATCAAACATTCTTCTAAAATACAAGAAAATGTAAGGTAGGGCTAATTTGTAATTGTCTGAAGCACCTTAAATACTATGTATTAGTAACCTAACACACATTAGTAGCTCTCATATTTTGTAATTCATTCTAGATAAATTCTAGCGAGAGATGGAAAATTGGGGTTTGAGTGGGGAAAGAGTTGGATATGTTGATATAGGGTTTTATCTTCTAGGGCATGATGAAAGCAAAGAAGTTTAGCTTCTTTAGATATGTTTCCATGGTGAATTGTATCTTTCTTGTCTATATCATGTTCCTCCTCTGATTTGATTCAAAATTGTGTCAAATTTCCCTCTTTTCACATTCTTTTTCTACAATTCTCTATTCCTAGGGTTTTTAGTTGGAAGGAAGAAGAAAATGCTAGAATGCTTGAAGTTGATATGGATTCAATGAAATTTAATCTTGGAATATTCTTAATTTGTTTCAAACCTTATGTGAGTGGGTACTTCTATTCAATAGTGGATTGCACTAAAATGGATCGAATAATTAAATATGTAGTTATGTCTATATGTGGCAATGAACCCTAAATTTTCCTTATAGTAATAGCTTTTATAAGATGACAGAGATGGATTACTACCTAATGTGATGAAGGTTAGATGTTGAAATTACATTAGCAATGGATATCAATCATCTAGAACATAATTCCTTAAGTTATTGTAGAATTCATAAGAATATTTTAAAACCTAGGTTTTTCAGATATATCTAAACTTGTAGTATATAGTGAAGTAAAAAAATTTGTCAATCTAAATCTTATTATATACTATGTGATTTTTTTTATCTGAATGTTTACTACAGATATGTATGACATTTTCTAAGGATTTATTTAAAGTTGTCACTGTTATCTTGATATCTCTATAAAAAGGGTGAAACCCTTTACTAGTGAAATATTGGGAGTTTCATGAATAAATAGAATGTAATCAGTAAAACTGAATCACTTGAAGATTGTAGTTTTATTTAATTCGTTTATTCTTGAAGCATGATATTTTAGTGGTGTGTTGAATCCCCAGTTCAATTCATTCCACAGTTTCATATACATGTTTAGTTGTGTGTGAGCTGGTAGAAATAGTCTTTCTGCCATAAAGTTAATGTTGTAATAAATTTTCATATGTGAGCCATGTTAAATGTGAATAAAGAAAATAAAACCCTAGGAATAGGGTGGTCAATAAATTAAGTATATTCATTTAAAATATTTTTATTATGATAATTGAAGTAGCACGGTAGCTCAATTTATAGTACATATTATAGAAAAGCTATGAAAAGGGCTTAATACAAGGTTAAGTTCAAAAGTATTTATCAGATGGTTGTATAGTGAAATTAAAGAGTGAATTGGACATTAAATGCCCTAAACACCCCAAGTTCCATGTAGAGGTCTGCACGGTAGTGGAAGAAACAAAAATTTTATTGGAAAAGTCTAGAATGAGGTAGTTGGAATGTGCTAGAGGGGTACGAGAGTCTAAGCTCAACAAGTACAGACTCCTTGAAATAGTATGGTTATCCAATACCAATCGGAGATTTTGGTGATACCCAGTGGTACCCAATAGTAACTAGAGGTCCCAATAGTACCAAGTTCAGTACATTTTCTAATAGGATGACAACATTTCATGGATATCCTAGTGGTACCCGGATCAGCTACTACTTAGTGAGTCATCCCTTGTGGAGCCACTAGAGTATATAGTTTTAGCCAGAGTGCTTTTGTGTCTCTGCATGAGTACCCAAGTTTAATGGTCACTTTTTTTAGCCATCGAGGCTAGATGTGGTGAGGCCCATGGTAGGTCGAGTAGCTAGTTAGAAGACTTAGAGTCCCAGTGTACTCTAAGTCTCGTACGGTGGGATATGGCTTGCTACTATGCTTTCACATGTCGTAGTACACTTCATTTGGGTTAAGGGAAGAATAAGATGAATAAGAGATTAATCAAGTACCTTTTGTTACATATTATTTGTAATTCTCTGAAGTAACATTCCATTTTTATGTTTCTAATGGGTAGTCCCCCTGAGATTAATAAAGAATGTTCAGATTATTTATGATATCTAGAATAATATGACATTTATATGTTGTGAATGGCTAGTTCATTTATATTTATTTATTGTACTACGTTAGATCAAGTATCATAAGAATATATCATTTGACAACTTAAGTGTTTTATATAGGTTCCTAGAATTACTCATTAATTGGTTGAGTAACTCATCACTCTACTTATTAATTTTTCACGTACACCCAAAGTATATGGAGATCTATGTGTATATTAGAAGTCCTACCACATGTTAGATGCTAGTGAGTTGATAGTCGGTCCTGATCACTCTAGGTCTATGAGAACCCATCACACCAAATGAGGTTACTCAAAACAAAAACACAATCGATCACTAATCAATCACAAACCCATAAAATATGGTAAATTAAAACTGATTCAATATTGCTACATGCTCATAAACATTTGCATTGAATCCCAACATCATACTTGTATTCATACTATGCCAATAATTTGATACAATTTCTTCCATGGCCTTAGCCATAACATATATGCATAGGAGAGCATCAACCACATATGCCACATGTATAAGCATTAACATTCTACTAAAAGTTGGATTCAATTAAAACATCATATACAAACTTTCCTACTTGGACCTGAGAGTACATGGATGACTCTAGAACATGCTAAACATCTAAACAACCTTTTCTATGATCCATCATCACAACTTCTCCTCTTTGCCATGGGTCCACTACCAATGTTGTTGATCACCTAAAAAGATGTGGTGACCCACAGGTGAGACCCATATCCCAGTGAGAGATATAACTCTCAACATCGCTTATTGCTTATAGTTGATTAAGAAATTAACAATTTAAGCAAATCAGCCAGACTAATTACATAGGAACAACTATGTCATGATTATCAAAATGCATGTAGGAACTGATAATAACTATTATCATTAGCCATATTATTAGCATATACATTGCTAATAGTTTAAGAAGTTTAGTAGCATGTGTAACTAACATCATAAGCAAGTCTAGTAGCATAGCATATCTATTATCATGAATAAGGCTAGCAGCATAGGCATATCTAACGATATTAGCATGTCTAACAAGTTGAAAATATCTACATCATAAGTAGAGCTAACAACATAAGCACAACTATCTACATAAGCATAATTAGTAATGTAAGCATCTCTAATTATAGAGGCATGGTTCGTATCATAAACATAGCTAACAACATGAGATAGCTAGCATCATAATTACATCCTGTAGTAGTAGTATATCTAATAACATAAGCATGGCTATTGTATGTACAATCTATAGCATAAGCATATCCACAGCAAGACCATATCTACTATCATTTAATGCACTAAATATCATATCGTTGTAAAGATAACAAATAAGGGTTATCCTCCAATGTGAAATGTTGTGTATCACCCTAAACATATATGCTACATGACTGTATTACATCTTTTATTTTTCCTCGAGGATTTGATTCGTACCACCCAAATCCAACTAAAAACTCCTAAGTCAAATTAGTGTCATACAAGATCTATGGAAGAGTCGAACTCCATGATCTGACCAACAACTCCAGGTTAGTACTGGAAATAACAAAGTGACATATTTCAAACTGCAAAACAATGACATATGGTCATCTAATTAGTCTATCTTGATATAGGTCACATCGCTAGAAAGAAGATCATGCATGGTCATTCTATAAGTGGTATCCTCCAGTTATACCACTATCTTTCACACATCTAAATATCACAATATCTGAGGCATCACCGTAGCCATCCTCCACAACCTACAATTACAGATGCAAGGAGGTACTCAACTTGTGTCCCCACATATTTAGCAATATGCGCTCTGAGTTCCCACATGAATTGCTCGTTTCACCATCCAACAAGTTCTAATACTAGAATGGATGTATGGCATGGGGAAACTACATAATTAGAGTTTCACTTGACTAGTCAAGCCAATTGGGTGAATTAAGGTTTCATTAAACAAGTGGACATACAAATCATAATTCATTTCTAGCAGGCATTGATATATAACAACTTCAAAAGATATGAAATGTGTGATACGTAATTACTCATCTCAACATCACAAGGTATTGTTCATTTTCCATTCATGACAGTATACTTGTCATCAATCTATCACAAGATATAAATCCTTATCACATTGTTCTAGGGTATCAACCCTTATCACATTATGAAGAAGATGATACAACCATCATATCATTCCCTACAAGATCATATTTCATGCCTCATAATAAGGCTGAACAATCACCACCATACATGTGATACACAGACTCAACATGATATTGCATCAAAGAACTAAAAGTTGTTCACAGGATAACATAGAAGGATTGTCTTAGAATTTAATATCATCCTTCATTATATAAGCATACAAGGAAGTTAGATATGATTGTCCATCATTACACTTATAGTGTACAAGTTTAGCATAAGAAAACATAAATTACAAGGCTATGATGACCACCGGTTGACACATTAGAGTTATAATCATTCACTAGGAAGGATATTCCATCATTATATTAATCACTACAGGACAGGATGGTTAGCATGACTAACCACCATCATCTATTTGCATTAGGTTTAGGTTTAGTAAGGGGTTACATTGAAGCTATGGTTCAGTACTCATGAACAAACCCTAACTTAGGGCACCCCAATAAAAAATATTGGATGCATAAGATAAAGCGTCACCATGAATTTACATACCATTTTAAGTAGGGATCCATGCATAACTCAAGGTATAACACCACATTATAGCATATTGTGGTTTCAACACTAATAGAGGATACTCCATAGTTCCATTAATCATTCAATAGGGTTGTTCATAATCAATCACCATCACTTTGTTACCTTAGGGTTAAGTGTAACAAGCTATACTCTATTAGAGTTACCCATTGACTCATTACGGTGATTATCAATTATATTCATACGAGGACAAAGGTAAGACTACAAGTTTAAGGCATTGAACCATCAAATACTCATCATTAGGGTCATAAAACTACACTATAGGATTCACCCAAAACCATATAAATTCTAATGCATCAATTCCTAACCATTCAATCATTGTCTTTGTTTGAAACCATTAATTAAGGTGTAAGCTTCACTTTTGAACCATTTAACCAAGAAACAATCTCATTAGAGCTTACAGAATTCAACACATTAGATTCAACCTCACCATTGGTTGTGGTTTCTAGGACTAAAATTGGTTTTTAAGATTATGCACCATCATTTGTTATCACTAGGTGGTAAAGAAAAGTAATGGTGCAAGAAAAACCATTGTTTGTTATAGGACATAAGGCCATCGTTTGAAACTATGATTAGGGTTTTAAAACTATCGAGTGTTGTGTATCCAAAATAGTCCAAAATAGTACTAAGAGGGTGGCCATCATTTGGCATACTAAGTCCAAGCAAAATAGTAAGAAGAGCACGCCATTGGTTTTTGAGGAAAGAAGGAAATCAACTTAAAAAACCTTAGACGGTGATCATCCAACTATAGAACTATAGACATCGGTTATTAAGGAAAATAAAACCCAATATTTTTTTCAATGGAGAGTATCCAAATAGTAGTAAATGAGTCACCATTGGTTGTTAGGAAAAACCCAACAAAACAACCAACGAACTAAACCATCGAATGTTAAGAATTGAGGAGTAAAACAACACTTAAACCCTAATCACAACCCACCGTAAGAGGCACTAAACCATCAAGTATTATGCTTCCAAAAGAATCAAAAACTGACCTAAGGTGTGACCATGGGTTGACACCATCGTTTTTCACCAATGGTTTTCAAGAAGAAAACCCATGGGTCCTAGTGTAAGATATCCATTGGTTCATGTATAAAGTGGAAATCAACCTAAAAAATCTAAGTATAGGCCATCATTTAATAAGTAGTAAGAACCATCTGTAAAGATAGGGACTTGATAGGTGATCACCTCAAATGATGAAATACAAGATCCTTGTAAAAATAAAGTAGCATAAACAAAGCTCTTACAAAGTTACACGATGATTCATTAACAATTGTTCCTCACCGTACAAGGTGGAATAGCAAAAGAAAAAGATATACATCTAATAATGTGAAAGACCTATTGCAGAGGGAAACTCATCCATTTCAAGCTATCCTTAGTTCCAAAATGTTGTATATAATCTTCATATATCTTTGTCTTCTATTGCACCTACACTTGGGTGGAAGGGAACATTACCCAGAACATAGGAAACAAGGTATAGGTCAGTAAAGGTTGAGTATGTACATATAGTAAACACTTTGGGCGTTATATTGGGTTAAAAGTACAAAAAGAGATGTTCCCACAAGAAGGAGGATATTTGTAATTAGGTAAGTTTAAAAGAATTATATCAAGAGAAATGAGGCATGTTAAAATTCGGACTACATGAATTAGAATAAAATGTCTCACCATATCATTTAACCACAATATAACTTAAAACAATAAACTTTTTCATGCAAAACAATTTAGACTAAATATACCTAAAAGAGGGCCACAACACCATAGGATCATGGCCTAAAAGAAATTTGGGTGGAAACACACACCCCAGGCGGAATACGCACACCCTATATAAGTATGGTTGTACATACGTACCACTATTCTAAATATTCTAGTCAAACATGTAACATGCATGAAATAGAGAGGCAAGACTAGCATTTTACTCACTTTTTCATAAAAAGGCAATCATAACAAGTGGGGACCAAGAACCCATATACACAAGGTTGTCCTAAAACTACATAGATATAATGAGTCAACATCAGGAAATATAGATTTCCAAGAAATTTGATTTCCTAAGGAACAATAGTTTAAGAGATGTAGCATTAAGAAAAAGTAGGTTTTAATCAAATAATGCCCAAAATAAAATAAAGGATGTACATACCTTATGGTCATCTATAAGTATTAATAACACTCCTTAGGATAAGGGACATGGCTTTCCCAACCTAATCATCATATATGTGCACTCAATTAATATAATTTACATTGAATTCATTACTTAGAAAATGACCCTATTGTGCATTGTAAATCCAGTCTCAAAACCAATCCTATTAAATCCTTCATATGTTTTTATTCCAAACTATGTATTTATATGCATTATGTGGATAAACTAATAATTAATTGTGGATTTTACAAGTCAAATCCATTTCTAAAAAATAAAAAGAAAATTATTTGTGAATGATCAAAGTGCCCATTACTGAATTATGATGATTACATGTGAGTGTAACTCTGAAGCTATAGTTTTTCATGGTTAATGCAGTTGCAGTCAAAGGTAGGTCAAAGAACGCGAGGAGTATGAAATACCCTTTCTGGTAACACAGCCAAAGTTGACAATGTGAGTAAGAGTGGGTTTTGAACCCAGGGATTGAATCCCCTTCCTTCTCACGTGCCATGGTCGGTGAAGGTCACTCGAGCCTGCCTAGGCAAGGATCAACTATGATACTCCATGTATAGGTGCACCAAGGAAAAACTTAGGAGAACTCTCTATGTTTGGCCAAACCCTCCGGCTTCTTGGAGAGGTCAAAGGAAATTGGGAGTCATCCTTTCAGACTTCGACCATGGTTGGAGAGCTATTAAAGAATGAAACAAAAAGAGCACAAAGTAGTCGAGGCAAACACATTTACTCATATCGTTGGGTTGCACTAAATATAAGGGAATAATCCCTCACTCATATTCTTCTATTTGACTGAGAAGCCACGATTTGCTGGGATGATGTGGAGATTTCTAGAGAGGGAGGTTCAATCCAATAGAGAGAAACCATGAGGTTTATCTTCAATTGATTGGTATGTAGGGTGAAGGAGGTTAGGATGAAGGCATCTGGATAGTTAATATTTACTTGGATATTGATTCTGTTGAGTTTCAAGATCACTGGAAGTGGTAGCATGAGAGAAGGAAGGAAGGAGATTGGGCATTTCTTATATATTGCTTGGGAGTGGGTGATTTAGGTCTATATGGACTCATTAGGTCAAAGTAAATCTAATGGCAAAGAAACTGTGTGGAATGATGAACTTTGGAGGGATAAAAGTGAGGAGGAATGAGTCACTGGGGAACGAGTCATGTAGGTAGTCTCTAGGATGGGGTTGTAGGGGATGGAAAATGAGGTCCACTTGCCCAACCCAACCGGCCCACGTGACACATTAATAAAGCTGATTTTTTGTTTAAATGGCATGATAATGAATTAATCCAAGAACTTACATCAGAAAAATCGATCAAACTTATGTCTATCTAAAAAAAGCCACCTTTGTGGGCGTATCTGATGTCCAATTAAGCCTAAAATTGGTAGGTCAGCAAACTATAGTATGAGGAACACGAATTTGGAACTATATTTGCAATTTGAGGTTATTTTTATTATATTTACTGATATTTACATTTCATCACTGATATTTACATATCCTAATGGTCAATTAGGGTGAAATCCTTTAGGTTATTTCCAATTTATAACTCTAAGACCCATGGTCATCCTAAAGTATATTATTGTGTCACAAACTATAGGTTAGTCTTATTACACATAGATTCCAATTATACAATTTGTTAGGGCTATAACATTCTAAGATTTCATGTGCATGGACTAATAACGAGTCAATTATGATTAAAATATTCCAACAAGGTCTATCCTATAATAAGGAATTATACATACTAAAATGTATTAATATGAAAAGGATCAAGAAGAGAGAAAGAGGGAATTGATTATAACATAGTCAACTAGGGGTCTATAAGAATGGAGGATCAACCTGTTGCTAGAATTGAGTATGTTACAACACTCCACCCCTTAAAGAGGATTTTGTTCCCATAATCCATCATGTTGTGGTATGTTATACTAAGTTATACTTATAACCAAGTTATGAATTCTAGTATACTTAATGTATGGGGTCATATCATACTATTCAAGTTACACTTATGGTTTACTCTCAAGGTGAAGCTATATGTCTCCATGTGTCATGCATATATTCATCAGATTATGTTAGATGTTGGGCTAGAAAAGTTACAACAAAACCTAGGATTATGTTAACCTATTTGCATTCATTATAACTACCTATAATATTATCATAGTTTTGCCATTCTTTGATCACGGTACACATAATTTTCCTTATTATCATCATCATCATCATAATTATCATCATCATCATCATTATCAACAACATTATCATCATCATCATCATCAATATCATCAACATAATTACCTACTCCTCCTCAGCATCATCAACATCATCATAATCATCACCATCAACATCATTATCAACAACAACATCATCATCTACTCCTCATAATCATCATAATCATCTACCCATCATCATCACTATCATCAACAATAAGAACTTCTTCATCATCATTCTCATTAATATTATTATTTATAATAGTCACTTTATGTATGATGTGCATATATGTCTTGATTTCCTTCTAGCATTGGGAGTATATCTTAAATTGAATTTATTTGTAGATTTTATCAAGGGGATCAAATTATGATGTGTCACATGACTGAGACAATACTTGTTTTTAATAGGCATTTAGAGTTGAGGTGTAAGTTTAGGGTTTTGTTTTCCAGCAGATTTTCTCATTCATATTTGAGAACTATAGTGTGTTATATGAAAGTTGTTGAATTTCTCATTCATGAGTTAATATTACTCATTATATTACACATGTTCTGATCAATGTGTAATCAGTTTGCTTTCACTTCTATTTATCATGGTCACATGGGAAAAAATTTAGAAATTTCGTCATACTTAGTGTGTTCATCCTAGCCTCTACTGTAAAGTCATCCTTACCATTTAATTATTAGGGATTTAGGGTATAGGATATTAATTTGAACTTTTAAATGTAATTTTTATTTTTAAATACATCAAACTTAAATACATCCTTTATGGATAAGTCAAGATAAAATTTTAGAATCTATTTTAATTATCAAAGTAACATTTATGGTGGTATGATTCGCAAGGCTCGTCAAGAATTCCTGGTTTGGTAGCCTCTACATATGTTTGACATTATTACTAGGAGTTATCCAAGTTTTATTTATTGTAACTACTATTAATCCTCATTATTCCTTAAGTTAGGTTGATAATGAATAAATTGTACGAGACTCCACCCCTTAAAAGGCTTAAATTATAACTTAGTGAATAACCTAGAGGGGAAAAAAGGGTGTGTCCACTAGGTCTAATAAATATTTAAAACTAACTATGTCAGTCTTAGACATAGGGTATTAGGGTTGAACATGTCAATCAACTGGTACTTCACTAAAGAGCTTCTCTACTAAACTTACTTATGATGGTGACTTGGTTATGAAAATCATCGAAGAAATTAAATAAAATCAAACCTTCTATACATATAATTCAATATGAAAATAAGTTTAGCGATAAAGGATTTGCGATGAAGATGTAAAATTGTTCCAAAATTGATCTGAGAACTAAGTCAGCCACCTTTTCCAACCTGACACATACACAATTATCCTATCACCACTTCATGCTACAAAGGGGGTCCGATCCTATTATCAACTAAAAGGTCATACAACTACTTCTCTAATATGTAAGCATGAGATGGCCAATCATCAATCAAAACCTACCAAAACATGACATCCACCATTCTCAAGTCATTCTTAATCATAACTCACACTACCTCATTTTGATTCATAAGGGAATCGTGAGATTGCCCAATTCTATATAAAGAGATTTAGGGTTTCATTATCACTATATAGTTTACATCCATAACTCCTTCACATATAAAGGTACCCTACATAGTCAATCTACTCATCTTAATCATAACATAAACCACGTACTCTATTGGAGATGAGAGAGGTGAATACTATGGATATCTACTGAAACTTATAGCTTTCATTCACAAATTCTCATGTATGAGGCATAATAAGCTCATTGAGTATGGTATACATCCCTTGGGGAGATGGATTTGGGTAGGTTTGTGTGAACATACTCTATGTTGAAGACACACATAGATAATCCAAATAATCACCTAATATCAATGGAATCATCACCATTCTTCAACTTACTACAGAGTTCTATTATCATACATGAATGCTCAGTCCTCATAGTGATGTATTAGAGGCATGCTAGGAAAAAACAAAGAAAGGATCCTGACCAGAATAAGGGTTAATCCTATATACATGTATTCAAGTCAACCACTACACTCTGGTCATGAACTATCCTCCCATAAGGCTGGAGGAATAGAATTTAATGATCAATAGAGTCAATACCCATGTAAGGCAATTATGTATTTCATAAAGGGTGTAGTGTAACTAGGATTCTCAAAAACTATGTCTCAACCACACCACGGTATGGGAGTAGAAATCACCAAATTAGATAGGGATTGAAACCCTAGTTTGTATTCCATAGATCTGGTGTAGGAATATCAACAACCTATAGTGAGTTACTTAGCTATCTAATTAAGGAACAACATAGGATAATTGGAAATAGTCAAGTCACTGAGTGATTAGGATCTAATACCATTTTGTAAAGAGCAGGACCCAATATGGGATCTATTCAAATGATACAATATAAAAGACATGTAAAAATAAAGAAGTGGAAACAAAACTATTACAATGTTACATGGTTATTCATTTACAATTGTTCCTCTCCATAAAGAGTGGAATAGCAAAATAAAAAGATACAGATCTAATAAATCTTATAATGTGCAAGACCTATTGTAGAGGGCAACCTATCCATCCCCAACTATCCTTAGGTATAAAATCAAGTATATGGTCTTCGTTCATCTTTGTCTTCTAATACACTTACACCTGGGTGGAAGGGAACATCACCTAAAATATAGGAAATAGGGTATAGGTCAGCAAAGGCAGAGTATGTACATATAATAAACACTTTGGGCATTATATTGGGTTAAAATTACAAAAACATATGTTCCCAAAAGAAGGGGGCTATTTTCAATAGGGTAAGTTCAAAAGAATTATATCAAGAGAAATGAGGCATTTTAAAATTCGGATTACAGGAATTACATAAAAAAGTCTTGCCATATCATTTAATCAGAATCATAATATAAAACAATAAACTTTTGCAAGCATAATAATGTAGACTAAATAACAAAAGGAAGGCCATAACACCATAGGATCATGACCTAAAAGAAATAAGGGTAGAAAAGCACACTTCGGGTGTAATACGCAAACCCTATATAGGTATGGTTGTAGATAAGTACCACTATTCTCGATATTCCAGTCAAACATGTAGCATGCATAAAAAAGAGGGGCAACACTAGCATTTTAGTCAATTTTTCATTTAAAGGCAATCGTAGCAAGTGGGTTCCAAGAACCTGTATACAAAATGTAATCAAGAAACTACATGGATATAATGAGTCAACATAAGGTAATATAAATGTCCAAGAAATAATTTTTTCATTACAAATAACAGTTCAAGAAATGCCTCACTAAGTGAAAGTAGGTTTTAGTCAAATAATGCCCACAAAAAATAGAGGATGTACAGTCATACCTAAGTATCAATAACACTCCTTAGGCTATGGGACATGGCTTTCACAACCTAATCATCATATATGTGCACTCAATCAATATAAGTTACATTGAATATATTACTTAGAAAATAACCCTACTATGCGTTGGACATTCGGTCTCAAAACCTATCCTATTAAATCCTCCATATTCTTTAGATTCCAAAAATTTATTTATATGAATTATGTGGATAAACCAATAATTACTTTTTTTATAAGTCAAATCCATGTCTAGAAAGAAAAAGAAAACAATTTGTTGATGACCAAAGTTTCCATGACTAAACTACGATGATTAAATGTGAGTGTAACGTCGGGTCTATAGTGTTACATGGTTAATGCAGTTGTGGCCAAAGGTAGGTCCATGAACATGAGAAGTCTAAAATACCCTTCATGGGTAACACAGACCAAAGTTGATATTGCATAAAAGAGTGGGTTTTCAACCTAGGGATTGAAGCCCCTTCCTTCTCCTGCGCCAAATCGATGAAGCTCACCCATGAATATAAGTTAATATAAGTTACATTGAATTCATTACTTAGAAAATGAACCTACTGTGCATTCCACATTCGGTATCAAAACCTATCCTATTAAATCCTTCATATTTTTTAGATTCCAAAAATGTATTTATATGCATTATGTGGATAAACCAATACTTATGGATTTTATAAGTCAAATCCATGTCTAGAAAGAAAAATAAAATAATTTGTTGAAGACCAAAGTTTCCATGAATAAATTGTGATGATTAAATGTGAGTATAAAGTCGGGTCTATAGTGTCAACTTAAGAAGTCTTAAATGCCCTTGATGGGTAACACATACCAAAGTTGATATTGCGGGTAAGAGTGGGTTTTCAACCTAGAGATTGAAGCTCCTTCCTTCTCCCATTCCACGATCGTTGAAGCTCACCAGGGCCTACCTAGGCAAGGATCAACTGCAATACTCCATGTAGAGGTGAACTAGGGAAAAACCTAGGAGAACTCTCTGTGCTCAGCCGAACCCTCTGGCTTCTCGGCAAGGTCAAGGACAACATCGAATCATCCTTTCAGACTCTGACCATGGTTGGAGAGACATTAAATAATGAAACCATAATAGCACAAAGTAGTCAAGGAAAACACATTCACTCATATCGTTTAGCTGTAATGAATACAAGGGAACAATCCCTCACTTGGAAGAACCAAAAACACCCTCAAGGAGCACTACAGGTTCCACAAAGTCAGATAAGGAGTCGAATATTATCTCTCTAACAGACTGATTGTATGGTAGAAGAAGATCACAATTTGGCATTATACTCACAGCCACAAATACATGTAACTCCTAAAAGCCCTACCAGCTACCTCTTATGAGTGTGGCTGAGTTCTCGAGAGTCAAGGAACTAAGGCATCTCCTTATATCAAGGTGCAAAAATGAAGGGGATGACGACGCTCGTTGACCCAAGAATAGAGAAAGAGACTTGATCATTCGACGTTAAAAGAAGGGAGAGTAGTTGTGGTAGATGGTTACCTCTCATTCAATTAGACTAAGAAGCCACAATTTATTGGGACAGGAGATTTTAGGAGAGGGAAATTTGATCCAGTAGATAGAAACCATGAGGTTTATCTTCAATTGACTGGTACGCAGGGTAAAGGAGGTCGAAACAAAGGATTCTAGATGGTTAGAATCTTCTTGGATCTTGATTCAACAGGGTTTCAAGGTCACTGGAAGTGGTAGCATCTGAGAAGGAAGGAATGAGATTGGGTGTTTTTTATATATAGATTAGGAGTGGGTGATTTAGGTCTCTATGGACTAGGGAGTTCGAGGTGAATCTAATGGCAAAGAAATTGTGTGGAATGACAGACAATGGAGGGAGAAAGGTGAGGAGGAATGAGTTGGTAGGTAATGAGTCATGTAGGTAGTATATCATGCGGGTGTGTTGGGGATGGAAAAAGAGGTCCACTTGCCTGACCTGATAGGCCCGCATGACACATTGATAAAGTTGACTTTAGTTTAAATGGCATGACAATGAATTAATCCCAGAACTTAGGTTTGAAAAGAGTGTGACATTTGATTTACATCTAGAAAAAATGAAAATAAATTTTGTCTTTCTAATAAAAACCACCTTAGTGGGTGTATCTGACATCCAATTAAGCCTAAAATTGGTATGTTAGCTAACTAGAGTAGGAGAAACATGAATTTGGAACTATATTTGCAATTTGAGGTTATTTGTGTTATATTTTCCCATATTTACATTTCATCATTAAATTAGGTTTTTGAAGCTCCTCCTAATGGTATATGAGGGTGAAATACTTTGGGTTATTTCCAATTTATAACTCTAATACCCATGTTCCCTACAGTATATTATTGTGTCACAAAATATAGGTTAGTGTTATTATACATAGATTCGAATTATATGATTTATTAGTGTCATCACATCCTAATATTTCATGCAAATGGACTAATAATGAGTCAAATAGGATTAAAAGATCCCAACAAGGTATAATATATCCTACAATAGGGAATTATACATACTAAAAGTATGAAAAGGGTTAAGAAGAGAGAAAGAGGGAATTCGATTATAACATAGTTGAGTAGGGGTCTAGAAGAATGGAGGATCAACCTATATGCCTGGAATTGAGTATGTTACACCTTTAATTTACCATATAACCTGATCTAAATCTTCCTCTACCTTAGGAAGATAGTACACATGATTATAGGTTTATCTAGAGCTGGAAACTACTTAAGGAACAACATAAAATTTGAAACCCTAAGCAAACATAGCTTCTCTAATCTTAGATCATTGATTTAGAGAAAGAACTTGAGTAAGCAAGCTTGTAGTAATAAATAAATGAGAAGAGGGAATAAAATTCACCTCTGGGAAGAAGATAGGACTCCAATTAGCAAGAAACTTGAGAAAGAAGGTAGAAAACCCAAGTATAAGCTCTGAACGCAGCCAACTAGCTTCTTTCTCCACAAAAGACGCAAACTCTAAGAGCAAGTAAGATAGGTTCTTTAAGCTAAAGAGCAAGCTTTACCATGGAAAACCATGGTTCCATCTAAGAAGATGTAGGAGGAAGAAGAACATCAAAATAAACGAATAAGATAAGGAGAAACATACTAGTTTAGGTCAAGATCACCAAAAGAGGGCTCCACAAACCCAAGATAAGGGTAGATCTGAACCCTAGAAGATCCAACAAGAAGATCAGTTGTCTTCTTCTACCTTGGTCACCACCACCACCATAAAGAAGGGGAAAGACAAAGCTATAACAAAAGAAAAGAGATAAGGGACCAAAAGTTTCATTTGTGAGCTTAAGGATAGGTATATAAAGCTTAAGGATAAGGGAGAGAAGAATCTTGACGTGTCCTAGTATCTCTCTATCTGTTCATGGCTAAGAGCTTCCACAGCCATGCAGGAAGTAGCTCCACTAATTGTGGGTGTCTGTTAGAACATCATTTGTTGGCTCTCTAGGCCAAACATCATTTTTTAAGCATGGGAAGCCATCAATTATTGAACCCTAACCACTGAAGTGATGAACCATTGATTGTACCACCTCTTTTAAGTGAACCACAAGTCCAAGTGAACCAAAACCATAAAGCCATTGACCTACTACCTTCTAGGATGACCATCAATTGTCACCACCTATAGGTGACCATATGATGTCAACCAAATAGGAGTACCATTGTTTGATGGCTCCTAAAGGTAGCTCATCCCTGAAGGGGTAAACCCTAAGTCATCATTGAAGAGAAATACAATCAAACCAAGGTGCAACTAAGTGATGCATGGCCCAATAAGCTCAATAATGATAAGAAAACATATAAGGATCATAACTCATGTAAAAAATTGTAAGAGAAACCTCGCATGTGGATAAATTGTAGAAAAGTCCAAAATGTGCATAAAATTTCATAACTTGCTCAAACACTATCCACAAGATTGAAAGTTAAGCTTGTCACATGAAATCAAAGCACCTCAATAGGTTTAATTAAGGTTTTGAGCTCTCAATTATGATAATTAAGCATGTTCAGCCATTTAAGAAAGTTTAGGGATCTCACAACCATAAACCTCTAATAGGGATTTTGCCTCAGAAATCCAAGGCAAACAAAGATGAGTATTTCTCAATCACCTCATCCTCTAACATCCACATGGTTACTTCCATATCATAGTGAATGATGTCACATTACCATCAAAGGAAACATCTTCATCTATCTTAACTCGTGCATGTATCATCTTGGGTTAACACAGAAACCCCCATATAATAAAACATTAACTTGTTGTGCCATCTGTACAATTCTGGTAGTAACTTTGAACTTGGAATTCTAGTTGTCATCCTGAATTGTTCTATATGTTATATTCACCCATGACTCAAAATTTATACTTTCTAGGTTATCAATCATGGCATGTGTCCCATATCATTCCTTTAAGAATTACAAAAGGTGATGTATCCATCCCTTTGTTCTAGATACACTAACAATGGAACACTTGTCAACTTCTTCTTCAACATCTAGAGAAAATTTTGATGCTAGCACTTGGAATTCCATACAAGGAGAAATATCATTCCTAGTTAATCTTATTAGGGGTGAAACAACGACACTATTGTCACCATATTAGGATTTACACAACATACCTGGAAGACATAATATAATCACAAGAAGACATTTTAGTCAACCCCCAGCTCACTCTTGTTCAACTTGTCACATAGATATTGGTTCTTTAGAAATCCTAAGGCTTTAGTGAAGATGTGGATCATCTCTAAACTACATTTAGATGTTACCATTCAAAACTTGACACAACTCATAAGGACACAACCTGAGCACTTTGTTCCTCAATCTCATAAACATTGTTGAAAACATTGGTTAGTTTAAATGACATAACCCTAAACCCACCATGGCCATGAAACATATGTCGTCCACTTTGATTCTTATCCACTGATATCCCAAACTCAAGCCTATATAAAGGAACACTATAGCACATGTTCGTTGATCCACAACCATCTATCATTGGCAGTGGTCTTCACCAATTGTTTGTAGTCCATATACATCATCATGGAACTACTTCTTTCCTTTCTAAACAATACTTAGTGAGTCAATATCAACTCTCTCTAAGGGAGAGAAACACTATAAAGCTCATACAATACACACTTTCAAACTTAGGTACCACATGTACACCCTGGATACTAGGATTCATCACCTTAGTATCGACTACATGTCCTATAACGAACTCACATCCTTATCTCACCCCCTTCTCCACCAACATCATAACTGGCAAAGAACATATAGGAGGAGTCTTCCTAACTCTCTGAAGGCTCAAAAAGTAGGTTTATACATAACATTATGATCTTGGAACTATAGTCCAAACTATCCACATGCCATAACAAGATATCCACCCTCAGGATTACAATGAATCTGCATGTACAAAGCGTCATAAGATCCACTTGAAAGGTATGACCAAAAAAGAAAAAACACAAAGGGAAACACACTTCCAGGACATAACATCACGGTCCAAGGATTGCTAGCAAGAGGCTACCAATTCTACCTTCTTCATGCAAGTCACAATTTTTTCAATATTATTTTACCTTTTTTAGCTTGGGTTCCTTTACCAAAAACATAGGAATTATCAAGATTAACGTATCCCATTAATCTTTTCTCATTAACTATTCATCATTCTTGTATACGTTCTCATGTTTTATCATGTTTTCAATCATTTATCAAGATGTAGATAATCATATTTCACATTTTCTTCATTAATCAAGGATTATCTCTATTAAATTATTTCCCATGTCATGAAGATTGTATATTAACACTTTCTTACACACATAGGTTGGTCTGATATTAACTCAGGTTCCACTGTATGTATCTATCATTGTTCTTATACATCTTATCTTGTCATACTTATCACATGAGTTATCTCCATAATATGTGGATTCAATACCTTGAATCACTTCAGTAGCTCATATTTACTCTTCTTTTACTGTATTATCCTCTTGAATTATAGCTTGAAGAACTCCTCATTTGATTGTTTGTATTCAGATTCAAGTATCATGGTGTCATATCTTTATCTTGTAGTTACCAAATATTCAAGTTTTGATAGGTTATGATGTAAGTCACATCTTCCTTGGGGTAAGATTAAGATATTATCACCATGATTGCTCATTCATTATGCTCTTTATATTGTTTCAAAATGACTACTTGATCAGAGTAATCAGAAATATAACAATCTAAGAGTTTTATACTTACCTTTTCTACAATATTTGAATACCTGGCCAGAGCATCCAAATTCTAAGTACAGGAAGTATGCATCATGTTTTCATGTCATATTACTAACTTAGACATCTTCTAGTACTAAGTCATGGTGTCGCTATAGACTCAGCGAACCTAGAGCTCTAATATCAAGAACATGTCACACCAAATGAGGTTACTCAAAACATAAAGCACAATCGATCACTAATTAATCACGAACTCAAAAAGATGATAAATTTAAACCGATTCAATATCACCACATTTTAAAAAAAAATTGCATTGAAGCCCAACATCTTACTTGTATTCATACTATGCCAAGAATCAGCTTCAATTTGTTCCATGGCCTTATCCACAATGTATATACACAGGAGAACATAAACCACATATGCCACATGTCAAGAATTAAAATGATACCAAAAGCTTGATTCAAATGAAACATCATATACAACTTTTCCTTCCCAGACCTGAGAGTACAGGGACGACTCTAGAACACGCTAAACATCTAAACAACTTTTTCTAGAACCCATCTTCACAACTTACCCTTTCTCCCACGAATATACTATGTTTTCTTTTGATTGGTATGTAGGGTGAAGGAGGTTAGGATGAAGGCATCTGGATAGTTAATATTTACTTGGATATTGATTCTGTTGAGTTTCAAGATCACTGGAAGTGGTAGCATGAGAGAAGGAAGGAAGGAGATTGGGCATTTCTTATATATTGCTTGGGAGTGGGTGATTTAGGTCTATATGGACTCATTAGGTCAAAGTAAATCTAATGGCAAAGAAACTGTGTGGAATGATGAACTTTGGAGGGATAAAAGTGAGGAGGAATGAGTCACTGGGGAACGAGTCATGTAGGTAGTCTCTAGGATGGGGTTGTAGGGGATGGAAAATGAGGTCCACTTGCCCAACCCAACCGGCCCACGTGACACATTAATAAAGCTGATTTTTTGTTTAAATGGCATGATAATGAATTAATCCAAGAACTTACATCAGAAAAATCGATCAAACTTATGTCTATCTAAAAAAAGCCACCTTTGTGGGCGTATCTGATGTCCAATTAAGCCTAAAATTGGTAGGTCAGCAAACTATAGTATGAGGAACACGAATTTGGAACTATATTTGCAATTTGAGGTTATTTTTATTATATTTACTGATATTTACATTTCATCACTGATATTTACATATCCTAATGGTCAATTAGGGTGAAATCCTTTAGGTTATTTCCAATTTATAACTCTAAGACCCATGGTCATCCTAAAGTATATTATTGTGTCACAAACTATAGGTTAGTCTTATTACACATAGATTCCAATTATACAATTTGTTAGGGCTATAACATTCTAAGATTTCATGTGCATGGACTAATAACGAGTCAATTATGATTAAAATATTCCAACAAGGTCTATCCTATAATAAGGAATTATACATACTAAAATGTATTAATATGAAAAGGATCAAGAAGAGAGAAAGAGGGAATTGATTATAACATAGTCAACTAGGGGTCTATAAGAATGGAGGATCAACCTGTTGCTAGAATTGAGTATGTTACAACACTCCACCCCTTAAAGAGGATTTTGTTCCCATAATCCATCATGTTGTGGTATGTTATACTAAGTTATACTTATAACCAAGTTATGAATTCTAGTATACTTAATGTATGGGGTCATATCATACTATTCAAGTTACACTTATGGTTTACTCTCAAGGTGAAGCTATATGTCTCCATGTGTCATGCATATATTCATCAGATTATGTTAGATGTTGGGCTAGAAAAGTTACAACAAAACCTAGGATTATGTTAACCTATTTGCATTCATTATAACTACCTATAATATTATCATAGTTTTGCCATTCTTTGATCACGGTACACATAATTTTCCTTATTATCATCATCATCATCATAATTATCATCATCATCATCATTATCAACAACATTATCATCATCATCATCATCAATATCATCAACATAATTACCTACTCCTCCTCAGCATCATCAACATCATCATAATCATCACCATCAACATCATTATCAACAACAACATCATCATCTACTCCTCATAATCATCATAATCATCTACCCATCATCATCACTATCATCAACAATAAGAACTTCTTCATCATCATTCTCATTAATATTATTATTTATAATAGTCACTTTATGTATGATGTGCATATATGTCTTGATTTCCTTCTAGCATTGGGAGTATATCTTAAATTGAATTTATTTGTAGATTTTATCAAGGGGATCAAATTATGATGTGTCACATGACTGAGACAATACTTGTTTTTAATAGGCATTTAGAGTTGAGGTGTAAGTTTAGGGTTTTGTTTTCCAGCAGATTTTCTCATTCATATTTGAGAACTATAGTGTGTTATATGAAAGTTGTTGAATTTCTCATTCATGAGTTAATATTACTCATTATATTACACATGTTCTGATCAATGTGTAATCAGTTTGCTTTCACTTCTATTTATCATGGTCACATGGGAAAAAATTTAGAAATTTCGTCATACTTAGTGTGTTCATCCTAGCCTCTACTGTAAAGTCATCCTTACCATTTAATTATTAGGGATTTAGGGTATAGGATATTAATTTGAACTTTTAAATGTAATTTTTATTTTTAAATACATCAAACTTAAATACATCCTTTATGGATAAGTCAAGATAAAATTTTAGAATCTATTTTAATTATCAAAGTAACATTTATGGTGGTATGATTCGCAAGGCTCGTCAAGAATTCCTGGTTTGGTAGCCTCTACATATGTTTGACATTATTACTAGGAGTTATCCAAGTTTTATTTATTGTAACTACTATTAATCCTCATTATTCCTTAAGTTAGGTTGATAATGAATAAATTGTACGAGACTCCACCCCTTAAAAGGCTTAAATTATAACTTAGTGAATAACCTAGAGGGGAAAAAAGGGTGTGTCCACTAGGTCTAATAAATATTTAAAACTAACTATGTCAGTCTTAGACATAGGGTATTAGGGTTGAACATGTCAATCAACTGGTACTTCACTAAAGAGCTTCTCTACTAAACTTACTTATGATGGTGACTTGGTTATGAAAATCATCGAAGAAATTAAATAAAATCAAACCTTCTATACATATAATTCAATATGAAAATAAGTTTAGCGATAAAGGATTTGCGATGAAGATGTAAAATTGTTCCAAAATTGATCTGAGAACTAAGTCAGCCACCTTTTCCAACCTGACACATACACAATTATCCTATCACCACTTCATGCTACAAAGGGGGTCCGATCCTATTATCAACTAAAAGGTCATACAACTACTTCTCTAATATGTAAGCATGAGATGGCCAATCATCAATCAAAACCTACCAAAACATGACATCCACCATTCTCAAGTCATTCTTAATCATAACTCACACTACCTCATTTTGATTCATAAGGGAATCGTGAGATTGCCCAATTCTATATAAAGAGATTTAGGGTTTCATTATCACTATATAGTTTACATCCATAACTCCTTCACATATAAAGGTACCCTACATAGTCAATCTACTCATCTTAATCATAACATAAACCACGTACTCTATTGGAGATGAGAGAGGTGAATACTATGGATATCTACTGAAACTTATAGCTTTCATTCACAAATTCTCATGTATGAGGCATAATAAGCTCATTGAGTATGGTATACATCCCTTGGGGAGATGGATTTGGGTAGGTTTGTGTGAACATACTCTATGTTGAAGACACACATAGATAATCCAAATAATCACCTAATATCAATGGAATCATCACCATTCTTCAACTTACTACAGAGTTCTATTATCATACATGAATGCTCAGTCCTCATAGTGATGTATTAGAGGCATGCTAGGAAAAAACAAAGAAAGGATCCTGACCAGAATAAGGGTTAATCCTATATACATGTATTCAAGTCAACCACTACACTCTGGTCATGAACTATCCTCCCATAAGGCTGGAGGAATAGAATTTAATGATCAATAGAGTCAATACCCATGTAAGGCAATTATGTATTTCATAAAGGGTGTAGTGTAACTAGGATTCTCAAAAACTATGTCTCAACCACACCACGGTATGGGAGTAGAAATCACCAAATTAGATAGGGATTGAAACCCTAGTTTGTATTCCATAGATCTGGTGTAGGAATATCAACAACCTATAGTGAGTTACTTAGCTATCTAATTAAGGAACAACATAGGATAATTGGAAATAGTCAAGTCACTGAGTGATTAGGATCTAATACCATTTTGTAAAGAGCAGGACCCAATATGGGATCTATTCAAATGATACAATATAAAAGACATGTAAAAATAAAGAAGTGGAAACAAAACTATTACAATGTTACATGGTTATTCATTTACAATTGTTCCTCTCCATAAAGAGTGGAATAGCAAAATAAAAAGATACAGATCTAATAAATCTTATAATGTGCAAGACCTATTGTAGAGGGCAACCTATCCATCCCCAACTATCCTTAGGTATAAAATCAAGTATATGGTCTTCGTTCATCTTTGTCTTCTAATACACTTACACCTGGGTGGAAGGGAACATCACCTAAAATATAGGAAATAGGGTATAGGTCAGCAAAGGCAGAGTATGTACATATAATAAACACTTTGGGCATTATATTGGGTTAAAATTACAAAAACATATGTTCCCAAAAGAAGGGGGCTATTTTCAATAGGGTAAGTTCAAAAGAATTATATCAAGAGAAATGAGGCATTTTAAAATTCGGATTACAGGAATTACATAAAAAAGTCTTGCCATATCATTTAATCAGAATCATAATATAAAACAATAAACTTTTGCAAGCATAATAATGTAGACTAAATAACAAAAGGAAGGCCATAACACCATAGGATCATGACCTAAAAGAAATAAGGGTAGAAAAGCACACTTCGGGTGTAATACGCAAACCCTATATAGGTATGGTTGTAGATAAGTACCACTATTCTCGATATTCCAGTCAAACATGTAGCATGCATAAAAAAGAGGGGCAACACTAGCATTTTAGTCAATTTTTCATTTAAAGGCAATCGTAGCAAGTGGGTTCCAAGAACCTGTATACAAAATGTAATCAAGAAACTACATGGATATAATGAGTCAACATAAGGTAATATAAATGTCCAAGAAATAATTTTTTCATTACAAATAACAGTTCAAGAAATGCCTCACTAAGTGAAAGTAGGTTTTAGTCAAATAATGCCCACAAAAAATAGAGGATGTACAGTCATACCTAAGTATCAATAACACTCCTTAGGCTATGGGACATGGCTTTCACAACCTAATCATCATATATGTGCACTCAATCAATATAAGTTACATTGAATATATTACTTAGAAAATAACCCTACTATGCGTTGGACATTCGGTCTCAAAACCTATCCTATTAAATCCTGCATATTCTTTAGATTCCAAAAATTTATTTATATGAATTATGTGGATAAACCAATAATTACTTTTTTTATAAGTCAAATCCATGTCTAGAAAGAAAAAGAAAACAATTTGTTGATGACCAAAGTTTCCATGACTAAACTACGATGATTAAATGTGAGTGTAACGTCGGGTCTATAGTGTTACATGGTTAATGCAGTTGTGGCCAAAGGTAGGTCCATGAACATGAGAAGTCTAAAATACCCTTCATGGGTAACACAGACCAAAGTTGATATTGCATAAAAGAGTGGGTTTTCAACCTAGGGATTGAAGCCCCTTCCTTCTCCTGCGCCAAATCGATGAAGCTCACCCATGAATATAAGTTAATATAAGTTACATTGAATTCATTACTTAGAAAATGAACCTACTGTGCATTCCACATTCGGTATCAAAACCTATCCTATTAAATCCTTCATATTTTTTAGATTCCAAAAATGTATTTATATGCATTATGTGGATAAACCAATACTTATGGATTTTATAAGTCAAATCCATGTCTAGAAAGAAAAATAAAATAATTTGTTGAAGACCAAAGTTTCCATGAATAAATTGTGATGATTAAATGTGAGTATAAAGTCGGGTCTATAGTGTCAACTTAAGAAGTCTTAAATGCCCTTGATGGGTAACACATACCAAAGTTGATATTGCGGGTAAGAGTGGGTTTTCAACCTAGAGATTGAAGCTCCTTCCTTCTCCCATTCCACGATCGTTGAAGCTCACCAGGGCCTACCTAGGCAAGGATCAACTGCAATACTCCATGTAGAGGTGAACTAGGGAAAAACCTAGGAGAACTCTCTGTGCTCAGCCGAACCCTCTGGCTTCTCGGCAAGGTCAAGGACAACATCGAATCATCCTTTCAGACTCTGACCATGGTTGGAGAGACATTAAATAATGAAACCATAATAGCACAAAGTAGTCAAGGAAAACACATTCACTCATATCGTTTAGCTGTAATGAATACAAGGGAACAATCCCTCACTTGGAAGAACCAAAAACACCCTCAAGGAGCACTACAGGTTCCACAAAGTCAGATAAGGAGTCGAATATTATCTCTCTAACAGACTGATTGTATGGTAGAAGAAGATCACAATTTGGCATTATACTCACAGCCACAAATACATGTAACTCCTAAAAGCCCTACCAGCTACCTCTTATGAGTGTGGCTGAGTTCTCGAGAGTCAAGGAACTAAGGCATCTCCTTATATCAAGGTGCAAAAATGAAGGGGATGACGACGCTCGTTGACCCAAGAATAGAGAAAGAGACTTGATCATTCGACGTTAAAAGAAGGGAGAGTAGTTGTGGTAGATGGTTACCTCTCATTCAATTAGACTAAGAAGCCACAATTTATTGGGACAGGAGATTTTAGGAGAGGGAAATTTGATCCAGTAGATAGAAACCATGAGGTTTATCTTCAATTGACTGGTACGCAGGGTAAAGGAGGTCGAAACAAAGGATTCTAGATGGTTAGAATCTTCTTGGATCTTGATTCAACAGGGTTTCAAGGTCACTGGAAGTGGTAGCATCTGAGAAGGAAGGAATGAGATTGGGTGTTTTTTATATATAGATTAGGAGTGGGTGATTTAGGTCTCTATGGACTAGGGAGTTCGAGGTGAATCTAATGGCAAAGAAATTGTGTGGAATGACAGACAATGGAGGGAGAAAGGTGAGGAGGAATGAGTTGGTAGGTAATGAGTCATGTAGGTAGTATATCATGCGGGTGTGTTGGGGATGGAAAAAGAGGTCCACTTGCCTGACCTGATAGGCCCGCATGACACATTGATAAAGTTGACTTTAGTTTAAATGGCATGACAATGAATTAATCCCAGAACTTAGGTTTGAAAAGAGTGTGACATTTGATTTACATCTAGAAAAAATGAAAATAAATTTTGTCTTTCTAATAAAAACCACCTTAGTGGGTGTATCTGACATCCAATTAAGCCTAAAATTGGTATGTTAGCTAACTAGAGTAGGAGAAACATGAATTTGGAACTATATTTGCAATTTGAGGTTATTTGTGTTATATTTTCCCATATTTACATTTCATCATTAAATTAGGTTTTTGAAGCTCCTCCTAATGGTATATGAGGGTGAAATACTTTGGGTTATTTCCAATTTATAACTCTAATACCCATGTTCCCTACAGTATATTATTGTGTCACAAAATATAGGTTAGTGTTATTATACATAGATTCGAATTATATGATTTATTAGTGTCATCACATCCTAATATTTCATGCAAATGGACTAATAATGAGTCAAATAGGATTAAAAGATCCCAACAAGGTATAATATATCCTACAATAGGGAATTATACATACTAAAAGTATGAAAAGGGTTAAGAAGAGAGAAAGAGGGAATTCGATTATAACATAGTTGAGTAGGGGTCTAGAAGAATGGAGGATCAACCTATATGCCTGGAATTGAGTATGTTACACCTTTAATTTACCATATAACCTGATCTAAATCTTCCTCTACCTTAGGAAGATAGTACACATGATTATAGGTTTATCTAGAGCTGGAAACTACTTAAGGAACAACATAAAATTTGAAACCCTAAGCAAACATAGCTTCTCTAATCTTAGATCATTGATTTAGAGAAAGAACTTGAGTAAGCAAGCTTGTAGTAATAAATAAATGAGAAGAGGGAATAAAATTCACCTCTGGGAAGAAGATAGGACTCCAATTAGCAAGAAACTTGAGAAAGAAGGTAGAAAACCCAAGTATAAGCTCTGAACGCAGCCAACTAGCTTCTTTCTCCACAAAAGACGCAAACTCTAAGAGCAAGTAAGATAGGTTCTTTAAGCTAAAGAGCAAGCTTTACCATGGAAAACCATGGTTCCATCTAAGAAGATGTAGGAGGAAGAAGAACATCAAAATAAACGAATAAGATAAGGAGAAACATACTAGTTTAGGTCAAGATCACCAAAAGAGGGCTCCACAAACCCAAGATAAGGGTAGATCTGAACCCTAGAAGATCCAACAAGAAGATCAGTTGTCTTCTTCTACCTTGGTCACCACCACCACCATAAAGAAGGGGAAAGACAAAGCTATAACAAAAGAAAAGAGATAAGGGACCAAAAGTTTCATTTGTGAGCTTAAGGATAGGTATATAAAGCTTAAGGATAAGGGAGAGAAGAATCTTGACGTGTCCTAGTATCTCTCTATCTGTTCATGGCTAAGAGCTTCCACAGCCATGCAGGAAGTAGCTCCACTAATTGTGGGTGTCTGTTAGAACATCATTTGTTGGCTCTCTAGGCCAAACATCATTTTTTAAGCATGGGAAGCCATCAATTATTGAACCCTAACCACTGAAGTGATGAACC
Source organism: Alisma plantago-aquatica (assembly GCA_963693085.1). Classification (NCBI taxonomy): domain Eukaryota; kingdom Viridiplantae; phylum Streptophyta; class Magnoliopsida; order Alismatales; family Alismataceae; genus Alisma; species Alisma plantago-aquatica. Next base: position 1,066,344,039 of record OY856412.1, read on the forward strand.
ATTGATTGTACCACCTCTTTTAAGTGAACCACAAGTCCAAGTGAACCAAAACCATAAAGCCATTGACCTACTACCTTCTAGGATGACCATCAATTGTCACCACCTATAGGTGACCATATGATGTCAACCAAATAGGAGTACCATTGTTTGATGGCTCCTAAAGGTAGCTCATCCCTGAAGGGGTAAACCCTAAGTCATCATTGAAGAGAAATACAATCAAACCAAGGTGCAACTAAGTGATGCATGGCCCAATAAGCTCAATAATGATAAGAAAACATATAAGGATCATAACTCATGTAAAAAATTGTAAGAGAAACCTCGCATGTGGATAAATTGTAGAAAAGTCCAAAATGTGCATAAAATTTCATAACTTGCTCAAACACTATCCACAAGATTGAAAGTTAAGCTTGTCACATGAAATCAAAGCACCTCAATAGGTTTAATTAAGGTTTTGAGCTCTCAATTATGATAATTAAGCATGTTCAGCCATTTAAGAAAGTTTAGGGATCTCACAACCATAAACCTCTAATAGGGATTTTGCCTCAGAAATCCAAGGCAAACAAAGATGAGTATTTCTCAATCACCTCATCCTCTAACATCCACATGGTTACTTCCATATCATAGTGAATGATGTCACATTACCATCAAAGGAAACATCTTCATCTATCTTAACTCGTGCATGTATCATCTTGGGTTAACACAGAAACCCCCATATAATAAAACATTAACTTGTTGTGCCATCTGTACAATTCTGGTAGTAACTTTGAACTTGGAATTCTAGTTGTCATCCTGAATTGTTCTATATGTTATATTCACCCATGACTCAAAATTTATACTTTCTAGGTTATCAATCATGGCATGTGTCCCATATCATTCCTTTAAGAATTACAAAAGGTGATGTATCCATCCCTTTGTTCTAGATACACTAACAATGGAACACTTGTCAACTTCTTCTTCAACATCTAGAGAAAATTTTGATGCTAGCACTTGGAATTCCATACAAGGAGAAATATCATTCCTAGTTAATCTTATTAGGGGTGAAACAACGACACTATTGTCACCATATTAGGATTTACACAACATACCTGGAAGACATAATATAATCACAAGAAGACATTTTAGTCAACCCCCAGCTCACTCTTGTTCAACTTGTCACATAGATATTGGTTCTTTAGAAATCCTAAGGCTTTAGTGAAGATGTGGATCATCTCTAAACTACATTTAGATGTTACCATTCAAAACTTGACACAACTCATAAGGACACAACCTGAGCACTTTGTTCCTCAATCTCATAAACATTGTTGAAAACATTGGTTAGTTTAAATGACATAACCCTAAACCCACCATGGCCATGAAACATATGTCGTCCACTTTGATTCTTATCCACTGATATCCCAAACTCAAGCCTATATAAAGGAACACTATAGCACATGTTCGTTGATCCACAACCATCTATCATTGGCAGTGGTCTTCACCAATTGTTTGTAGTCCATATACATCATCATGGAACTACTTCTTTCCTTTCTAAACAATACTTAGTGAGTCAATATCAACTCTCTCTAAGGGAGAGAAACACTATAAAGCTCATACAATACACACTTTCAAACTTAGGTACCACATGTACACCCTGGATACTAGGATTCATCACCTTAGTATCGACTACATGTCCTATAACGAACTCACATCCTTATCTCACCCCCTTCTCCACCAACATCATAACTGGCAAAGAACATATAGGAGGAGTCTTCCTAACTCTCTGAAGGCTCAAAAAGTAGGTTTATACATAACATTATGATCTTGGAACTATAGTCCAAACTATCCACATGCCATAACAAGATATCCACCCTCAGGATTACAATGAATCTGCATGTACAAAGCGTCATAAGATCCACTTGAAAGGTATGACCAAAAAAGAAAAAACACAAAGGGAAACACACTTCCAGGACATAACATCACGGTCCAAGGATTGCTAGCAAGAGGCTACCAATTCTACCTTCTTCATGCAAGTCACAATTTTTTCAATATTATTTTACCTTTTTTAGCTTGGGTTCCTTTACCAAAAACATAGGAATTATCAAGATTAACGTATCCCATTAATCTTTTCTCATTAACTATTCATCATTCTTGTATACGTTCTCATGTTTTATCATGTTTTCAATCATTTATCAAGATGTAGATAATCATATTTCACATTTTCTTCATTAATCAAGGATTATCTCTATTAAATTATTTCCCATGTCATGAAGATTGTATATTAACACTTTCTTACACACATAGGTTGGTCTGATATTAACTCAGGTTCCACTGTATGTATCTATCATTGTTCTTATACATCTTATCTTGTCATACTTATCACATGAGTTATCTCCATAATATGTGGATTCAATACCTTGAATCACTTCAGTAGCTCATATTTACTCTTCTTTTACTGTATTATCCTCTTGAATTATAGCTTGAAGAACTCCTCATTTGATTGTTTGTATTCAGATTCAAGTATCATGGTGTCATATCTTTATCTTGTAGTTACCAAATATTCAAGTTTTGATAGGTTATGATGTAAGTCACATCTTCCTTGGGGTAAGATTAAGATATTATCACCATGATTGCTCATTCATTATGCTCTTTATATTGTTTCAAAATGACTACTTGATCAGAGTAATCAGAAATATAACAATCTAAGAGTTTTATACTTACCTTTTCTACAATATTTGAATACCTGGCCAGAGCATCCAAATTCTAAGTACAGGAAGTATGCATCATGTTTTCATGTCATATTACTAACTTAGACATCTTCTAGTACTAAGTCATGGTGTCGCTATAGACTCAGCGAACCTAGAGCTCTAATATCAAGAACATGTCACACCAAATGAGGTTACTCAAAACATAAAGCACAATCGATCACTAATTAATCACGAACTCAAAAAGATGATAAATTTAAACCGATTCAATATCACCACATTTTAAAAAAAAATTGCATTGAAGCCCAACATCTTACTTGTATTCATACTATGCCAAGAATCAGCTTCAATTTGTTCCATGGCCTTATCCACAATGTATATACACAGGAGAACATAAACCACATATGCCACATGTCAAGAATTAAAATGATACCAAAAGCTTGATTCAAATGAAACATCATATACAACTTTTCCTTCCCAGACCTGAGAGTACAGGGACGACTCTAGAACACGCTAAACATCTAAACAACTTTTTCTAGAACCCATCTTCACAACTTACCCTTTCTCCCACGAATATACTATGTTTTCTTTTGATCACCTAAATAGATGTGGTGATCCACGTGTGAGACCCATGTCCCAGCTAGAGATAAAACTATCGACACCGCTTGTTGGATACAGAAAATTAAGCAATGAAATAGTTTAAGAAGATTAGGAAGATTAATCGGATAGGAATAACTACATGCATGATTAACAAAAGACATGAAGGAATAGATAATAAATATCATCATTGGCCTGATTATTAGCATATACCTTGTTAAAAGGATAAGTAGTTCAGAAGCATGTGCATAGATAACATCATAAGCAAGTCTAGTCGCATAGCATCTCTATTATCATGAATAAGACTAGCAACATAGGCATAGCTAACAAAAATAGCATGTCTAACTAGTTGAATAGATCTACATTATAAGTAAAGCTAACAGCATAAGTAAAACTATCTACATAACCAAAATTAGTAGTGTAGGCATCTCTAATTATAGAGGTATGAATAGCATCATAAACATAGCTAATAGCATGAGATAGATAGAATCATAATTAAATCCCATAGTATCAGTATATCTATCAACATAAGCATGTCTCTTGTATGTACAATCTATAGCATAAGCATATCCATAACATGACCATATCTAATATCTTTTAATGCACTAAATATCATATCTTTATAATGAGAACAAACAAGGGTTATCAACCAATGTGAAACATCATGTATAACCATACACATATATGCTACATGACTTTATTACATCTTTTATTTTTCCCCAAGGATTTGAGTTGTACCACCCACTTCGAACTGACAAATCCTAAGTCAAAACCAGTGCCATAGAATATCTATGGAAGAGATAGAATCCATGATCTCACCAACAACTTTTGGTCAGTATGAGAGACAACACAGTGACATGTAGTCAAACTGTATAGCAGCAACATATAGTCATGCAACTAGCCCGTCTTAGTATACGTTATGATGCCATAGAACAGCTCACACATGGCCGTTCTATAAGAGGCATCCTGTAGTTATACCACTACCTTTTACACATCATAATATCACAATATCTAAGGCATGATCGTAGCCATCCTCCAAAACCTACAATTGTGGATGCAAGGACGTACTTGACTTGTGCCCCCACATATTCAACAATATGGGCTTTGAGATTCCCACATGAATTGCTCGTTTCACCCTCCAACAAGTTCTGATACTGGAATGCATCTATGACATAGGGCAACTACATAATTAGAGTTTCACTTGATGAGTTATGCCAATTGGGTGAATTCAGGTTGCATCAAACAAGTGCACATACAAACTCTAATTCATTTCTAGCAGGCATTGATATAGAACAACTTTAGAAGATATGAAACGTGTAATGCATAATTCCTCATCTCAACATCATAAGGTACTATTCATTTGCCATTCATGAGACTACACTTGTAATAACTCTACCATAGGATATAAATCCTTATCACATTATTCCAGGGTATCAACCCTTGTCACATCATGAAGAGGAATATACCTCATCCAGGGCTCAATCATGCCCAAAGTTCATTAAGACCATCATATCATTCCCCTATAAGATCATCATTATCATTTCATGCCTTATAACAAGGATCAACAATCACCACCATACATGTGATACACAGAATCAGCATGATATTGCATTTAAGAACTAAAATATGTTCACAGGATAACATAGCAGGGATGTCTTAGAATTTAAGAGCATTCCTTCAATACATCAACATACAAGGAAGTTAGATATGATTGGCCATCATGACATTTATAGTTTACAAGTTTAGAATAAGAAAGCATAAATCATAAGGTTGTGATGACTAAAACTTAACACATTAGAGTTATAATCATTCATTAGGAAAGATACTCCATCACTATATTAATCACTCGAGGAAGGTTAGCATAACTAACCACAATCATCTATTTCCATTATGGTTAGTTTTTGAAAGATATGTTACATTGAAGATATGGTTCATCACTCATACACAAAACTAACTCAGGGCACCCCCATACAATCATGGATGCATAAGATAAAGCATCACCATCAAATTCCATACCATCCTTAAGTAGGGATCCATGCATAACTCAAGGTGTAACCACTAGATTACAGCATACTAGGGTTTCAACACTAATAATAAGGTACTCCATAATTCTATTAATCATTCAAATGGTTATTCATAATCAATCACCACCACTTGGTTACCTTAGGGTTAGATGTAACAAGCTATAATTTAAAAGGGTTACCCATTGAATCATTACTGTGATTATAAATTATACTCATACGAGGTCAAAGATAAGACTATAAGTTTAAGGCATTGAACCATCGAATTGTCATCATTAGGGCCATAAAATTACACTACAGGATTCATCCAAAACCATGGGAATGTTAAGGCATCAACTCTTAAGCATTGAATCATGCTCTTTGTTCAAAACCATCAATTAAGGTGTAAGCTTGATTTTTGAACCATTTAACTAAGAAACCATCAAATTTAGACTTCAAGAAATAAACACATTAGATTCAACCTAACCATTGGTTGTGGTATGTAGGACCACCATCGGTTGCTAATCTTATGCACCATCGATTGTTATCACTAGGTGGTAAAGCAAAGTAATGGCGCAAGAAAAACCATATTTTGTTATAAGGCATGAGGCCATCGTCTGAAACTATCATTAGGGTACGAAAACCATCGAGTTTTGTGTACCCAAAAGAGAACAAAACATTAGTAAGAGGGTGGCCATGCTTTGCTGCACTAAGGCCAATCAAAACAGCAAGAAGAGCAATCCATTGGTTTTTTAGGAAAGAATGAAATCAACTTGACAAACCCTAAATTTTGATCATCCAACCATGAAACTCTAGCCATCGGTTGTTAAGGAAAAAGCAAACCCATTATTTGTTTTTAAGGGAGAGTCAGTATATGATTCACCATTGGTTTTTAAGACAAACCCAATAGAAAAACCAAGGAATTAAACCATCAAGTGTTAAGCATTAAGGAGTAAAACAACCCTTAAAGCCTAATTACAACCCACCATGTCAGAGGCACTAAACCATCAAGTATTAAGCTTCCAAAGGAGTCAAAAACTGAACTAAGGTGCAACCATCAGTTGACACCATCGTTTTTTACTATGGGTCATCACCATTGGTTGTCAAGAAGAAAACTCCATTGGTTCTAGTGTAAGATCATACATTGGTTCATGTATAAAGTGGAAATCAGCTTTAAAACTCTAAGTATAGACCATCATTTAATAGGTGATAAGAACCACAAATTTACCATATAAAATGATCTAAGTATTCCTCCACATTAAGAAGATAGTACACATGATTCTAGGTTCATCTAGATCTGGAAACTTCTTAAGGAACAACATGCAAATCTAAACCCTAATAAAACAAAGATTCTCTAAGATTAGATCCTTGTTTTAGAGAAAGAACTTGAGTAAGAAAGCTGGTAGTAAGCAATAAGAAAGAAGAGGGTTATAAAACTCACCTCTAGGAAGAAGATCAGACTCTAAGAAGCAATAAAACTCAAGAAAGAAGGTAGAAAACCCAAGTATAAGCTCTGAACGCGGCCAACTAGCACCTTTCTCCACAAGAGAAGCAAACTCTAGGTATAATGAGCAAGAAAATTAGGTTCTTTAAACTTTAGAGCAAGATTTGTGTGACAACCTTAATTTTTAGGTTTCATATCCAATATAGTAATTGGAGTTCATGACTTTTCTTAATTGAGTAGTTCCAAGTTGAGGTGACATTTATCCAACGATGGATGCCTTTAAACCACAAATATGACTATAGTTCCATGATAGGATGAATACTTTTATCAAGGGCCTTCTCTGGACATGCAAGTACTTAACATGTACTATTAGTTATTTTGATTTTCTTATGAAGTGAGGTGTCAAATTGAAGTATAAAAGGACTCAATTGGTTCAATGATGAGCCTTTAGGTGTAACATGATCAAAATTTGCAAGTTAAACTCGTTTGATCAAGAACTGATGATTTATTAGTTTGAATTTTAGGTTTATCCACTTTTTATGTGTTTACTTGAGGATTTAATCTTGATGATGAAATTTTAGAGTTTTGAGCTCAAACTTGGTTATACAAGGCCTTATGTGATGGGGAATCCATGGTTTAAATTTCATCTAAATAGGACGTTCCTACTAGAAGATATAAGAATTTGTAATTATCAATGTCGGTTCAAATATATTGCCAAACCATAGTCTTATTGTTTAAGACTTTAGAAACTGTGACATTTAAATGTCACTCAGCCCAGATATTATGAGTGCACAGCTCACTCTCCCAGCCGTAGATCTTAGATCTGTGAGCCAAAACACCATCTCCTACCTCCGAACTTCATGGGAGGCAGGGGAAACAAGTCTATGAGATAGGAGCCTATCCCACCTTGTCTTGGGACTGCCCCCTTCCACACGATTCTTTCCAGTGCTTCAGATCCAAGAAGGGTGGATATAACTAACGACCCCTCACTTAGGGCCTAAGGTTGACGGATTGCTGAGATTCATCTCCCCTCCCTTCTGCTCGTCTCCACTGTGTTTTGCAATACCCAAACGAGATAACAAGAAAAGCTAGGAGGGGCAAAGAGAAGCTACAAAGCTCCACCCATCTGAAGCTCCACGGTGCTTTGGGGAGGCTTCCAGACATCTTCAGTGCCTACGGAGGTGTTTCCCCTTTCTTGGCGTCGCGGCGGCCACCATGGCTGGTGAGCTCGTGGTCGTTGATCTCCAGAAGGGAACCCAGAGACTAAAACATCTGTGGAGGAGCGGAAGATGTTAGAGAAGCTTACGGTGGCCTTAGGAGATGAAGCGGTGCATCAGTGTGCCGCCAGTTGCTCGCTGGAGCAGTTCCACCACGACGGCGGCAGGCTGCGCTGAGCCACCTCGACCTGGATCTTTAGAGGGAGCCGCAGGTTTAAAGGAGGCCGATTGCTTAGGGTGTGACTGCGTGGAGGTTACGGCACCGTTAATCATGATCAAGGAGCCAAGAAGTAGCTTCCATGCCTCGCCGGAGGATGCCCAGGCGGCAGCGCCCTCACAAAACAGAGCAGGAGGACGACAGTCTGTGTTGTGCGAGGAAGTAAGAATGGGGAAGCGTGATCGGGCTAGCAAATTGCTGAATCCGTGGATCTAACCCAAGATCCAGACCGGGTCCCAACCCTGGCGACCAAGACACGTGGCAGCTTCCCATTTGCCACAATAAGGTAATTTCCCTGAATTTGTCCTGATCTTGCATAATTCATAATAAATAGCACAGTGATCAGAAAAATGCAAATAAGGTACCAAAATTCTCAGAAAAATGTGTAGAATGTAGTGGAAGCATAATATCTGTCTTTTTATGTACTAATCTCAGTTATATCATATAAGTTGTGAAATTCTCGTTTAATGGATAATAAATAGCAAATGATGACATAAAATTTTGGGAAAATGTCAGAAAGTATATAATACTGTTTAGAATGCATATGATGTCAGATATAGTCATGTTGATGCACGAAATCATATAATTTGATTAATATGGCTAATTAGAGCTAATATCATTAAAGATAATGCAATTAATGTATACATGCTCAATAAATGATGAAATTCACAGAACATTCTCATATCTGTAATTGAAAGATAATATGTAAATATGAGTCCAGTTTTGTACACGAAATTCATGTTGTAAGAAGATGAACCTTGATACATGGGTTGTAACCCTAACTTGAATAATGTATATAAACTAGGGTTATTATGTGCACAAAAAGGATATGGAACCTAATATTCAGATAATAAATCATAATCTAGAAAATGACACCATTAAGATAAATATAAGACAATAATGCAAGTAAACGTTGGAATATCCTAATGAAATAATATAAACCCTAATGAACATGACTAGGGTTAAGATGATAAGAATCTGATGATAGTATGTAGTCTTGTCTTAATCAGGTGATGACCAGACTTCTATATGATCAAGGATAAGTTAGAAATCTCTGAACCCAGGTACATGGATATAATTATATGACTAGATTTGCTGGATGTTAAATATATGTACTTGCTTGTTTGTACTTGAAATACATTGTTGGATGTAGATCTATATGTATTGTCATTTTCCGCCTTGAACAATAAGAATACTAAGGAAAGAAAATGGAATGTAGTTACTGATGGTTCATTAATCTCCCTATTAGAGAGGGAAAGTATTAATGTTGACTAGCACCTCCCTAATGGTACAAGGTACGCAGGGAGATCCCTAATGGTACAAGGTACGCAGGGATAGGGTCCAATATTTATGTTTGTGCTAAGTCCACCATAGTAATACATGTCCATTGAAATATGGTTAATAACTTGGGTTTACCTGATTTTCCACCATTAAATAATGTTTCTTTCTCTCTTTCTTCTTTTTCAAGTATTTTCAATATGCCAGCATAGTATAGCTCTTTAATTCCATGTACCAACTTTTGTTGATGATTTTGTTTCTCGTATTTTCTAGGTTCACAGCTAGCATGGGATAAAAGAATAGGATGTGAGCAAGTTGTATAGGTTCTACCTATTGTCTAAGATCCTAGATAGCATACATATTCATAGATTGTAGAATTTTCATTCAATATGTAACTGTAAATCATTTGTAATTATTCATGTTGTATACATATGCATGTTGAATGTTTAGTATGTTATGGTTGTATGTTCATGTATGTGTATTATGCTTCCGCATCACTTTCTGATATGATTGGATGATGTTTTCGGATTCTGACATCTCATTCCCAGTAGGGTTTGGAGAAGTCAAAATCCGGGGACGTCACAGTTGGTATCAGAGCATGAACATTAGCTACACCTGACAAGTGCTCATCATCAAACATAAAACATAATTTCACTTTCACTTAAAACCCTAGAAACTTAGTAAATTGTTCTATAGGAATAAGGTTTGACTTATCCTCTAGGTTAGAACCTAGATGTTTGAGAACTAGGTTTAGACAAGTGTCTGAAACCCTTTCCATATAGAGCTCATATGTATGGGGTAGCTACACTAGTCTACACCATGTTCTCACCATTTCACTAGGTTACATGGCACTAGACTATCTACTGTGTGTTGGACACTCGAGTTTGCTGGTTTGGTTTTGTTTCCCAATCGGCTCGCACCTCGACAGTTTTCTCTGACGTCCGTCTTCTCACAGAAAAACTATATAATATTTTATTATATATATGTAAATATGAAAATGTGTCCCTCATACTGTAGAGTAGTTAGTGTACATGCACCTAAGTGAAAGTGAGTGACATCAGTCTAGAAGAGAGAGTAGTCTAGATTAGACGTCTAGAGCCTTATCAAGATATGTGATACATAGATTAGATGATAGAATGATAGTTGAAAAAAAAACATGTGAAATCTTATCTAAGTTTGATCTCTGATGCTATAAGTTTCCTTATAAAGGTTTAAGTTGTATACTTGTTGAATCCAATTTTGTAGAATTTATGCAAAATCTTGATAATGAAAGTACATTCCCTTTTCCCTACTTAAGATAAGCTAAGTTAAGATAGAGATGAGTATGCATGAGCCTCAAGCTCTTATACACGGAGGATGTCTAGTGGTAGGATGAGATATGTGGTGAACTCTAGAGAGAGTAAGACCCACAGGGAGAAGGTCATAGGACCTAGCCTCCAATGTATGAGATATGTGTTAAAAAAAATGTCCTACACTAGATTACTCTTGAGTGTTGAGTTGAGTCCTTATGCATGATTCAAATCTATATGTGAGAATTGGGTAAAAGAAAAGGATGGGTAGATGACCCATATGATAAAGTAAATCCTTTGGCTGAGTTAGGTCCTAGCTAGAGTGACATATTTTAAGAATCTCATCATTAGTTGCAAGTGAGGTAATATATGAACTCTAGTTACGAGAGTATGATGCTTTGTGTAAAAGATACTCAAAATACATGTTCTCCCTTCTTCTTCTCTTTCTTAATATATGATGATAGAAGCCTCACTTGAGCTATATAGATGATTTATATGTGAGGAGTCACTCCTATAAGCTTGACCTATTCTATATTCCCCCCTATATCATACATGTAGTACCAAAGATTGAAATCATGATAAGTTTGACTTTAAAATATTCTTTTTCCCTTCATATGAAATACGAAAGATATGATGTTGAGATCATGGGATAAACTTAGTATATTCTTTTTTTCCCTTCACATAATACATGCAAGACATAAAAAGTTGAGTTCATGAACTTGATATAAAGGTATTTTTGGATCATAGGATATATGATCAGAAATATAGTTCATAATTTTGATCCTTATCAATGTATGCTTCTAAGTTGAGTTTGAATATTACACCATAGGGTGAGACCCTAATGGTCAAACATGTTATGTAAGCCCATCTTAAGTAGAAAAAAAATCCTAATATCAAGGATGAAGATACATCTCCTCTAATGATGAATTCATTGTAAGATGTTGATCATAAAACATATTAATGATGTTAGATTTGAATGATCTGAATATCATAGCATATAAATGAATTTCTCCTGAACATTAAAAGTATGAAAAAAATGTGCACCCTTAGAGGTGATGTAACCCTAAGATATCATAATGTCATGTTATGACTAAGCCATCACATGATGCTTCCACCTATATAAGGTGGAGTGTCTACACCCTCGATGCTTTAAACTTTAATTGTTATAATTTAGGGTCCGCCAAATATTATGATAGTTTTGGCACCAAGAAGTTATGGCATGATGGTAGTAGTGAGAGAGTAGATGAATTTCGAGGGCGAAATTCCATATAAGGTGGGGTGAATGTGACAACCTTAATTTTTAGATTTCATATCCAATATAGTAATTGGATTCATGACTTTTCTTAATTGAGTAGTTCCAAGTTGAGGTGACATTTATCCAACGATGGATGCCTTTAAACCACAAATATGACTACAGTTCCATGATAGGATGAATACTTTTATCAAGGGCCTTCTCTGGACATGCAAGTACTTAACATGTACTATTAGTTATTTTGATTTTCTTATGAAGTGAGGTGTCAAATTGAAGTATAAAAGGACTCAATTGGTTCAATGATGAGCCTTTAGGTGTAACATGATCAAAATTTGCAAGTTAAACTCGTTTGATCAAGAACTGATGATTTATTGGTTTGAATTTTAGGTTTATCCACTTTTTATGTGTTTACTTGAGGATTTAATCTTGATGACGAAATTTTAGAGTTTTGAGCTCAAACTTGGTTATACAAGGCCTTATGTGATGGGGAATCCATGGTTTAAATTTCATCTAAATAGGAGGTTCCTACTAGAAGATATAAGAATTAGTAATTATCAATGTCAGTTCAAATATCTTGCCAAACCATAGTCTTATTGTTTAAGACTTTAGAAACTGTGACATTTAAATGTCACTCGGCCCAGATATTGTGAGTGCACAGCTCACTCTCCCAGCCGTAGATCTTAGATCTGTGAGCCAAAACACCATCTCCTACCTCCGAACTTCCCGGGAGGTAGGGGCAACAAGTCTATGAGATAGGAGCCTATCCCACCTTGTCTTGGGACTGCCCCCTTCCACACGATTCTTTCCAGTGCTTCGGATCCAAGAAGGGTGGAGATAACTAACGACCCCTCACTTAGGGCCTAAGGTTGACGGATTGCTGAGATTCATCTCCCCTCCCTTCTGCTCGTCTCCACTATGTTTTGCAATACCCAAACGAGATAACAGGAAAAGCTAGGAGGGGCAAAGAGAAGCTACAAAGCTCCACCCATCTGAAGCTCCACGGTGCTTTGGGGAGGCTTCCAGACATCTTCAGTGCCTACGGAGGTGTTTCCCCTTTCTTGGCGCCGCGGCGGCCACCATGGTTGGTAAGCTCGTGGTCGTGGATCTCCAGAAGGGAACTCGAAGACTACAACATCTATGGAGGTGCGGAAGATGTTGGAGAAGTTTACGGTGGCCTTAGGAGATGAAGAGGTGCATCAGTGTGCCGCCAGTTGCTCGCTGGAGCAGTTCCACCACGACGGCGGCAGGCTGCGGTGAGCCACCTCGACCTGGATCTTTGGAGGGAGCCGCAGGTTTAAAGGAGGCCGATTGCTTAGGGTGTGACTGCGTGGAGGTTCCGGCACCGTTAATCATGATCAAGGAGCCAAGAAGTAGCTTCCATGCCTCATCGGAGGATGCCCAGGCGGCGGCGCCCTCACAAAACAGAGCAGGCGGACGACAGCCTGTGTTGTGCGAGGAAGCAAGAACGGGGAAGCGTGATCGGGCTAGCAAATTGCTGAATCTGTGGATCTAACCCAAGATCCGGACCGGGTCCCAACCCTAGCGACCAAGACACGTGGCGGCTTCCCATTTGCCACAATAAGGTAATTTCCCAGAATTTGTCCTGATCTTGCATAATTCATTATAAATAGCACAGTGATCAGAAAAATGCAAATAAGGTACCAAAATTCTCAGAAAAATGCGTAGAATGCAGTGGAAGCATAATATCTGTCTTTTTATGTACTAATCTCAGTTATATCATATAAGTTGTGAAATGCTCGTTTAATGGATAATAAATAGCAAATGATGACATAAAATTTTGGGAAAATGTCAGAAATTATATAATAATGTTTAGAATGCATATGATGTCAGATATAGTCATGTTGATGCACGAAATCATATAATTTGATTAGTATGGCTAATTAGGGCTAATATCATTAAAGATAATGCAATTAATGTATACATGCTCAATAAATGATGAAATTCACAGAACATTCTCATATCTGTAATTGAAAGATAATATGTAAATATGAGTCCAGTTTTGTACATGAAATTCATGTTGTAAGAAGATGAACCTTGATACATGGGTTGTAACCCTAACTTGAATAATGTATATAAACTAGGGTTATTATGTGCACAAAAAGGATATGGAACCTAATATTCAGATAATAAATCATAATCTAGAAAATGACACCAGTAAGATAAATATAAGACAATAATGCAAGTAAACGTTGGACTATCCTAATGAGATAATATAAACCCTAATGAACACGACTAGGGTTAAGATGATAAGAATCTGATGATAGTATGTGGTCTTGTCTTAATCAGGTGATGACCAGACTTCTAGATGATCAAGGATAAGTTAGAAATCTCTGAACCCAGGTACGTGGATATAATTATATGACTAGATTTGTTGGATTTTAAATATATGTACTTGCTTGTTTGTACTTGAAATACATTGTTGGATGTAGATCTATATGTATTGTCATTTTCCGCCTTGAACAATAAGAATACTAAGGAAAGAAAATGGAATGTAGTTACTGATGGTTCATTAATCTCCCTATTAGAGAGGGAAAGTATTAATGTTGACTAGCACCTCCCTAATGGTACAAGGTACGTAGGGAGATCCCTAATGGTACAAGGTACACAGGGATAGGGCCCAATATTTATGTTTGTGCTAAGTCCACCATAGTAATACATGTCCATTGAAATATGGTTAATAACTTGGGTTTACCTAATTTTCCACCATTAAATAATTTTTCTTTCTCTCTTTCTTCTTTTTCAAGTATTTTCAATATGCCAGCATAGTATAGCTCTTTAATTCCACGTACCAACTTTTGTTGATGATTTTGTTTCTCATATTTTCTAGGTTCACAGCTAGCATGGGATAAAAGAATAGGATGTGAGCAAGTTGTATAGGTTGTACCTATTGTCTAAGATCCTAGATAGCATACATGTTCATAGATTGTAGATTTTTCATTCAATATGTAACTGTAAATCATTTGTAATTATTCATGTTGTATAAATATGCATGTTGAATGTTGAGTATGTTATGGTTGTATGTTCATGTATGCGTATTATGCTTCCGCATCGCTTTCTGATATGATTGGATGATGTTTTCGGATTCTGACATCTCATTCCCAGTACGGTTTGGAGAAGTCAAAATCCGGGGACGTCACAATTTGTCTTGGAAAATCAAGGTTAAGTATAGTAAGAAGGTAGGAGGAAGAAGAACAACAAAAGAAACAAAGAATAGAAGGAGAAACTTTCTAGTTTAGGCCAAGATCACCAAAAGAGTGCTCTATAAACCCTAGATGAGGGTAGATCTGAACCCTAGAAGCTCCAGCAAGAAGATCGGTTGTCTTTTTCAACTTTGGGCGCCACCTCCACCACCAACAAAGGGAAAGAAGAAGCTCTAATAGAAGGGAAGAGATAAGGTACTAAAAGTTTCATTTTTGAGTTTAAAGATAGGTATATAATACTTAAGGATAAGGGAGAGAAGAAGCTTGAGGTGTCATAGCATGTCTCCATTTGTCCATGGCTAAGAGCTTCCACAGACATATGATAAGTAGATCCACTAGTTGTGGGAGTCTTCTAGACCATCAATTGTTGGCTCTCCAGGTCAACAATCATTTTGCATCCATGGGAAGCCATCGGTTCTTGGGACCTTAACCACTTAAGTGATGAATCATCAGTTTGACCACCTGTTCTAAGTGAACCACATGTCCAAGTGAACCAAAACCAAAAAATCATCTACCTACTACCTTCTAGGATGACCATTAGTTGTCACCACCTGTTGGTGACCATTGGATGTCAACCAAATAGGGGGACCATCATTTGATGGCTCCTAAAGGTAGCTCATCCATGAAGGGGTAAACCCTAAGTCACCATTGAAGAGAAACACCACCAAATAAGGTACAACTAAGTGACCCATGGCCAAAAAAGCTAAAGAATGATAGTAAAACATCTAAGGGTCATAATGCATGTGAAAAATGGCAAGAAAATCCTCTCATGTTGGTAAATAGTAGAAAAATCCAAAATGTGCACAAATTGCATAACTTGCTTAAACAATGTCCAAATTGGACCAAACTTGAGGCTTGTAACATGATATCAAAGTACCTTAAAAGGTTTAAGTAAGGTTTTGAGCAATAAATTATGATAGTTAAGCATGTTCAACCATTTAAGCAAGGTTAGGGGTCTCACAAGGTCCTTGTTAAGAAGTATTAAGAGTTCCATATGAATGAAGTTCTAATAATTTGTTATCATGACAATGTTTGTATTTAATAGTCAAACCAATTATCATGTAATGTTAAAGATGGTATGGGTATCTTAATAGTGACAGGATGTGTTATTGGGATCTAATGAATCCTATTAACAATCTAATAAGAGTAGGATTTGGATGAAGTAAATCCAAATTGTGATGAGAACCTACATATACTAAGATATTTGAAATAAAAGGGAACAATTGTAATAACAAAGAAATAGTCATGATATATATATGATCAAGGTTTGGGCATCAGAAAACAAACACTAATTTGAGGATAAAGGAAGAATGACCATAATTTAAAGACATAGATTAGTATATAGAATACAAAACAAAGAAAAAAGAAACTGACTCATATAATTAGTTGAGACAGTTTATTCAATTTGAAACAAAGAAAAGTAAAGAAGAAAGTATTTATAAGATATAGAAAGATATGCAAGAGATCGATCAATTGTGAAAAGCCTCGTGATAGTAAAATACATCAAGTAAAAGTACATGATTGAATGAAACAAAAAGAAAATGATATAAGGTCAGATTAAGGCTTAATGATTAGTAATACATAAAGTCTCTAATTATGTAATGTGTTCAAGATAGGAGAAAAATATGTAACATGTCAAGATATAAAGAATAAATTGTGAGGAATGGATCATATAATCAATTAAAATGCATTTATGTACTTAAAAATAAAGGAAAATATAATAAAATATTTAAATTATATAATAAGTAAATCAAAGTGAAGAATTTTCTGGATAATTGAAGTAAATTGGACTAGATGAACATGTAAAATATAATTCTAGGATAATAACTCATATGAAATAAGAGGAAATCAAGATTGCGTATAGAAATATGGTTATGTGATGTAATATGGAACATTAAGTGTGTATTTATATAATTAACTCCAATTCATTCATGCTTACTATATTTTGGATTTAAATTTTCAATAGAGTATCTACTTAGTTTCAATCAAACGTACTCAATGAGTTCCATGTGATGAAAACAAACCAACTTTCAGAAAAAGAAGAACAAAGATGATGAAAAAAAACCAATGAGTCACATAAAATATGATTTTCATGTTGAACAGAATGTTTGACCCTTTCGTGGGTCATTTGAATTGAAATGAAGGGCATGTAATGTATTAGGTATAAATGAAACCATTAAGGAAAATTCTAATAAGAAATGCAACTTGATAAAGTACAAGGCTAAAACAAAATATATGACGTGGAATATATAATCATACTCATGAATTAGGTACACAATCTTGAGAGATTAATATAAGCCATAGACAAAACTTGGAAGAGTGGTATACATGGAAAGAATTATGGAAAATAATGAAAGAATTTGAAATGAGGACTTAATAGGAAACAAAGGAGATTTTGAGATGTGAGAAAATACAAAATAATCAAGTCACCTTGATGATATCTCAATAAGCCTAGATATGAGAAATCTCTAAAGTGAACACTTCAGAAAAAACTAGAATTCTAAATCTCAAAACCATCTTCTCTTTGTAATTTTTCCTTAATGAGAGTCATGTGGGGATGAAGTGACAGGAAAATTAATTTCAAATGATGCATAACCACCATGATAGATACATCTACTGAATATAATGATGATACATTTTGGAATGATGAATTCCCAATAGATTAAATAAAAAAAGGTAACTTGCCAAAAATGTCAAATAAGAGAAAAGAAATTCAAGTGATAAAAGATAAGGAAATTTTAGTAAAAGAGAACTATATTTTGAATTTCAATTTGAAGGAGGTAAAATCATGTTGACATATGACTAGGTTATGAATAAGGGTCACATGTATGGATGTTTGAGCTTTTAAGAGTCCAAGGGATGACACTAGTTATTTGATCTTGAGTATTGACAATATTATAAAATAAGGTCCTAGTATTAGCAACAAGAGAAGTAAACTAGAAGTGATAGTATTCTCACGATTAATGGTAGAATATTAGAAAGATAGATACACAATATGGAAATAACTAATAGCGGAGGATAAGAAATAAATTTAAAATCCTGGTAGTGTGATTTGAACAAAGGAGAGGTGTGATATGAGCAAAGTGTGATTATACTAATTTCTTGCAATGATAGTAAGGATGATGGATAATTCAATCTGACCTCATATTGTTTAATGTTAGAGAAATCAATTTTATATGATTAAAAGGAGAAGGATAAGTAAGAAGAAATAAGTAATGACACATTTAAATGGTAAAAACATGTGGTTTTCTATAATATATGAATTAGTTTTTAGAAATATAAATTGATACATGTGTATCAATGGATGTGAATTTGTTTACTTACGATTTCATTTGTACATGTGCATGTAATATATTAAATTTAAATAATAATTATGATTTTGGTCATTCATGCCAGAAATCTAGTTCAGTATTGTACAGTTGTTGTTAATGTCGGTCTCATAGCTAATGAGTGTTTTGATTTTGGAATCGCATAATAATAAACTTCAAACTAACAAAGTGAACTCTCTTTCATAACTAGGATGTGATACAAAACAATAGTATAGGTTGAATTATATAGATTGATATAGTCATATTGGATTATTTGTACTAAGGTAACACTTTAAGAGAGTATAAAAAGTTTAAAAATGGTTTATCTTTCTTTCTATTTCTTAGTAATTTATTATTATATAGGAATATCTTTGTTGTCCTTGAAAGGCTTTGTTTAATATTTATTGTGATTAGAAAAGAAACAAAGGACTCTATGTTGAAGTCAGTATTTAAATAAGAAATACAAGAGTAAGTGATAGATAATATTTAAGAATTTCAAAAAAAATCATGAATTTACTTCTTCTAGATACTTATGCTTCTAGGATGAAACCTTTTAACATGGAGAGATTGAAATGATCCGGTTTCATCTAAGCACATAAATATGGTTTCCATGGTTAATTACATGCTTAGCTGGAGTGATCATTATTTAAGCTTGATTTATAATGAGATGTCAAATTAAGTAACCTAGTGAGGAAATCTAAACATGCTTTTATTTTGTGAAATTAGGGATATAGAAGTGTAAACCCTAGTCGGTCAAAATTAGGGTTTTGATAGTATACGAATTCATTATTTAATAGATGCAATGGTGTAGTTAATAATTTTTGTAATTTATAGGTAATTTGTGTT
The DNA here is from genome assembly GCA_963693085.1 of Alisma plantago-aquatica. NCBI lineage: Eukaryota > Viridiplantae > Streptophyta > Magnoliopsida > Alismatales > Alismataceae > Alisma > Alisma plantago-aquatica. The sequence goes on from OY856412.1 coordinate 1,066,363,386, forward strand.
TATTTGAAATCTGGATATATTTTATAACTCAATTATGAGTGTTGAGGAAAAAATTTAGAATGTGTTTATGTTTTTTGAATATGTTGGTCAGTTGAATTGCGATTTGACCAAGCATGTTCCAAAATGCAATATAGTAGTGTAGTATTTGATTTGAGTTATTTATTGGTAACTCTAGATTATCTAAAAAAAATCTTGAAGCTTTGAAAGTTTGTTTTATACAACTTAGTCTATTTCCTTTGTTTGGAGGATTTTCAACTTATTCAGAATGCACTTTTAGTATAATTTTACTGGTAGAAAGTTCTTCTGAAATGAAAGAATCATAAGTTTAGGATAATTTGCAATTTTACCAAGCACCCTAATTGATCTATATGAGTAATCTACACTAGTAGCTCCCATATGTCATAATTCATTCCAAGAAGTAAAATCTTAGAGAGAGATGGTGTAACATCCTCAAAATTTCACTCATCAGTTAATCCTTAATGGGAAACCCTAATTTTACAAAGTAAAGATTTCATTTATCAAATGAAAAAAAATGTGACCTTTCAACCCCAGATATAATGAACTATTCTCACAACCTCGAGTTTTGGATCAACTAACTCACTAAGGAAAGGATAATCTCCTTAATCTCACCTTTTAATAATATATGCATAAGGATAGTGATATATACAAAATTCATGGATAAAAGTTTATCAAAACCTATATCTAATTGAATTAGTAGATTCTACACTCCTTAATACACCTATTTCCCAAATTTTAAGTCAATAGGACATTGTTTGACCCCTCTAATGAATTTGAAAGTTTCAATATAGTTTGAACCCTAAATAAGCTATTATTTGAATAAATAAATTTGATTTCATATGATTTGCATACTTTAATGTCATGCTTTTGATTTTCATTGATTTAGGATGTAGTCACGTGTCACGCATTTTTTTAAGATGCAGATTCATTATTGGTCGTTGGATCTCAATCAGACACCTTGGGGGTCATCTCCTACCTTGAGTAGGATACCAAGATATGGTCCCCTCAGTTGCAATTTCTTTGTCAACCCTAAACTCTCTCCACAAGGCACCTTTTTCATAAGTTTCTTCACCAACAAAATTGTGACTCCCACCCAATCTCATCAATCCTAGGTTTGTTGGGATGTTTTGTCCTGTTTAAGAAACACCCTTCTACGGCTGGACTCCACTCCCGACCCTGAGTTTACATATGATTGTTTTATCCATCGCACCTATAAATAATGGACTAGAAATGACCTTCAGATGGAAAAACATAATCCTTTCCTTCCAATTTCTTCTCATTTACCTCGAGACGTCCTGAAGAACTTAATATGTATATCTGGTGAACAACTCACTAGTCCTATTCCTCTACTTCCTCCAATCAAATCAAAAAATAGGTAAGAATCTATCGACATCTAGTTTCCTTTTTACGTGGTTTTCATGTCATGTTGTGCCTTGAGTCGTTGTATCCTATACCCCCCTTAGACGTGCTTGTCGTTGCTTTATTATCACGGTGAGTCAGTAGCCATACAGGCATCGTGAGGCATTGGTTGGCAACGTCGAAACGGTACGAGGGTTTTTTTAATTCTTTGATTATTCTTTGTGCCTTGGATTTTATGGCCTCATATCCCTAGATATCTTCCCCCTATTCTGGTTGCTTCGGTGACCTGTTCCAGGGCTGCAATGGACCCTTTCATGCTCGTGGATTAGGCCTTAGCTTGATCGGTGCCCAACAAACTGGATGATGTAGTTTGTGTCTTGTATGAATTGCTAGCGTCTGCTACTAAGCACATTGGTCAGAGGTCTAGGCACTACTTTTGTTCCTCACTCTGGGAGCGGAGGAGGAAGATGAGTAAGAATGAGTTTACCGGTTGCCCTTGACGTTTTGATAAGGATATTTAATCGACAAGGGAAATATCGGTCTTTATAAAATATCATGAGCGCACCTGACTATATTGGGCCCATGCTACCTGGCTAGTGATTACAGGGCCATCTCAGAGCACGATCCTACGAGTCAGATAGTTGATTTTTCTTATATGGCTTTTCTTCAAATTCTAATTGGTTCATTCTTCATAAATTCTTAATAAATAACTTGCTAATCAAAAAAATATGTAAAGATAGTCATTGGAAAGGATTATCAGAGGGGAACCTGATTATCTAGCTTTCAAACCCCAATTCCATCATCTCTTACCCTTATTTCCATAGAAGACTCAAATTCAGTTTAGTGTGTATTAATGATTGAGATCCATATAGATCATATAATATTAGGAATATAGGACTGGCTCAGAATCAAGGAGACTGAATTAGGGTTTACTTCAACAAAGGTAAGTGGCTCCATGCACTTTGAGTATTTAATTAATGGTTTTCATCCCTTCTAAGATTAGGGTATCATGATGATCGAGTTAAATTATATGCATAGATATGTATTCAATTTTCAGTTAACCTTTCATTAATGTTCCCTAAAAGTTATTATGTGATGTTCTTCTTTCAAGTTTTATTTTAAGAATCCATGTCATGTTCATGTGAAATCCAAGTAAAGATTAATTATTTGAAATTAATGATGAATCATTTAATGGGTTGTATAATTTCGTCCTCATCTTGTTCATGTTGAGCTCTCAGACCTTATGAGTTCAAATGGAACACAGTGACAAGTATGTGCAACTCATGAGTTCAAATGGAACATTATGGCACTCAGGTGAAACTCATGAGCTCAAGTGGAGTATTACTATGGCACTTAGGTGTAAATCATGAGCTCAATTGGAGCATAGTTATGGTACTTTGGTACAAATCATGAGTTCAAATGGAACATTAGTTGAGTCTATGGGCCTTATGAGCATAGTTGGTGCATAATACATCATAGTTAACCACTAAGAGCATAGTATGTGAATTTAAAATTCATTGCTTAAGTTAATTTCATTTTCCCCTATAGCCAAGTCATTATTTTGTTATAAAAATACTCAATGTCATTTACGCTAACATATATTTCCATTTTGAATGAATGGGTGGAGACGCGATGCCCGCAAGAGGAAAGGATAAGGGAGCATAATCAAGGAGTCTACATCTCACAGAAAAACTATGAGTTTAGACTTGGTGGGGTGCCAACTATCTTATGGCATTTAATTTAGTTTTTTTATTAGTGTTAAGATAATGTACTAGTTTAGTTTAGTTCAAGTTTAAGTTTTATTTTGTGGAACTTGAGACATGAGATTTGCAAATTATTTTCCTGGGTTGATTGAATGAAATTATACTTTTTGCAATGATAATAATTTTGTAACATCCCAATGCAAGTTAATCTTCCGCTCAATGATGTATATGTTTTTAGAAAAAATGGGGTGTTACAATATGGTACTAGAGCAAAAAATATAGTTGACCACCAGGATTTTCTCAAAATATCATATATTTATGTTCCCTTTTGTATATGGTTCCCAAGAGGAAATATAATTAGGGCAAGGAGAACGTAGATGGAGAAGGAAGCTCTTCCAATGGAGGAAGTGATCATAGTGCTTCTAGAGGGGCTAACCATAATGGTAACCCTAATGCACCTGTAGAAGTGCTCATCAAGACTCTTACTGATGCCTTAACTGGTCAACATGAAAGTCCACATCAATTGAGGAACCAAGAGTTGACCCTGGTAGACTTCTTGAATATTACACCAGAAACCTTCTCTGGAGAAGTTGACATTGATGTAGTTGGTCGTGTTGAGGAGTGGATACTCAATGTCAAGTAATATTTTCATTACTTGCAATGTCTCGAGCCTTCCAAAGTTTGCTTTGGGACACACATGTTGAAGAGTGCATCTCATACTTGGTGGGAGAACTTCACCAATGCTCGAGGACCCAATGCAGAGCCACTGACTTGGGAGGAGTTCACGACTGCCTTCCAGAATCATTACATCTCAGAAGCTATGATTGAGAATAAGGAGATGGAGTTCAAGCGACAACAGTTGTACGAATCAATAGTAGTCTAGTATGTAATGAAGTTCCACATGTTGTAAAATTACGACTATGATTTAGATGAGACACGTCTTGTAGAGAAGTTCAAGTGCAGCCTGAAACCTAATTTGGGCTATGCCCTACCTGGATGTGGCATCAAGACAGCAGAGGGGGCACTCGAGTCTTCCCTGGAATTAGAGGACCACCCTAGCCAACCTCAGGAAGAGCAAGCATAAAATCCATAATGATAAGAAGAGTAAATATCTAGAATGAGAACCTGCTAAGGAACCTTGTTCTACTTGTGGTAGACTTCATGGTGGACCATGCATGCAAGGATTGGGAGTTTTCTACTATTATGGATACCCTAATCATTAGAAGCTAGAATCTCCCAAGCTCAAAGCAAAGAATGATGTAGGGCAAAACCCTAATCTAGAGCAATGAGAAAAGAGGAAAGCAATGATCTTTGTAATGGTTGATGAGGAGGAGGAAGAAGGTGCAACCTAGTTCTAACCCTAGTTTTAGTTTTATGGATATATATATACACACACACATATATATATACATATATATATACATACATACATACATATATATGTTGAGTTTTGTAAACTAGGTATAAGAAAAGCCCTAAGGTAGGTAGAAGTTAAAGAAATGTTTGAGGAAGAAATTTAACTAAGGTGGGTAGAATTGTAACATCCTCAAAAATTTCACTTATAGTGAATTCTTAATGGGAAACCCTAATTTTGCAAAATAAAGGTTTCATTTATCAAATAGAACCTAATGTGGCCTTTAAATCCCAAATGTAATGAACTATTCTTGCAACCTCAAGTTTTGGCTCAACTAACTCACCGAGGAAAGGATTATCCTCTAAGTCTCACCTTTCAATAATATAGGCATATGGATAGTGACATATACAAATTTTATACATAAAAATTTATCAAAACCTAGATCTAATTGAATATTAGACTCTAGACTCCTTAATAACCTAAGGTCCATATTTTAAGTCAATGGGACTTCATTTGACCCCTCAAATAAATTTAGAAAGTTTCAATATAGTTTGAACCCTAAATAAGCTATTATTTGAATAAACTAATTTGATTTCATACGATCTGCTTACTTTAATGTCGCACTTTTGATTTTCATTGATTTTAACTATAGTCAAGTTGTCATGCATTTAGTTCAAGATGTGGATTCGTTATTGGTCATTGGATTTCAGTCTGACGCCTCTAGGGTCATCTTTGACCTCGAGTAGGAGACCGAGAACTGAACCCCTTGGTTGCAATTTCTTCGCCAACCCTAAACTCTCTACAAGGAACCTTTTTCAAAAGTTTCTTCACCAAAGAATTTGTGATTCCCGCCCGATGTCAACAATCCTAGGTTTGTTGGGACGTTTTGTCCTATCTAAGAAATGCCCTTCTAGGGCTGGACTCCTCTCCTGACCATGGGTTTACATATGATTTTTTATCCAGTGCACCTATAAATAATGGACTAGAAAAGACCTTTGGATGGAAAAACATCATCGTCTCCTTCCCCAAGATGCCCTAAAGGACTCGATCTTTATCTCAATGAACACAACTCTAGTCTTGTTTTCTCTGCACCTCCAGTCAAATTGACAAGTAGGTATTCATCTATGGACATCTAGCTTCCTTTTTACATGGTTTTTGTTCCATGTTGTACCTTGAGTCATTATATCCTATAGCCACCTTATACGTGCATAGCCATCATTTTATTGTCATAGTGACTCAGTAGCCATCCAGGCATCACGAGGCATTGGTTGGGATCGTCGGGACCCTATGAGGGTTTTTCCATTCCTTGATTGTTCTTTGTGCCTTTTTTTGTGGTCTCATATCCCCAGATATCTTCCCCCTATTTTGGTTTCTTCGATGACCTATTTCAGGGTCGCAAGGGCCCCTTTCACGCCTACACATCGAGGCCTTGGCTTTATCGGTGCCCAATGAATTGGATGATGTGGATTATGAATACTATGACTTACTAGTGTCTGCTACTAAGCAACTTGGTCGGAGGTTTGGGCAATGCTTTTTTTCCTCATGCTAGGGGCGACGGAGGAAGATGAACAAGGTTGAGTTTAACTAGTTGCCCATGATGTTTTGATAAGGAGATTTAATCCACAAGGGTAATATCAACCTTTTGAAAATCTCCTGAGTGCACCTGACTATATTGGGCTCGTACTACATGGCTAGTGATTATAGGGCCATTATAGAGCATGACCCCACAAGTGAGATAGTTTATTTTTCTTGTGTGCATTTTCTTCAAATTCAGATTGGTTTGTTCTTCATGAATTCCTAATAAATCAATCGCTAATTAGAAAAATATGTAAAGATAGTCATTGGAAAGGATTTTAGAAAGTAAACTTGATTTTCTAGCTTTCAAACCTAATTCCATCATATCTTACCCTTATTTCCTTAAAAGACTCATATAAGGGTTTAGTGTGTATTAATGATGGTGATTAATATAAATCATATAATTTTAAGAATATAGGATTGACTCAAAATTAGGGAGATTGAATTAGGGTTTACTCAAATAAAGGTAAGCAGGTCCATGCACTTTGAGTATTTAATCAATGGTTTTCAATTGTCTTAAGATTAGTGTGTCATGATTATCAAGTTAAATTATATGCATCAGTATGTATTCAATTTTCAAAAAATCTTGCATTAATGTTCGCCAAAAGTTATTCATGATGTTATTCTTTCAAGTTTTATTTCAAGAATCCATTACATGTTCATGTGTAATCCATGTAAAGATTAATTATTCCAAGTTAATGATGAATCATTTGATGTGTTGTATTATTTTGTCCTCGTCTTATTAATGTTGAGCCCTCATGCCTTATGAGATCAAATGGAAATTGTGGCACATACATGCAACTCATGAGTTCAAATGGAACATTATGGCACTTAGGTGCAAATCATGAGCTCAAGTGGAGCATTATTATGGCACTTGGGTGCAAGTCATGGGCTTGATTGGAGCATAGTCATGGCACTTTGGTGCAAATAATGAGCTCAAGTGGAACATCAGTTGAGCCTACGGGGTCATACGAGCATAGTTGGTGCATAAGAGTATAGGAAATTATAGATAACTATTAAGAGCATATTATGTGAATTTAATATTTATTATTTAACTTAATTTCATCTTCCCTTATTGCCAAGCTATTATTTTGTTATAACAATAATCAATGTTTCTCACTCTAACATGGTTTTCCATTTTGAATGCATGGCTGGGAGCGCAATGTCCACAAGAAGAAAGGATAAGGGAGCATAAGCAAGGAGTCTACGTCTCAAGGGCAAACAAAGAGTTTATACCTGGTGGGGTGTCAACTATCTTATGGTGTTTAATTTAGTTCTTCAACTAGTGATAAGACTATGTGCCACTTTTTTTTAGTTCAAAGTTTAAGTTTTATGTTGTGGAACTTGAGACATGAGATTTGCAAATTATTTTCTTGAGTTGGCTGAATGAAATTAAATTTTTGTGCAATGATAATTAGTTTGCACCAAAGTGGTTTAAGTTCACTAAAATATATAGTTCATATGATGGTTGACAATAAACCCTAAATTTGCCTTATAGTTGTTTTTTTTTTAAGATGAGTTCGTAATGTGATGAATTTTAGAAGTTGAAATCATATTAAAAAGAGACACAAGTCATTTAAAATAGAATATCTTAAGTTATTGCATAAATTAGAAGAATATTCTAAAACCAAGAGTTTCTAAATATATATGAATATACAATATATATATATATATATATATATATATATATATAAGTAAAGAACATATTCAGTCTAAAACTTACTAAATATAATGTATTTGAATGTTTAGTACAGATACATAAAACATTATTTAAGGATGTAGTTGAAGTTATTAGTGTCTACTCAGTATCACAGTAGAGAGGAAGAAACCCTAGATGAGTGAATGAATGGGAGTTTTATGAACAAATAGAATGGAAGCCGGTAAAAATGATACAGTTGAAGATTTTAGCTTAATTTAATCAACTTAGTCTTGATGTGTGATATTTCAGTGAATGGTGTGGAAACCCTAGTTCATTTTCATACTAGGGTTTCATATAGATGTTCAGTTATATGTATCTAGTAGAAATAGTCCCTCTACTGGTTAAATTTGTGAAGCGGTAAATTTTATATGCAAACCATGTTACATGTGAATAAAGTAAATGAAACTGTATGAATAGGGTATTTAGTAAATTAAGTGTTTTCATTTCACTTTTTTTCAATATGATAAGTGAAGTAGATCCGTAGATCACTCTATAATATAGATTATAGAAAAGTATGTATGAGGAATTAACATAAGGTTAAGTTAATAAATATTGATCAGGTGGTTGTATAGTGAAATAAAGAGTGGATTAGACATTAGATGCCTTGGACATAGTAGATTCCTCATGGGGCTGCATTACAATGGAGAAAATGGCATACTTATTGGTAGTATCTAAGATGAGGTAGCAGAGTGTACTAGAGGGTTATAGGAGTATAATTCCATCGAGGAAGCACTCCTTAAAATAGTAGGGTTATGCAATATAAATTGGAGATTCTGATGATACCCAGTGTTACCCAACATTAAGTGGAGATCGTTGTAGTACCAATTTCAATATAGTTTTAGTTAGGTAACCAAAATTTACTAGAGATACCGATGGTACCAAAATTTATTATTACTCAATGAGTCTGTTCTTGTGGAACCATTGAAGTAGATAGTTTTATTCATAGTGATTTTGAATCTCCGCCTGAGTACCTAGGTTTGGAGGAGGATGCCAGATTTATCGGCCAGCTATTTAATCATTAAGGCCAAGTGTGGCAAGCCTCGTTGCAAACCAGGTAGATAGTTAGAAAAGTTAGAGTACGGGTCTACTCTATGTCTTGTATGGTGAGATCATAGCTTTTTATGATTCTTAGACATGTTGTGGTAGACTTCATGTGGCTTCATGGCAATATAAGATGAATAAAACATTAATCAACTATGTTCTATTATTTATTTATTATTTTTAGTTATTTGAACTAACCTACCATTTGTATGTTTATGGATGACTAGTTTCCTTGATATTAATAAATTATGTTCATACATTGATTTACCCTTTGTAGATATGTATAATAACTTTCCATGTATATGTTGTGAATGATTGATTGCTTCATATGTTTTTATTGTTCCAATTTAAATTCAGTTTCTCAAGAACATACATTTTGACATAGAAAATCCATCACTCCATAGTCATTGGGAGCATGTTGCGGACCCTTGAAAATGTACCAGAGTGACAGAGATGAGAAGGGAGAGAGTGATTGCCCTTCTCTGAACTTGACTATCCAACCAAAGAGCGGACCGCTAATGTGTTCCACTTATTGATATTGAACGTGGTCTATGGTCGATCTACGACCCCGATCATGATTTTTCTACTCCCAGAGTAGAGGTGGTGCTTAAGTGGTTTAAACTATTTTGTAGAAGTACTCATTCACTAGGCGAGTAGCTCGTCACTCTACTCACAAAATTTTAGGTACATCTTGAGCATATGGAGATATATATGTATATTGGAAGTCCTTCTACAAATTAGATGCTAGAGAGGTTCAGATAGTTAGTCCCTATCACTCTAGGTCCTTGTTTGGAAGTACAAAGAGTTGTATATGATTTAAGTTGATAGAAAGTCTAGGCATTGCATTGTCTGTATTTAATAGTCAAGACAATAATCATGTAATGTTGAAAGATTGTTTGGATATCTTAATCTATTCTATTATATTTGGAATCAGATTAAAGATTTTATTTCTCAAATCAGGTAGATTCATGTGGTTGTGTTTCATACAACATATAGTTTTTATAATATAGAAAAAGTTAAGAATGATGTTTAGTTTTCTAAACTCACGTTATGCCTTAATTTGATGATCTATCACTAATTGTTAAATCTCAATGTGAGAGCTAAAATGCTACAAACCTCTAGTATGGTGTCCACACAGTGATTAGGGGGCATGCATGTGATGGTCCATAGAATCCTAATTGCATCCCCTTTCTTCTTGGAAAAATATCAACAAATTTTATATGCCCCTATCATATGGCCCCTAGGCCTCAATTTGGGTGGATATGTATTCCCCGTGATTACTAGGTAAACATGTCATGGTCATATGAGGGGTGTGATTGCCACCTATGTGGCACCAAATTGTTGATAATGGCAACATGCAACTTTTAGATTTGAAGAAGAGGCCATCTTCTTCTATGCAATGTATGGTAGAGATTGATATATAAGTATGTATTGTTCAATGGCATGCCCAGTTCGTACTTGAGTTTTTAATGCAGTGATGAAAAGACCACCAAATTATGATGAATCCATGGCCTATTCAAAAGGAGGTTGAGTCAGATCCATAATAACGAACAAAACTTACAAGGTTTGTGGTCTAATTTGTATTTCGAGTGCAATCTCTCCTAATGTTTTTTTAACATGCCATGAAAGGATGTTTCTTTCTTAGTCATTGGTTATAATTCAGATGGATCCCTTTCTAGACTGATAAGCATCATAAGGGGAGATACATTGAGGCATACCCCATTGTTTATAAAGTAGGAAGGAATCTTGGGACATATGTAGATAGCAGTGACTACCAGGGGTTTGTTGTGGTTTCCTCCTTTAGGTATCTCATATTTAGAGAAAACCATTCAGGTGTGGATTCTTAATTAACACCATTGTCCCTATAAGAAATTCTTGTCTCACATCTTTAATTACATAGGCTCCTTTGATTGTCTTCATTACATCCTCTATGTGTATGGTGGAACTTTGGTGACCTTACCTAGGGGAACCTATCCTTCTTCCTCATTGAGGAATTGAATTATATATGTGCCTTTAGGATTGGCTTCTACATAGTGTTTTGGAGTAGGAGGGACTTTCCTTGGAACATAGACTTTCTTGTTCTTTTCTTCATGGGTATTAGTAAGGACTCCTTCATAGTTGGTTATATATTTCTTCCCCTTATCAAGGGGTGGGTAAACCTCCAATGAGGTGATGTTAAACACCATTTGTGATGATGTTAGCTTAGGTTCTTCAAATTGAATAATCACTATAGGTGTGGTGAGACTAACCACGGTAAGTCATAGAACCACAAGCTACTAAGTGTTAGTAGTTATTATCGCTCTTGGGACTTTCACTTGTGCTTTGTCTCAAACGTGCCTTTAGTATGATGGGTAAACTCCTAATTTTTATGGGTATCACTAGTTTTTTTATTGCGTTATAGATATATGATGAGCACTTTAGGACCCATTATTAAGAGTTTGTTCCAAGGGGTTGACTAGTTTGTGAGTTGAGTTTTCAGGTGATAATATGACTGACACATTTTTTATGTTGAGGATGTCTGTTGGCATAATTGTATTGGCCTCCCCAGATTCATCTTGCACTGCATGCTTCAGAGAAAACATGTGTATGTATTGTGCCTCTTGGTTTGTGAAAGTCACAAAAGGCATTATCGTTATAATTCCTTGTCAAGGGAATTGATAAGTCCTTTAAGGTAGGGAATTTCAAAAATGGTTGATGGTAGGGAGGATTGAAATGATAAAATTTATCATGTGTGTGAAATTTCTTCTTTTCTTAAGACACTCTTTTATTATGGGAGTTTCTACTAATGATTCTACTTGAAGCAACAGGGTGCTTGTAGTAGGTGGATTACTTGCCATTGGTTTTTGCATAGGTGGTTGAAAAGGTAGTGGTGTGCACCCATTATATTGATTTTGTTGAAATTGAAATTGTGATGGTACATGTTGAGGTGGGATTATTGAGTGTTGGGTTGCTTCATTTTAAGTTTTTTCTACTGTGTTGTCTTGGTATTAGTATCTTGTGGTGGATGTTCCTAGATTATAGATAATTCTACAATTGGTTGTTGTCTCTTACTATTTTCAATTGGAATTATCCTACTATTGATTCAACCACCTTAGGCTTTGTCCATTTCAATTGTTGATTAGTTGTTGTGGATGTTCACTAAAGCTTATGGGTGATGTCTATGTTTGGTAGACCCCTTTCTTGATAGAAATTTTAATTTGAGACCTTGCTTAGATCATCTCTGGGAATATATTTTAACTTTGTAAGGACATAAATGATGTAACGTGTGTGACGATAAAACCACAACCTTTGAAATTATTGCTCCAGCAGACACATGTGGTGGGTACTGGAAAAGCCCCGACTACTTATCTGGAAAATTGTGAATAGTGCAGCCCCATCATGTATTCAATGACATATGGATGTATGCAATTGATTATTGTTGGATCCTCTAGAATCCCCCATGGCGAGTCTGACATCATTGGGATTCTTTCTCTTGACTATTTTTCTGGCTTATTTCTTTTGGTATCCCCTTTGGCGTTATCTTCAGACTGACAATTTGGGTTGCTCATCCCAGCCATCTTGGTTGCTTGTTTATGGGACCATGTCTCGTACTAACTCTGGTGGGACCCTGTGATGTCTTGAAATTCAAGTTAGCAATAATCAAAATCATGTTGTAGTATGAGGTGTGAAAATAATTTTTAGAAAACAATTTTTATGGTTTGTCACTGCCCTAGCATAGGAAGAGGCAGATAGACTTTTTAATTTCAACATGAAATGTTCTTATCTTGTCATGGCTAGGTGGATGAAAAGAGTTAAATGCACGACGATAAACTGTCTTATGTGGATAGTGGGATGCGACACTCAATTTCATTAAGAGGATTGTTCACCAAAAGAGTGTGGAGCTAGGATGGTGTGTCTAATCATGATTTTGAGGTGTCCTAGATAATACTAGTTATTGTACTCCATTAACCACAATCTTCCTTGGCACATTAATGATATGTTGTCACTTGCATAACAAATTCACTAGGGAAAAGTTTAACCTTTTAATGACTATCAATTTACTTGTAAATAAGAAATTTGATTTTAGTATTGAAAGGTATCGGTCCCATGGAAAGGCATTTTCAAGAGATTAATTCAAACCAATTGTGATAAACAATATTTCAAATCCAAATTTGAAGAGGGTGCTTAAACTAAAACAAGATAGAAAATTTGTAGAAGTAAACTAAGCTAGCAAGATAGTAAACTGAAATGACAAAGTAAACTTACAAAGGTGGAACAATTAATCAAGGATTAAATTTTAAATTCAATAGTTTGTTGAATGTTTTGGCATCACCATCAAAAAACTTCATAGTTACATTAGTAATTTTATTTCCATGTTAAATAAAAAATTAGATTCTGATCATTTCAATTTGTTCCTTTTGGAAAAAGATCTCAAGGACCAAGCTAATCGAAGAACCCAGATCTCAGCATTCTGCGGGTCATGGTTCATCATCCATAAAGTTTCTCTCTATGGTCTCATCAAGGAACTTGTGAGTCTCATTCAATGTTCTAGTCCATAAGTATCAGTCTTGTCATTATGGATCATAAATCCATGAAGAAAAAATTATTAGTTCATAATTCACATTTTTAGACAAATGAAGATACATCTTTTAAATATTTAAAGGAATCAAAGTTAGATAACAAAAGATACAAGCTCATGGGCTACTTACCATGTCCCAGCAAAAGGGGTCCTACTCCATATCTCTTTTAGAAGTAAGAAGAAGGATACAAAGCGGACAAATCATGTTTCCAGCAACACGTTGTAGACTCCATCTCTCCTTTCCTTTCTCTATTCTCTTAGACTGGGCTCTGAGATGATAGAGGGACTCTAATAAGATGTAAATGACAATTCTTGTGCTTGAACCCTCTTTTATATGGGGAAATGAGGCTTTAAACCTAGAAAACTAATGTTGATGATGGCTAGGTTGACTTGGTACGTGATTCCAGTATGTCAAATGGAAATCTAATTGGTCGATTGGATTTAATGTTTGCTTCAACCTAAAGGCATTTCAATTCACCAGTTAGTAGTCAATTGATCGATTCATCTATAATAATGAGATTATTGACTCTATCTTTGATCTAGTCTAGTTGGAGTTTTTAAACTTGATCGATTCTTATGCATAATGAACCTCTCAATTGTGAGTTCGACTAGGTCTTGATGGTAAGTCGGTTGACTAGAATATCAATCACTCAGTTGGAGGCTACGGTCTTCAATAATTCTTGTGCAATAATAAGCCTTCTAGATTCCAACTTTGACTAAGTCTGGTTGGAGTTTCTGAGCTTTACCAATTCTTGTGCAATAATGAGATCTCTTATTTATGAGTTTGATTGGGCATTGTTGGTGAGTTGGTCAACTAGGATGCCATATGATCGATTGAACTTTTAGGAAGCTAAGATTTATTGCATGTGAGTTGACTGAGTAGGTGTCATTTGATCGACTGGGTGGCTGAAGATGAGAAGTGAACCCTCTAATTCTTGGGACTTTTTTTATTTGGAATGATTCGGCCATTTTCCTACAAAATCTAATCAAATCTAATAAAAAATTAATTAAAGAGAGAAAAGATAACTAAGGAAATTAATGCTAAAACTAGGGAATAATAAACAAAATGCCCCTAAGTAATGGTCTAAAACATGCAAATAAAAGGGATAAATATTTATTTTTCAATTACCCCAAACTTGAGTGTTGCCCATCCTTGGGAAAAATTTAATCATAAACAATACCAAATAATGCTCTCATTCAACCTAACACTACTTGAATCCTTCCCACATTTCATGTACAAGAGACCCTGATTCCCTAGAATCACCAAACACAATTTTCTAATTTTGAACTCAGAATTATTCATGTCTTGTTTCCATTTCAAGATCCAAAAATAAATGGATTTCATATCCCTTCTTCCTTTTGTAGACTGATAAATTCTTAGGATTTCTGCAAAAGAACATGGTTCATTGATTTAATGGTTTTGGGATGTGTAGATTTCCCTAGGTAGAAAAGTGGAGTGGATGAAGATATGGAGGAAGGTGATCTCTCTTCTATTTGACTCTAGATATTTTTATTTTCTTTATTGCAATTTGATTGTTTGCATTTTTTGTGTGTGTTCTGGCATAGATGCTTATAGTTCATCCCTATTAAATTTATGAGGTGTATGGAAGAAAAGAAATAGAGGGAAGAGTGTGTCGCATCAAACTTGGAGTTTGGCACTTTTTTCCTTTTTATTTATTTCAAATGGAGGGGTAAGAAGGTGGTGGAAGAAGTGTAGAAGACGTTGGACTTGTGTAGCTTGTGTTTGAGTTTAACACATTGGGAGTATTGCGACATCAGTTCAGTTCTCTTTGTAACAAGAGGAAATCAAGAAATTTTACAAGTTAACTACAAATATTTAAGTAGGGACACATTGTGTTTAATTTGTATCTATTCAATATGGCTTAACACCTTTTCTAAGAAGTAGTACTATTAAAGGTCATAGGGAAGTAGATGATTTCTAGCAAGGGTAGTTTATGAAAATATTGTAAGAGGATTCACTTATCCAAGGGGTCATTGATTAGCATGTGTAGCTAGATGACTAGATAAAGGCTAAAAACTTAAGGAAAGGAAATTTTGAAAATATTAATGCTAAACAACATAGCATAATGATAAATGCTAAAAGGAGGAGATAGAGTGAGTGAAATGGGTATGTACCACCCACCTCCACCCCAAACTTAAAAAAATTCTCATGTCGAGAAAAACTTAAATCAAGAATAGAGGAAAGAATTTCATGGAGAACACCAAGTGTTGTTGGAAACTCGAACAATGTCCAACTGAAGGGGATGTTAATGAGGGATGGAGCTTTGAATAGAGGAGCTTCATGGTACACCCAATGATTTGGTGGTCGTAAAAGCTTGAAGCGGCTTTCTGGTTGATTAAAATTATTTTGCTTTTTGACTCATAGTCCCTCCAATAGTATCCACTGATCTTCCTTCATCATTGGAGGAATTTTTGTCGAGGTGTGTGGATTGGGGACACGATAACACTCTTGGGGTGTCTTTAGGGTTGATTTTGCCCCAAAGACCCATGGTGTATCACCCTTTTTCAAGGAGAAGATGGTACAAGATGAACCCACTATGTAGAGCCAGCTATAGTGGAATAGGAAGAGGATCTCAGTATGATTTCTCCTTGTCACCTAGATCTAAATGTAGTGGACATGGTGTCAGCATGGGAAGAGTTGTCTTATCATTTAGGTACAACTCGATATGCTTCTATGTGTCCTCCTCATATATCATCCCATAAATGTTAAGGATCATGGAGCCATCAGGGTCATTTATAATGTGAAAATGTGGATCTGACTCTTTAATGAAGCATGTGCCCAACTCAATAGGATCAAAAAGAACCACATAACATTCTAGTAGTGGAGGCATGTAGACCTTTTGCAGAGGTAGAATCACTTCATCACGTTCAACCTAATATGGAATAAAGGGTGGTTGAGGTGGAATATGGGGCTCTAGATGAGAAGGCCTTTCTTCAAAAGAATATCCCAATTCATCATGGTTGGTTACTGATAGCGCTTAGATCAATATCTACAACAGGAGTGGTTGGTGGAGCTTCATATTATACAACTATACAAGGATGAGTCTCTTGCAGTAACTTTCATATTGTAGTAATAAAGCCTCAAGCAGAGAGGTTGTGTACTCGTCATATGATGATCGGAACTCGTGTGTCATTTCTGTTGAATCTGGAGTGCTTGACATGAGGATGGTATCATCATAATCTTTAAAAAAAATCATCCTTGACTACTCTAGCTTCCATCGGGAGCTCTCTATTTATCCCTTAACTGGTGTGACTTGGAGGGAGAGTTATGCTTTCAGTTGAGCTAATAGTGCCTCACTTTGTTTGCTTCACGCTACCAACTCAATTTCCCTTGTCTTTAGGGCATTAAGCTTCTCCTCTTGTTGAGGTGAAAGTTGGTTTTCATGATAAGGTTCGTCACCATTTCCCACCCCCCCGCCATAATATTATTTGTCATTACCCCCCCCATTAGGATATTAATATGTTTATCATGGTTCTTCATAATAGTCTCTAACAAATTCTAAATTATAACTCGTGTCATATCTCTCCCTAGTGGGTATAATATTATGCTCAAGGCAGAGCCTCTACGTGCCCTTTTATTGTGGATTCATCTCAGGACACCCCCATATATCATGACAGTGAAGGGAAATATGGAGAATGGATGTGACAGTGGAAACAAAAAAAACTCCATATTCCCTTACCAACATATCGCATTAATAATGATGTATAAGGAAAATTGATGA
Source organism: Alisma plantago-aquatica (assembly GCA_963693085.1). Classification (NCBI taxonomy): domain Eukaryota; kingdom Viridiplantae; phylum Streptophyta; class Magnoliopsida; order Alismatales; family Alismataceae; genus Alisma; species Alisma plantago-aquatica. The sequence continues at coordinate 1,066,380,436 of OY856412.1, forward strand.
AAGACATACCTTATCCTAGAGAACTTCCAATGACTATGCTTGCACAATGATGTGCTTTATTTTCAAGCATCACATCGACGATAGCCGACAACATCCTTCTAGTGTAACAACCATAGAGGCAGTTAATGGTGTTCTCCTAGTGTTGAAACAATGGGTTCCACACCTCTATGTAGTCTAGGTGGAACACTGAGAACTCCACGTCACACTTCTAGAGCTAATAGGAAGGAGTTTTCCCTTTGTTGTCAATGTGCTAGCATTGACTTCTTCTACTTTGCTATCTCTCTTTTTCATGGGTAACATGGATTTGGTTATCTATCACAACTATGATAAGTTAAGTGTCTAGAGAGCCTTGACCATCCTCTTTATTTCAGAGTGATTATGCCATGCTTTCACAAACTATGGGGAGACAAAGGGTCAGAATACATGGGTTAGCGGCGGCTGTGCACTACCAGTTGATTGAATGATCACTCTAGTCGGTCAATTTTTATGTGGTTAGTGGCAAATTATCAATGGTAATTAATGTGTGTAATTTTGGCCAACATTAACTAATTCAATTTTTTTATACAATCGAGCCAATCGATTGGACACTCCAATCTGTCGACTAGATATTTTCATTGTCCATTACAAATAGTGTTCAATTGGGTGGTTGGACACTCCAACCAGTCGACTAGCTAGTTGCATAAGCTAGTGTCAAAGCAGTCCACTCAGACAAATGGACACTCTAGTTGAACTTTACTAGACACTCCACTCGTTCAACTAAAAACCTATGTTGTTTAAGTTGATAACCTTAAGATTTTACTAACCAAAACTTTATCCATGAGTAAACTCCTATTTTGAGTTCACCCTATGTGTGTACCCATATAAGTCCCACATTACTTTGGCAGTGAATGTCCATAACCATATCATGGCATCACAAGCAACGAGTAGTGTCTAGCAACAATTTATTGTTGGCCCATTTAACTAGAAAATTGGAGATTCAACCTACATATGTGATCAGTGTTATCATAAACATATATTTCCTTTGTCTTATATGCCCATATTGAGTGTGAGGCATGGAATCATCATCCTCTTATTACTCAATCTATGTTTCATAAACTAGAGCAGACTGTTGATATACATGTGAGGTCAATATCATATATTGACTCACATGAGCATGGTCATGGGTTTCTAGGTCTTGCTTATTAAGTGTCCAGGATATCAACTCTATTATAAGGGGAAAATCTCATATACAACACATACAGTCAGTGTCCATGTGTCACAATATCACTGAGTACCACCTTTGTGTCAACTTTTATTCAACTTCAAGTTGGATGGTGTCAAAGTTCATCGAATGCCATGTGATGAATGTAGTGACTTTAGGTATAAGAACCACAATAACCATTTTCACTTTGACAACTAATTATGACTACCATCCAATGGTTGCATGTATCGCTCTCAAGGTGGATTTGTATGATAAATAAAATTTGATAGCTTCGATTTAAATATAATACACCATAGATTGGCATGTTTCTGATAACTTTGTAGGAAAATATGGGGAATAAAGATGGCAACAGAAACACAAAGTTTTTCCATTTTTCCTTAGAGATCGCATCAATAATGATGTATAAGGAAAGAAGTTGCAAGATGTAGCTTGTCGAAGAGCAAGTTCAACAACTATCCTTGCACAATGATGTGCTTCCTTTGCAAGCAGCACATAAATGGTAGTCAATGGCATACTCCTAGTGTAATGACCATGATGACGGTGTCCTCATAGCATGGCAAAAATGGTTTCCACACCTCTAGTAGTCTAAGTGAACCACCAATAACTCCATGTCATGCTTCCTAAGCCAGAGGGAAGGAGTTGCCCCTTTTTTGTCAATGTGCTTGTGTGAACTTCTTCTCCCTTGCTATCTATCCCTTTCACAGATAAGATGTCCTAGTCTCTCATGTTACCAAATCCATGATAAGTCAAGTCTTTAGAGAGTCTTGCCATCCCTTTTTATATAGGAGTGACTAGTCCAAGGTTTCACAAATCCTTGCGAAACTAAGGGTCAGAATCCATAGGTTGACGACAGTTGCACACTGATAGTTGGTTGATTGGCTAGTCCATACAATTGATCGGCATGTGGTCAGTGGTCCAATAACATGGTAATTGATGCATATAGTTTTGGCCAACATTGACTCAGTCAAATTTTTCGATTCAACCCAATCAATCGGTTTAATTTTGACACTCCTCTAGGTCAAATGGATGTTTTAAACATCCATTATGAACATTTTTTGGTCGGTTGGTTGGACAGTTCAATTCAAAGTGCATCCTATGTGTGTGAACCTTAGGTCAAAAATTACTTCGGTAGGAATCTCCATAAATAATATGACGTCACAAGCAGTGAGCATTATCTAGAAACACTTCATTTCTATCCAAGTACTTGGAAATATGGAGAACAACTTCAACCTAAATTTGTGATTAATGTTACCACAATTGTGCAGTTCCTTTCTCTCAGATTCCCAGATTGAATGTGAGGCATGGAATCATCATCTTCTTAATACTCTGTCTATGTTTCTTGAACTAGACCAGACCGTTGAGATACATGTGAGCTCAATATCATATATTGACTCCCATGAGCATGGTCATGTCTTTCTCGTTTTCATTTATCAAGTGATGTACGAGGTACAAATACCTTCTACATCACCCGTAGTCAATCCCAATGCATCACAATGTACACAAGCACCATCTTTACAAAAACCCTTATTCAAGATCATGTTTGATGGTGTCAAAGTTCATCGAACATCATGTGATGAGTGTAGTGACTTTAGGACTAAGAAGAACAATTAGTAACATCACTTTGAGAGTTGATTTTGACTACCATATAGATTCAAGTATCACTCTCATAGTGTGTCTGTCTAATACATTGTTCTCCAACAAGTACATTCACAATGTACTCAAGAACCACATTTATGAAAACCCTTATACAAGATCATGTTCGATGGTATCAAATTTCATCGAACGTCATGTGATGAGTGTAGTGACTTTAGGACTAAGAAGCACAATCAGCAATATCACTTTGAGAGTTGATTTTGACTACCATTCAATAGATTCAAGTATCACTCTCATAGTGTGTCTGTCTGATACATTGTTCTCTAACAAGTACATATGAGTTTTATTGGATATGCAATTGCATGACTAATGAGACTTTATCATCAGTCAACACACACTCCAGTCTTATGTATTATTGTCAACTATTTTTCTTCCACAATTAATAATATCGAACTAGGTACATAGCAAGAATGTATGTACTCTTATCACATATACATTATTTAGGTCCTCAGCTTCTAGACATATGTCATCGAGTAAAATCAATTTTTAGACATTAATCATGTGAAATTATTATCTCTTAACTAAAAGAACAAAATAGATGGAATTGCCTTTATTATTACTAAATCAAGTTTGGGATGCCACATTACAATAATTGTATGATTGGCTCTCCAGGTATACATACAAACAGATAGAAGGAGCTAGATCTCACAGATTGTATGCTTTGTTGAGGTAACCACTCCATTTTAGACTAAATTCCTTAAATTTAGAAATTGAATATATATATATATATATATATATATATATATATATATATATACGTATATATATATACGTATATATATATACGTATATATATATATATATGTATATATATATCTATATATATACGTATATATATATACGTATTGTTCTTTGTGGGACCAATGTGTCGCGCCCCGCGACGCGCTCAACGGCTAGAAATTGCCACGCAGGCAATGCGTCCGGAGCCGGGACGCATTGCTCCCAGGGCAACGGCTATTTTACCGTTGCCCGCCGCGCGGCTTTGCCACGTGGCAGCAATGCGTCCCCAACCGGGACGCATTGCTCCCCTATATATATTGGGCAAAAACAGCCCCTTATACTCACACCATTCTTCATTTCCTTCATCTAGCTCTATATTCCCATTGCTCTGGAGAAGTTCTGCTCGGATTTCTATTGCTGTGGTGGGTGGTTTTAGCTTATTTCGGGCGATCTTGGAGCTGATCTCGGAGACTTTTGGAGCTTCTTCTTTCTCTTCTTCTATTATTCGATTGTCAACAGAGAACTCTCCATTTCAGGTATTTATTCTATCAAATTTTTAATTTTTAAAATATGAACTTAACTTTAGTACGAAATATTACTGAAATAATGATGTAGAAAATGTATTATTCAAAATTGCACATTACTTTAAATGTATTGTTAGTCTTTAATTGCACATTACTGATGTAGAAAATAATGATGTAGAAAATGACAATTGAAGGCTACTTAATACCTGAAAATTTATTGTTCAAAATTGCAAAATTGTTATTTTGAAATGTTAGTGTTACTAAAAAATTAGCAAAATTGTTGTTAAGAATTAGTTAATTTTATAGAAAAAATAGCAAAATTGATGTTAAGAATTAGTTAATTTTACAGAAAAAATAGCAAAATTGTTGTTAAGAACTAGTTAATTTTACAGAAAAAACAGTAAAATTGTTGTTAAGAATTAGTTAATTTTACAGAAAAAATAGCAAAATTGTTATTCTTAATTGTTGTTCATTGTTAATGTTATAGAAAAAGTAGTCCAATAAATTTAATTCCAAATTGATGTCACTGCTCTAAAATATTAATTCATGTTGATATAATGTCATAAAATATGAATTTCTTTCTGATGTTAATATAATATTCTAAAATATAGGAACATGGCATCTAGTTCAAATTCACGAATTGTGAAGATGCGATATGATGGACAATTTCTCTCTGATGGATCTTATTCTAGTCGATCTGTTAGACCCATAAACATTTCACTTATTAATACCCTATCTGAACTAAAATCATATATCTACACAACACTTGACATCAATCCCAACCACTTCTCTATCAAAATATCCTATCTTTTCCCTGGAGAAAATCATATGCTCATACAAGTTGATGATGATGATGATGCATACAGAACCTTATTATCACTTTCAGCTGATGCCTATATTGATGTGTTTCTTGAAAAAACATCTATCCACCAACAACCTTATTTAATGAGTCTATTGAATCAATTTCAATCTCAATTCTCTCGGAGTCAACCACCTCAATATTCTCAAAGTCATTTAAATACTGAATGGAGTCAACCACCTCAATTCAGTCTTACACCTCAATTCAGTCTTAGCAATTTAACAGCTGAGTGGAGTGAACCTCCTCAATTTTCTCAAAATCTAACTACTGAGAATATTGATGTTGAGGTTGAGGAGGGAGATAATGATTGTGATCATGAAGGTGATAATGATAGTGATCATGAAGGTAGTAATAACAGTGAACCACCTGAGGATGAGTCATTGACTGAAACCGATGATGAGCACACACATCCATTCCCTGACTCTATTGCAGCATTGAGTCATATTCCATCCATATTTGACAATCAATGGCCCCAACATGAACACATTGATTCCAACTATGAAGCTTTTCAAGATGATGACTGGGTGGAAGATTTTTGTCATGAATTTCGTCTCGATTACAATCCTTCCAGTGCTGTTATATATGAGGGTGTTTTATTTGCATCTAAAGTTGTACTGGTTGAGACACTCCAAAAATGGTCGGTACAAAAGAATGTTTAGTACCGTACATTACGCTCAAATAATCGTCATCTTAAACTTGCTTGTATCCATGATGAACGATGTCCTTGGAGATTGACCGCTTGCCAGTCCAAAAAAGCAGGTGGCATGTGGAAGATAAAACGTTGTAAAGAAGGCCACAATTGTGAATTAACTGTTATGAATCATGATCGTCACCAAGTCACAGCATCTTATATTTCTCGAATGATAATGCCAATCCTAGTATCACGACTGGATATGTCGACACGAGAAATTCGTGACAAGGTGAATGATGAACTAAGGCTCAATATATCTTACAAGAAGGCATATCTAGCGAGGAGGAAGGCTGTTTGTAAAATATTTGGAGACTGGGAATCATCATATCATAGTTTGTTGCCGTTCCTAATTTCTCTGACACAATATATTCCAAGAACTATATATGCCCACCTTATTGATGATTATACCCTTCAAACTGAAGGCACTCGTAGATTCAAGCGGGTGTTTTGGGCATTTGGTCCAGCTGTGAGGGGTTGGGCCTATTGTAGGCCTGTTCTTACTGTTGATGGCACATTTTTAACAGGAAAATATACTGGCATACTTCTCATTGCTTGTGGCATAGATGCTGATAATGGTCTATTTCCACTTGCTTTTGCTGTTGTCGAGAAAGAAAATAAGGACTCCTGGGAGTGGTTCTTTGGTTCTCTACAAACTTGTATTCCAATCATTCCACGACGAACAGACTTGTGTATTATTTCTGATTGAATGAGTGGGATTTTTCCAGCCCTTCAATCAAAATTTCATTGGGCTCAACATCGTTATTGTCTTCGACATCTTCGGGAGAACTTCCATAAGCAGTTCAAGTCCAAGGAGTTGAGGGACCTTATGTGGAAGGTGGGATCCACAACTGATACACATGAATTTGATCGTCATATGACTGTTATAGAAACCATAGAACCAGCAGCGAAGTCGTATTTATTGGGCCAAAATCCAGTACATTGGGCTCTCGCATATGACAGAGGTTGCAGGTATGGGTCATTGACTACCAATCATGTTGAAGGTTGTAATGGAGTCTTAAAAGGTGTTAGAGGTTTGCCAATACAAGCGTTAATTGTTGCCACATACTATCGCTCTGTGACCATGTGGTTGTGCAGGCGTAATCTCGCAAATAAACGTGCACAAGATGGATTTCATTGGCCCTTTAAGGTTCATGATAAGCTTTATAATGTTCGAGAGGATGCAAAAAAATTGACAATACACATCCGTGTGAACAATGATGAATGGCTTGTTGGTGACATGGATGGATATAAATTTCAAGTAATAGTGCGTCCAAATGGTGGCAGTGAATGCAGCTGTGGTTTTCCACAACAATGGCATTTTCCATGCTCTCATGTTTGGGTAGCTGCAGAATCTGTCAATTGGGATATTGATGCACTCGTGAGTGCATATTATACAAATGAGGCTTATCTAAATGCGTACAGAACTGAATTTCGTGGCATTCCCGACAAGAGGTATTGGCCTCAATTTGATGAAAGTAGAGGTATTTATCCCTTATTACCCCCTAGGAAACGAAGGCAAGCTGGAAGACCAAAGAAAAAGAGAAGGCATTCAACTATGGATGTTGATCCAAATCAGTATACATATCACTGTCATAAGTGTGGCAGAAAGGGCCATAATAGACGCACTTGTCCTAATGTCATATGATGGCTTATCTAATGTAATGTTTGCAATTTCAATTTACTCAAGTCATGTAATATTTGCAGTTTCAATTTCACTAAAGTCATGTAATGTTTGCAATTTCACTAAAGTCATGTAATGTTTGTAATTTCTATAGATGGCTCATCGAAGGACATGGACATTTCACATGTCCGTAGAGTTAATCCAAATAATAGCTACGAAGTGCCTACAGGGAAAAATGGCTCATCAAACTCTATTGGATGATGACTGGAATGATGTACCAGATTTGTTGCACAACAAGTTAGGATTTGTAGTGACAAAAGAACAAGCAAAATTTCATTGGCAATTTTTAAAGCAAATGTTTCACATGTATGAAGAACTTCTTGAGCTACCTGGTTGGTATTGGGATCACACAAAACAGAAAGCAATGCCAATCAACGAACAAGTAAAAAACCAGTTAGCTGTATCACATCCAGAGATACATCGAGTTGTACATCAAATGTGGCCCTTTTATGAACCTCTAGATGAGATACTCAATCAAATGCAGTAATTTCATGTAGTTGATGTTGTATTTTTATATTATTTGTTCATGTAATTCATGTTGTTCATGTTGTAATTTCATCTTATCTAATGAAGAATCTTGACAATCTTAAATGTTGTACACTATTTGCACTTTTCATGTAATGTAAATGTTGCACTTTTCATTTAATGAAATATTTTCACTTTTCATAGATATGGCTCCTAGACAAGAAACCTACCGACTCTCCCAGCACCACATTATGTTGGCACAATGGCCTATTACTGACCAGGATGTTTTAGACAATATTTCCATAGCTGGTTTTGGGCTTGTTCATAGGCTACCATGTATCCACCTTGACCCTACATTAATAACTGCATTAGTTAACAGGTGGGACAACTCTAGCAATACTTTTAGGCTTCCCCCTTTTGAGATGAGTGTCACTCTTCAGGATGTTGCAGTTCTTTTAGGCCTGAGGATTGATGGCCCACCGGTTATAGCTTCATATCCTTTAGGTGTAAATGAGGGGCAATTTTCTTCATGGACTCACCTTTGTGAGAATTTCTTAGGAGATGCACCAGATGGGATGTCTAAGGGGCATATCTCCTTGATTTGGTTACGTGAGACCTTCAAGGATATGGATCTGACCGCGGGTGATGAAGAACAACAAGTAGAAATGAGGACAAGGTATACTAGGGCATATCTCTTATATTTCTTAGGTAGTTACCTTATCCCAGATAGTACAGGGGATAGAGTTCATGTTAGGTACCTCCCTCTTGTGTCTGATTTTGTACGTTGTGGCACTCTATCTTGGGGTGCTGCAACTCTAGCTTTCTTATATAGGGAGTTGTATAAGGCAACCACCCGGTCTAGGAGAACAGCCCATCTATCAGGTTGTGTGTGCCTATTACAGCTGTGGTGTTGGGAGAGGTTGGGAATTGGACGCCCAGGTACCATTGCAATGCGCTGGAATGATTGGCCAGAAGATGTTCCCTTGGGTTACAGGTTAAAGATCAACACAATTAACTTTTTTATTTGTCTAAATATTATGTAGTTTTTATCTAAATTTAGTTTCTCAATTTAATAGGTGGCCTACCTTTGTCCAAAGGAGTCAAACTATCAGGGGAACAGTTCAATTTTATGATTCAGCATTTGACCAGATTTTGCCCTCACAAGTATAACTTACTTACCTCTGTTGTTTGATATGTTTTATTTATTTACAATTTACTCAGTTTTATATGATACACGTTGTTTATATGAATAACAGATAGAGTTGACTCCTTACACTGCTGAGGTTCTCAAGAGACTGCCTGCCATTTGTAGAGATGGTAGTGATATTTGGTTGGCACGACTGCCTCTGTTGTGCTACACAATAGTGGAGTGGCACTTTCCCGACAGAGTACTTGGACAGTTCGGCTTTGTTCAAGTACAACCTACTCTTGAGCTGCCGAAGCTTAGCCGGATAGATGGGAGGGGTCATGCGGCTGAGGATTGGATGCTTCATTATAGGCAGGAGGTGCATATGTGGAACAACAGACGTGAGAGCTTAGTTCCCGCTCCACCAGCTGATACAGTCTACAGTCCTCAGGTTCACTATGCATGGTATCATCCACAATACATTGTGCCCCCTCCAGTTATGCCTCCAAGCATATACTACCCGCAAAGTTATCGTCAGCAGCAATTTGTGAGTATCTTTATTATTTGCTTTTACAAATTGTTATTATTTGTCTTTGTAATTGGTCTTTATTATGTGTACATACTTTATTTTACAGGTAGAAACACATGTGGCGATCCGAGCGGCAGTACAGCAAGCCCCTGCACAGATCAGAGACAGCATCTATACCATCCAGGGGAGATACTTTGATAGTCTTCCCGACTATGCTCGGCCGTGGGATCCCATACCCACTCATACCACAGCCCCTGAGCCCACTCCTACTCCTACTCCTACTCCTACTCCTACTGTTGAGCCCACTCCCACTCCAACTTCTCAGTTCATGTCATGGGGACCGACAGGGCCATATTTTTCAGGAGCTGCTTCATATTCCTCATTCATCACCCCACCTCAACCACCATCATACCATGGAGCAAGTTCTTCTTCTGCTCCATACACTTCATTCCCACCCGCAATTATTCCCGAGAGCCGACCACCGTCTTATGTCACATATTCACCTACTCCCTTTGATTTCTCAGGATGCACCCCACCTGATGCATCCTATCCTGGTTTTCCTAGACCCCTCACCCCACTTCCACCTTTTCATTTCTTCCCTGATGCTCGTCAGCAGCCTCCTACGCAGTTGTCCCCGGTTCAGCAGTCTCCAGATGACATCGGTACAGAGGATCCTGATGTAGAGGGACGTGGGCGAGGACGTCGTGGGCGAGGACGACGTACTTAGTTTTTTATATATTGTACAGTTTTGTATGTATGCCTTTGTGAGGACATCTATTGTATGTGGATCTATCATATTATGATATCACATTGGTTCATGTTGTTGTGGATCTATCATATTGTTCTGTTGTGAATTATTTTCTCGTCATTTTGGTTCATGTTTTCACCTTGTTTTTAATTGCTATCTCATTTATTTGAATTAAGTTTGTATTATATAATCAATTAGGAACCAACCAATGTTGGTTGCAACCACCTCAAATATTCCATATGCATGTTACGACCTATTGAAATTGACAAATTGATAATAATTGAGTATATTATAGACATCCAAATACAAGTGAATGAATTATAAATGTATAAATATAATCAATATTGTTAATTTACATATCAAAAACCATGAAACAATATCAGTAACTGCAAAAATATGATTAAAAAAAGCAATGCGTCCTGCATGGGGACGCATTGCTCCAATGCGTCCTGCATGGAGACTCTTTAAGCAATGCGTCCCAGCTGGAGACGTATTGGTCCCACACAAGGGCAATGCGTCCCCATGCGTGACGCATTGCACTCCTGTGGGGTCAATGCGTCCCATTCTGGGACGCATTGCTCTCCCGCGTGGCAATGCGTCACGGAAGGAGACACATTGGTCCCACAACAGCGCAATGCGTCCCAGCTCGGGACGCATTGCCCTCCTGTGGGACCAATGCGTCTCCCGCCGGGACGCATTGGCTCGCGGGAGAGCAATGCGTCCCAGCAGGGGACGTATTGCTCCAAAATGTGCCATTTTGGGCAATAAGTTCAAGAACATGCCATTTAGGTAATTAAAATTGGCAAATGTGCCATTTAGGTATTTTTGCCTTATATATATGTGTGTATATATTTATATTTATATATATATATATATATAGGGTAACGATCCAGTGAGAAACATATCTGGTGAGAGCATGAGAGGCATTTGAATAACTCGCCACGTAGATCAATTTTTCATAATCCAACTATACAGATTACAAGTATACCCTAATATCTACCTTTCTATACGTATATATATAATACGTGTTTATATATATATATATATATGTGTGTGTGTGTGTGTGTGTGTGTGTGTGTGTGTGTGTGTGTGTGTATAGGAAGACAACACGGTCGTAACAACCCCACTATCCAGAATCCCAAATCCTTACATCACGAACACGACAGGTAAAAGAGGGTTGTTGGTGGTTAGGGAATTTGCAATAGTAGGAAGGAGGGACAGTAATGGTGTGTTACGGGAGGATGAAATGCCTGGCAGGCAGCCATGCCAGGAGCGGCGGCCGCCCGCAGGCGAAAGAAAAGTTTTTCTTCTAAGTTTAGGGTTGGATCACTGCTATGATACCATGTCAGGAAGTAGAAGGCAAATCGATATAGTGATAAGAAACAACCCCACTATATATAGGAAAACATGAAAGCATACACACACAAACAAAATCCTAACGGGCCAAGACACACACGGGCCAATATACAAAGAGACTCAAATAACTTAATTTTAAACTAACCAGGCTCTCTAATAGCAACAACCTTTAAAACGTGTATAAATAAAACCAGTGAGTCATATATTCCATAAGACCATAATCATATTATCAAAAAATATCTGTCTCAATGAACAATCCCATATCCAAATCAGAGGTCTGCAAGAAGCACAAAATCACCAACACCAGAGAAGAGATGTGTGCATTTTCTCCTATATAATTAAGACTACCTCATTCCATATTCATTAGTGAGATAAATATAGGAGAAATTATGAACCTAAGTTGAGAAACATTCCAGTCAGCTATCCAACAGAGACAATTTCAGTTAGCTATGTCAATGAAGACTTCACACTTTACAGTAAGATCCAAATTGAATCTGGGGTTTCGCATTCCATATTTCAGGATCGATTTCAGAGGCATCACGTTGTAAGTCAAAAAAAAGTAAAGGCACGGCTTAACAACAGAGAAACACGGCAAACATTAAGCAGCCGAATACATAAATGGCTACCCAAGAATACTCCAACGGGCATAGTATTCACATCTAACACTGAGATCTATATCTAACTAGGGACCTACAAGAAGCAAAACGAGACTCAAACTAGGGCAAAAAATATGTATATGTCTGTGCAAGGAGTTTCCTCATTCCACATTCCAGAACCAAGGTACCCAGAAAGAGTGAAATTAGAACATGTATAATATATAAACTACAGAAGCAGCTAGATAAACCGAAAGCCGCGATCGTTTCACTTGGGTGGGTAGCGATATAATTTATTGATTACTTATATGATAAAACACACAATATGTGCAGTCATGTACAACATAAAGTTCGCCACCACTACAAACCATACACACTCAAATTAGAGACCAAGAAGTTGATTTTAGAGCAGAAAAGTAAAACTATTGATACAAAACATATCTTTAAAATCCGTCAAGCAAAATATCACTCGATAAAGCTTATGTTTGTGGATGTAGATTACGTTTACATTTCTGACATAAATGTGTTGCCCCAATGAAATGTGATCATATCAGATTACAGTAACTAATCAGACAAACTGTCTGAATGAATTAATTAAGCCTTCGTCATAAACAATCCCCGGTTACCACAAAGCAGCAGTGAATTGTCTTTTGGCAACAACAAAAGAGACGGGAGCAGATGTTACATGTGGAGATTAGTAAGGCTGCTTGTAAAAAGCTCCAAAATGATTGGAGTAGCTGAGCTGACCACATGAGTCGATATCAGTAGCTAGTTGGGTGGTTACAAAGGTTGTTAAACGGTTAGTTCAGTTGTTGGAGCTGAATTGTAAGCCCACTTGGCCGGATGGGCTAATAAGAGGCTGAGGTGCAGGCAGATATTGTGCCAGCCCAAGCCCATATGAGGGTATTGTATTTCCTCCCAATTGATATTGGATAAAGAATATCCTTCTCTGTGAAATCAACCTCTTTTCTCCCTCCCTCTCGACTTTCTTCTTCCTCGGAGTCTTCTCCTCCCTTCCAACATAGGTCCTGCCTGTGAATCTCCTAGCTCCAGGCAGCCACGTTACTACTTGTGTAGTAACAATTTAGTATTAGAGCCTAATTCCTCTACCATGCCGCGACCTAAGATGAAGTTGCCCCACTATAGGAGACGAGAAGCATGATGTCCAGCTCCTTGATTCGATGATCCACGCCGTTAATTTGTTGCATACATACGGCGGCGGGTACACTAAATAAAGCTCAGACAAAGCTTAAGACTGACTTCAACCAAAAGCTGGATCAGATGTACTCCAAATTGGAGCAACTAAGCTCATCATTGGATATGGGACAAACTGAATCAAGAAAAGGAGGAACACAAAGCGGTTCTTCACTATCGTCGGGAGGCAAGAAGGGAGCATGCAAACTTCACCTCAAATTGGAGAACTATGATGGATCAACAGTGACTGTGGGTTGGAGTAGCCATAACCGGTATGAATTTTGATCTGGAGAAATTAGAACTTGTTCCTTATTACCTCACTAGGGATGCTCTTCGACGGTGGGAATGGTTGAACGGTCTATCAAAGTTAACGACATGGAGAAGATTCGAAGTAGAGCTTCATAAGAGGATTGGGAATCCATATGAAGATGTGGCGGGGAGTTTTCTAAACTATGCCAGGTGGATCCAGAAGGGGGTATTTTTTGAAGTTTAAGAAGTTGTTGAATAGGTTACTTGGATTAGATGAAGCAATTAGGGTGGGCACCTTTGTTAGTGGCCTAAAAGAGAAATTAAAGTGTCATGTGTAAAGTCGCCATCCTAAAACGAAGTAGAGAAGCTGTGAGTTTAGCTTTAGTTAAAGAGTATATTTAAGTCTATTTAGTTAATAAGTTAATTAGTTAGTGGGCCTTTAGTGTCTCGGCCAGTTTAGATTACTTGAGTCCCAAGTCTCAGAGTTTCTCCCTTGCTCCTATATATAGGACAGGGTTGTACCTCTATTATTAATCGAATCAGTTCAATATAATATTCTTTTACATGGTATCAGAGCATGTTCGCTCCTAGGGAACCCTAACCTAGCCGCCGCCCCTTTTCCCTCTCCTCTCCGGCGCACACGCAACCCTAGCCGCCGCCTCTCTCTCCTAGAGAGAGCAACAAAGGGGGCGCCTTTGCCTGCGGGCAGCCACCGCCATTGGTGTGCCTTAGGCCGGCTGCCTGTCAGGCATATCCCGACCTCCTTGGCTCATCCTCCTTTTTCTTAATTGATCTCATCTTCTTTAGGTATGTCGGCGTCATCCTTCCCGACTATATCCTATCTATCCATTTATCCGCCACCATATCATTACCGCCGCCGCCACATCTCGAGCAAGCAGCTGCTAGCCACCGCCGCCGCAATCACCGCCAGACACAGCAATCAACACCGCCGACCAGGCCAGCAGCCACCACCGCTTGCCCATGCGCCGCCGATGACTGCCAGTCCTACCCCTGTGCCGTCAGCACACGGCTATCAGTGCCACCGCCAACAGCAGTAAGCAGCTATCGCCGTCGAACTCAGGAGCAGTAGCCGCCGTTGTTGCCATCATATCCGCCAGTCGACTTCGTCTCCGTTGCCATCGTCTATCCAAGCTTCGTCGTAGCTAATGGAGAAGCTTCGCACATGGCTCTGCCTACAGCCTCATGGCCTACAATATCTCCATAGCCGTGCATGAGCCCGTTATCATCTCCTCCGCTATGGCCAAGTCCTATGGTAGTCGGCTATCATCCTGTTGCAACTGACATCCATTATCCATTGCCATCACTGTTGAGTCCTCATTGTTGCTACCCTAACACCATCACCCATCTGGCCAAAGCACTCCACCATATTCAACCATGCCATCACCATTAATCAGTTTGTCTTCTCCCAAGTATGAGTGACGTCCTCCTCTATATTTTTTTTTACTGCCCCCAACTTCTCTATCTATATTGATATTCAAATCCTTACTCGGATCTATCTTTGGCTATTCGAATCCATTTTTGGCCATCGCCCCCTAACGGGCCAAACAAGTCCCCTTTTGGGTCGGGATTAGATCTATTTAATTTTCTACCCAGATCTTACATTGACCCATTTATCATATTCTCTTTGGTTATCGGTTTCATTCTCCACATTTTACACATCTCCATATCACAAAATCCTCTCAAATCCACCAATTCCTTTCCCACCCACCCATATCATGTGTGTATCCCTTTCCACAGTGCGAGGGGGGGTCATATATCCACTTCTCCAAACCAAACACTCACTCTCGTAGTATTTGGTGTGGGGGTAGAGAGGAGAGGAAGAGAGGAGAAGAGAGAGAGTGTGTGAGAGAATATGTATGAGAGAGTATGAGAAGAGATGAAATATATATTCAAGCTACTTATTCCAGGCTACTATGGAGCTTCGTATTGTTCGGCACATTTGTTCTCCACTTCCAGACAGCATTGAAGGATCTCCACTGTAGCGTTGACACCGAGCTTCTCGTGTTTATACCGCATTTTGTACGTCAGCACAAGAGTTTGCTACGCACATTTCAGCCCTCTTGGTTCCTCTTCCTTCAGTATTAATGATGGTTCAGTTGATCACTCTTGTTGCATTCTTGAGAGACATATGGGTGCTTTTTCAGACTTCTCAAAAGCTCAGCAATTTCAAGCCTGCCAAGTCTACATCTGCAAGGTTGATTCATCCAATTTTATCGTCACTGAGCTATTTTTGTCACATTTTCTTCGAGTTGCATCTGCTGTATTAGCATCGCCTTCTGCTGATCTTCTTGGGACTTTCCTTGACAGATGATATCTCCTTTCCTGTCAAGCCCCCAAGGTTCATGTGACAGAGTTATGGTACCTGCATCGTATCACCAGCATATCGTCCGTTCGTGTTCGTGCCACGTTATGCACGTTTTCACAGACACTTTGAAGACACCACTACTGCTACATCATCATTGGAGATCCGCGTTCGTGCCGCGTTAAGTATGTATTCCAGTGAAGATGACGTAGTCATGGTATTGATGATCGTCTACTCCAAGTGGTGAATTACTGTTGCAGTATTCAGGTTCCATTTCAGATGTTCTTCATTCCAGATGCACTCCAAAAGACATTCATCAAAGCTCGAGGATCTTCAACCTACTGAATACAATTTCAAAGAAAAGAGACGTCATCGTATGATTTAGGGGGAGTATCTAATTTGTATGGGTCTATTTTGTATGGGAGTGACATCTATCTACTTTTATCATTTATCATTTTATCGAGTCATGTAACTCCAAGCTTGGACATGTGTTTCACCCATGGTCCAGCTTGAGGGGGAGTGTTAAATAGTATATTTTAGCCTATTTAGTTAATAGGTTAATTAGTTAGTGGGCCTTTAGTGTCTCGACCCGTTTAGATTACTTGAGCCCCAAGTCTCAGGGTTTCTCCCTTGCTCCTATATATAGGACAGGGTTTTACCTCTTTTAGTAATCGAATCAATTCAATGCAATATTCTTTCACAGGAAGAGAAATACCTAAATAAACGAGGGGAAACCAAATGTACTTGGCGAGATGAAGAAGGAAACAGGGAAATGGAAGAGAAGATGGGACCAGGACATACGAGATTATATAGTAAGGAGGACAAATTTAGAAGACAAAATAATGTTTGCTTCCTTTGTAATGAAAAGTGGAACCCAGAACATCAAATGTAAGAAGGGGAAGCTCGATCAGATTCAAAGGGCGGATTCTGATGATGAGGATGATACCGTACAACAATGGAATGACACTGAAGAAGAACCACGAATATCTTTGCAGGATCTAACAGGGGAGCATGGTTCAAAATTTTGTCGAAATCTCGAAATTTTGATTTCAACGGGAATCAAACATAGAAATGCAACGGTCCAGAATAGTTAAGTAAAATTTCGAAATTTCGATAGAAATTTCGCAAAGGGGGGCGAAATTTTGACAAAATACAACAATTTCATTGAAAAAAGGCCAGTTTGGACATGCATTTCGCGAAAGACAACCGAAATTGGTTTACAATTTCAAAAATCAACGGTCCAAAGCTTGTTGTACTTGGAGGGTTACTTCTTTGGTTTTTTGTTGCATTCTCTTGCTCTTAAAGGCTTTGTTCTTCGGATCAAAGGTAAGTTTACTTTCTCCTTCCCATCTACATCTAT
This sequence comes from Alisma plantago-aquatica, assembly GCA_963693085.1. Classification (NCBI taxonomy): domain Eukaryota; kingdom Viridiplantae; phylum Streptophyta; class Magnoliopsida; order Alismatales; family Alismataceae; genus Alisma; species Alisma plantago-aquatica. The sequence continues at coordinate 1,066,397,708 of OY856412.1, forward strand.
TTATTCCACTTTTACCCCAGTTTGATCAAAAGATTACTCCCGAATTGCAAGTTACAAGTGATAGTCTTCAACTTATACTTGATGATTTATGAAATTATGCTATAAATTACATATAACTACAATGATTTTGCAAATCTAAGTTAATGTGTGTATATATATATCCTATTCGTCATAACAATGGATAAAATAGTTTTCAAATGAGCTTTTTTTGAAGTTTTTGTAACGTTATATTCATATATAACATGTAACACTTAACAATGTTCAATTTATAAATAAATATCTTACATTAAAGATGAATTTTGTAACAATAATTTACAACTATTTAATACTTTGAATATTAATTATCTATAATTTAGACTTTTAAAATGAAAAAAAAAAAACTAAAACAATTTAGAATTGTTGTGTATAATGTTTTGTTACATACATCAAATTTCAACTACTATTGGGAATAATATATAGTTAAATGTATTCAATTGATATATTCAATACATTAGACTATTAGTATCAGCAAATTTTAGTAATTTGTTCCAAGTTTATGAATAATTTTAGGCCTAGATTGAGAATACTTTTAGTATTTTTACTCTTTGATGATCCATAGTGTAAGCTAGAAAGTATCAATTGAAATCAATTATTAACGTGATGACCTATAAACTAATTCCTTCATTATATTAAAAAGCCATCGAAATCTCGTTTGAAACAGTTTTTGAGTTTTTCACACATGTAGGACCCCTCACCAAGATCAATATATGATGTTATTGCATAAATAGGTGTATTTATGTATGTACATCATCCTGATAAAATTTCGTGAATTAATTCCTTTATTTGGTCGTCGAAATCTTGTGTCCAAATCTTGTGTTGAAATAAGCGTAAAATCTCAAAATTTCCATCGAAATTTCTGTACATTTCTGTTTCTAAGCCATCGGAAACAACGTCGAAATCGAAATTTTAAACCATACAGGGGAGATTCACCTCAGGCAATGAGACTGAAGATGAGATGTATGGTGTGAGGTGATTGTCTTACTAGATTCAGGCAGCACACACAGCTTTATTGATAGCCGAGTTGTTAGAAAAGAATCATTCTTAATCAACATGAATCAGGAATACACAGTGACTGTTGCAAATGATGAAAAAATTAAGTCAAGAGGGAAGTACAATGGAACTGAATTCAAACTGGTAAATGTAGTGATGCCTGAGGATTTCTTAGTCTTACAGTTGGGACGTTGTGATGTTGTACCCGAAGTCAAATGGCTTTGCCATATGAACACTGTGTGGTGGGATTCCGATTTACAATTATTAAAATTCAAGTGACAAGGATATTAAGTGGGAATGCATGAACTGAAATGTGTATCTTAGGTCATGAACGCCTCTTATTTTGCAAAGGAGTCAAGAAAGGTAAAGAAGTGGGGGTGACTCAGTTTGTAGCAGTAGAAGTTGAAGAGGAGACACATGAACAAGAGGAGTATGGGAGTATGACAGAATTGCAGCAATTGCTGTTAGAATTTGAAGATGTTTTTCCATCAACCGTCAAGGTTACCTCCAAGAAGATACCATGATCACAGAATTCCATTTATAGAAAGGAAGTAAACCAGTGTCAAAAAGGCCCTTCACTTACCCCCATTTTCAGAAGAATAAGATCGAGAGGCAAGTGGAGGAACAGCTAAAAGAAGGGTTCATTAGTAATAATGGTCCTTATTTATCACCAGTGTTATTAGTAAAAAATATCCGATGGTTATTAGTAAAAAATATCTGATGGGACTTGGTGCGTGTGTGTGGACTATAGAGAGTTGAATCAAGTAATTGTACCTGATCATTTTCCAATTCCTCAAATAGATGAGTTCTTGGATGAGCGTTATGGAGCAGTAATTTTCTCTGAACTTGACTTGAGAGCTGGGTACCACCAACTAAGAGTGGTGGATGAAGACATTCATAAGATTATATATAGAACTCATCAAGGGCATTATGAATATATGGTGATGCCTTCTGGGCTTACTAACGCACCAGCCACGTTTCAGTCCTGAATGAATGAAGTTTTCAAAACAATTCATAAAATTCATATTAGTTTTTTTATGATGTTCTGATTTATATCGGGACTCCCCAACTTCATTACAGTACCTTACTATTGTTTTGGACTTGCAACTTAGAAGGAATAAGCTATATATGAGAGATTGTCAATTTGGGATTGATTCCATGGAGTTTTTGGGCCATGTGACAGTGGCAAAAGGAATGGCATGGTGCCTGAAAATGCCATCAATAAAGACGTCCAATATACTCTTGGCAGTACTGTGCATGTTAGACAGAGCTTGCTTACTCATTTCCGAGTTAGCGCTAAGCACCACTTTTCCTTTCTTGAAGATGAGTACAGCATACTACTCTCAAATGTGGATGGCCAGAGTGAAGTTTTGAGTAAAGGTTTGCATTGTTAGGTATGATGATTCTGTGAATCCAAACCTCATGAGTAGGCTCAACATTTACATTGAGATGAATGGTCCTTTAACACATCCACGCATTCCTCAACTAAGGTATCCCCATATGAGGCCCTATATGGGACAGCACCACCCTATTTGCTGACATATGCACCAGGGCATATGAAGGTGGCAGCTGTAGAAACAACATTGAGAACAATGCATGAATCTTAGAATTGTTAAAGCTGGATCTGAAGAAGGCATGGGATGGGATGGAATGAAAAAATTTGCTGACACTAGGAGAACTGACAGGGAATTTACTGTGGGAGAATGGGTTTATTTGAAACTTCCATTTTTCAGGCATGAATCCTTGGTGCAAAGAAGGAAGACTAAACTTAGTCCCTTGTACTATGGTCCATTCCAATTTCTGGAAAGGATTGGGAGAGTTGTATATAAACTGCAATGCCTCAAAAGCCTCAATTCACCCTGTCTTCCATTTTTTTCCTTGCTTAAGGAGAAGCTGGGTCAGGCTACAACCGGGGGGAAAGGATCTTCCTGAAAAAGGCTACCCCATTGATGCCTGAGAAGATACGTGATAGAAGAGAATCTTAGTGCAATGGTTAAGGGAAAGGTATTTCAGAAGCTAGGAGAGTCTATATCAGCCAAAGAACCAGTGGCTCCCATCTTTGCAGAGAATTCAGCTTAAAAGGCTATCACTGTTAGCCCAAATTCTCTCCTGAAAAGCTCAGTTTGGCAGTACTACAAGGAGTTCGCTCACATTATGAGATTACCTCCTGCCGTAAAACCTCCTATATTATTTAAGCATGATTTCCTCTTTGTTGTTTTCCAAAGTCATGTCACCCAGGCACCACAACACTCTTTTATCTCATATCTAATCCTAGTCTATGTCGTAGTGGGTGAACTGTCTACCTCTAATATGCATACCATGGAGGAAATTGGGTACGGAAAAAAAAACCTCATCAATCACCTATCCGAATCAGAGAATACCAACATTCAAAAAAACTGAAACATTGTAACTGTATAGTTGCAGTTCTAATAATAATATGGTAACATATAGTTTACTCATAAAGAAATGAACAAAACGGACCTAAAAAGAATACACAGAACGTTTGGAGTAAGAATTACATTTGCGAATCTAGAGTAAGAATTATCATGCGAATGTTGTTCGAATATATCTGACAAGATAGAGTCTGAAATGGTCTTCTCTAGAATAGGTAGGTCACTTGGACTGACCTTGGACCATGAACCCATTTTGAGTGTAGTATATCAGGCGAATACTTAGCAAAAATATAAAAAGATGGGGGAACACAATTAAAGGGCCAGTCTTGTATCTTGAAATTGAGTCAATTGTTCGTAGAAATTGGTTACACGTATGGGTTTTAGGGCAACCCAAGAACAATGAGGAGGTGAACAACGGTTGAATCGAATATGCTTCCTAAATTAACGAAGAGGGGAGAAGGACGAGAGACCGATTATCACCTGTTGCGCCTCCTGACTACGGCAATTAGAGAGATTGCGGGATCCCCTCCGCCGTCCGCTCTTCACATTGAACGGGTTTGGTCAGGAGATGGAATAGATGACAGATTACCCTCCTCTTTGCTGCAAAGTCGGACGCCACGACGGCGCTGGATGCGAGTGGGGCAAGGAAAGCAGACAGGGTTGAGAGACCTTCCCATGCGCCCGCTTGGTGACGCTCTAGACCTTCCCGTACGCCTGATTGGTGACGTTGGAGGCCTTCCCGGAGCGCTCGTGGTGGAACTTCTGTGCCATTCGCTGCTGGACGACTTTGAAGTCCGCCAAAACGCCGCCGCCGGAAGTCCGATGAAACCGCCTTCGCGAGGAGGTCACCGGAGCCGTCATCAGATCACAATGCGCCCAATCCCGCCGCCTTCCTGGCGTCCAGGTGTCAGGAACTACGTCCGGTTGCAGAAACGATACTCGCATTCTTGAATATTATTACACGTAAAGAAACCAAGCAAAAGAAGCAAGAAAATAGCCGGAACGAAATGGTTTTTTTTCTGCTAGGTGTGTTTAACGAAAATTCCACAACACCCTCCACGTGCGACAGAATACCGATGACGACAACTCACGGTTTGGGACTTTGGACGACTCGCGACTAGTTTACAGCACAGTTAAACGAATGTAGTTCATGAATGCGGGTCCGTGACGATGACCGTATTTGCGCATGCACTCCGTCATGTCTCCTCTCCACCAGTTCCCTACGGCGGCCCGTCTCCCGCTAGCGTCTCTTCCGGTGCAGCTCCAATCTCGGCCGGTGTAGCGTCCGCCGCTGCCGCTGGCGTCTCTGCCGGTGCAGTTTCAATCTCGGCCGGTGTAGCGCGTGCCGCTGCCGCTGGCGTCTCTGCCGGTGCAGGTGGAGTCTCCGCCGGTGCGGCGCCTGCTGCTGCAGCTGGCGCGCCTGGGCAAATGTGGCGATCGTATGCTTTGAACCCTTGGAAATCTAAGCGGCATTCGTCGCAGACATAGCTCATCACTATGGGCTTCGGCTCCTCCTTCCTGGCGCGTCTCTGCTCGTTTATCTTGAAGCGCGTCTGCGCCCGTCTGCTCGAGACACGCTTGTGTGTCATCTTGAAGCAATGAACCTTCTTGGAGTTGGAGTTGAAACTTGAAGCGACGGAGGTGGCAGTATGCTAGGTAGCTATAGGATGCGGACTAGCAATGGCTTTAGTAACCGTAATAGATTATATACTCCGTTTGGTCTTATATGTTTACTTGCCATGGTTAAATTAGCCACTGATAAGATAACTATTGTTTAGAGAACCGATACCTAAACATGTTGGCAAGATGTTAGCGGTTTAGATCACATGTATGTAATCTTTCATTAGACAAAGTCTATTATGTCCTACGTGTAAATAATGTTATATATAATGAACAGTCGGCTAGAGGGTATTCTAAAAGATAGTCATCCTGGACAAATAAACATATTTTATACCACAAGAATTTGGAGCGGTATATTATCAGGAAATTTGTAGATTAAATTATCTGTGCGACAACTTATTTATTTTTCTAATTCCATAACAAATGTTGGTTAAAATATCTATTCAAGTTTAATTGTTGTGTCGTCTCTAGGGGGGATGACATTGAGCGGAATTAATTCTAAATGCTCGCATGTATAGAAGGAACAAGCAAATAGGTTTACTAGTTAGGAACACGTGATGTAGGAAGAACAACATAATTGTGTTGCTTTGTACCACTGGAACATTTCTCAGCATCCATCAAATTTGCAGCCAAGTTAAAGATTTCACGGATTGATCATGAGCGCAAAATAGCTTACTTATGACTATTGACACAAAAATTGACAGTAAACTTACTATTAGTAACATATGACAAGAAAATACAAACAAAAATATCAATTCATACAAAAATTGATCTCCCCTTATAAAAAATAATCTCCTCCCAAATCTCGTAATACAACAATTTAATTACTCTAGCACTCTCCGTGAAGAATATAGCACGTACCAAGTAGTAACCAGCCTTCCTCCTCTGACAAAGATAACACCAATATAGAAGCAGAAATTTCATATTGGGACTCCCCCTGAAATTGATGATCATCATACTCACCAGAGAAATCATGAACAAACACTAAAATCTCTAGCAAGCATCCAAAGATGTATATGGTGAAGAATATGTCTAGAAGTCATCTAAGTTATCATTATTGTCAAAGTAGTTCCGTATAAGAAGCGCCAATGTTGAAATAATGTATAGTAGGTTGCATAAGAGCACTGCTATAGGAAAATTACACTATAGCAGGTGGGCACGTGTTTGAGGTACAATACCATAGGAAATACACATCATATCAAGCGTCAATAGTGCACAAATGCAATGGCATCTTCTCTCATCCATGTTATCTCTTCCCTCCACTCATCTTTCTCTATATCCCCCTCATGTCAACCATAAAAAGGATCATGAGAGTGATTGGGGTGGAAGGTCATAAATGTTGATAGAGTAGTGAATATATAAAGCACGACACATATATAAAGCACTATCAGTATAAAGATATGTTAGGGAGAATAAAGGACTACAGGGATATATAGATATCGTACAAAGAATAAAATACTAATGGTATGTAGGCAACTAGTAAAGACAAAATTATTGGAAAATAGGTGTTGTAATGTTCAACATAGAAGATTCCTAATTCAAATAAAGGTACTCACTCATGTGAGTTAGGGGAAGCACATGGAGAACAAAAAAATAGTGTGATGCTCTTTATTTTCTGAGGTATTTTATATACTAGCATGGGGTCTTTTTCTAATATGTCGTTGCTATATCTGGTAATGCAAGTCATGTGCTACATGACCCTATTAGTTAGATCTGATAGAAAAATAAATAGATCTTTGTATGACCCGAAATGGCACATTTTTAGGCCCTTAGGCCGACGGATGTAGGAGGTGCAGGCGCAGAAACCTCATGGTATGGATTAGGTCAAGCCATAACAAATCAAATCAAAAATCCAAAACAATGATATGTTGTAACAGTGTTGTCTTCATGACAGGATCTAGTGTCTGCTTGTGATTGCATCTCAAGGTCAAGATGACGACTTGCTTCATCATTTGTTGATGTAACGCAATGATAGCAGCAATGATCAGAGAGGTAGGATCATAATGTATTTGAAAAGGCAAGCCCCTCTGCACCCTCAAAGTTAAGGCAAAAAATGAATCACCAGTTTGTTGAAAGTCAATGCTAGTGACGCCTAAAAACCATAGATGATACGAGTCGCTCGTGAAGTTCCATGTAGAAAAGTGGTGATATCCACAAAATCATTTGGCTTTTCAACCCTTGGCATTGTGACCAACTTTGGAAAGAAGTCACCTGTTGTAGATATTCATATACCTATGGGTATTGTAGGGCACATCAAGCTATTCCACATGTCGGCCTTGATAGAGCATGCACATATGTGTATATCAAATGAAATAGAAAGAAAATAAAAAATTGTAAGGTGTTGATTGTGTACAATTCTAATGGCACAACCAGTGGTGGTAGAGACCGAACAAGTTGGTCATGGGAGAGGAACAGGCCTGAGATATGATGTTAATATAGTTCATTGTGACCTAAACATATGTGGATAGGTGGAATGTTGGTTGGTAATTTCTACTTTTTTAAAGAAAAGAAGAGGAAGAAATAAGAAGATCATGGAGGCTGGTGGAAGGCCAAGCTAAGAAGAGACAGTGGCCTACAACATATGAAGGCTCTCTCTTTTTCTCCCTAGTATTGGGATTAATACCTTGATATCATGTGGAAAATTAGATGGAGGTTAATGAGATATTTCTTATTGATAGATGGTAAACTCTCCTCCAATATATTATAGGAGGTAAGAACAAGAAAACAAACTTAATTGTAATAGGATAAAATGATTAGGCTCATATATATTAATAACTATAGCTCTAAAATGTAAATGTATTCAAATATGATAAACAATTGTAAGAAGAAAAAAAATAAGACGCACTATATATAAGAAAAACAATACATATATTCACCTAAATTGCATATAAGAACACGGCAAATAGGGTGGGAGTGTGTATTTATAAACCCACATAAATAAAAATAATTTATATATGTGTGTCTGTGTTTGTGTGTGTGTGTGTGTTTTTGTGTGTGTGTGTGTGTATATATATATATATACTAGTAAGTGAACATGTGTGCATGCACATACACTTTATATATCTTAGATTATATTCTAACTCTATATCTTAATTTTCTTTGTTTCTAATAAAAGATGAAAAATAGACTTGTAACATTTTGAAACAACAATTTAAATGTTACACCACTCTGTTTTAGTACAATGATATTGTCTCTTCTCTATTATATATGTCCTTTTCCTTTTTACATTTCACCTACAACATGTAATGACACAACCTTGACTTTGTATGCATCAACATTGTTCAAGAAAAAATATTGTGAAAGCTAATTTTTAGCAACCTACTAGAGACAATCATGCTAAGTAGCTAATTTCTAAACAATAATATGAAGCTTCCTTAGTCATACAAAATTCCGTACTATTCTACTCTTTGAGTCAACTATTGATTCAATTAAAATCACACTTATATATATTTGATGTTGAACTTTGCGAATTCATTTCTTCTATAATTTTAAGTAGCATACTTGAGTGGAAAAGTTTTAGATGATTCATGATTTGTACAACATGTAATTCAAATATGAATAATCTATTTATTCCTACGACTAGTATGATTGTCTCTTATAAGAGTTTACACTTATGTGATTCAGTCATAGCTATGAAAGATATATATGATCGTATATCCTTGAGTGAGATTGTTTTATAGTAAATAACTTTTACTTATAGTACATAGTGAGAGAACACAAAAGTGGTGGTATGAAATAAAGCAAACTAAGCTATAATGGCAAAGAACTATCCATAAAATGTGATAAGATTAAATAAAACACATTACTTTGGTTATATCAAATGGGACTGAAAGAAATGCAGAGGTGCACATTTTAGAACTGAAATATATACACATGTTGTCACTTTACATCAAGTATATAAGTAAGAAAACATAATAAAGATTAGATGCATCCATAGAAGTAAAAATCTCACAATATTTTGATCGAACGTCTACTTAACATTTAGTTAGACGTTGCACTACACTATTATCACCCAGGCTCATAATGTGACTCATTGTACCCATGTAAGGGGCATAGTGATTGGTGTGGTACATGAACCGAGCCTAGATGTGGGATTGATGGTATTGACTATAACATTTTTATTTATAGAAAGACATATTGCTGACTAATTTAATCCTATATGTATAAATGCAGTTGATCTGGGACAAAAGACATCAGAAAACTTTATGACACTACAAGAAAAAGATGATTTAACTACAATTTTTCTAGCTACATATAATATATTTGTAGTTTAAACTACTTCTCTTTATAAATTATAAAAATGTAAGTAAAGTAATTATAGTTAATTGTAATAACTACATAAATTGGCTACATATACCAAATGGACCATAAACCAACACTCTTCTCAGTTTCTCTCCCTCTCGGTTGGTTTCCCCCTCCAAAATAACCAAAACATCCAAATTTTCAATTTTCCAGCGTGCTACTCCTCTTCCCTCATTGGCGCGGTTTCACAAGTAGGGCCTTATTGCGCCTGTAATCCCTTCCCCATTTTGCTCCTCCTTCCACCCCAATAGCGTCCCTTCTTCAAACCATCATAATCTCGCTCTCACTCCGTTCTCTGCCCTTCATCCCAATCATATTCTCTCCTTCTCGTCTCCCCCCCCCAAATCTCTATTCCGATCACATTCTTTCCAGATAGGAAGCCTTGGAAGGATGGAGCCCCAAGATAAAACATAAAAGTGGTGAGGAGAGGAGCTATATTGAGGCACAGCTGCTCAAGTACATCGGTCAGTTCTCTAGATTCTACGCTTCTTTTCCAACTCACAATGAGGTAACATTCTATGTTTCCTGATAAGATTTTGCACCTCTTCTACCTCGTAATGCATCAGTGTGGATGGTATGAGCCATTTATGATGTTCTTAATATAGTTCAAAGCTATTTCCTATATATTGGAAGATTTCTTAGGACATCCAGCGTGTGATTTTGAACTAGACGATAACGATCTTGATCAAATTACTACAGTTGCATGATACACACCGTGACCATGAGGTCCAGTTAGAATTAAACACCATCGGCGGAAATGAGGAACGGAGCGGCCCATTGTGCCCTAGGGGCGGCGCCCCAGGGGCGGAGGCTGGAGAGGGGGCCTCCCCCCTTGCCGAACTCTTGTAAAGGGGGCACGGAGGACAGCGACACATGAGGGACGATGTGTGAATGACATCGACGGTTGTCCAAGCCGTGTCGGGAGGAGGACAGATACATCGGTGGCAGCTTCATCTCTACTGGACGACGGCGGTGTGTGAGCGGCCTTCGTGGGAGGCTACCCCCATCGTGATCGGCGTGGTGGCTGTAGGGGACACCCTCCTTCTCCAGAGGAATCACAAAGAGGAACTCATGTTTGGACGCGTTGTTTGAGGAGCGGGGGCTGGTTTTCTGCAGGGTCAAAGAACCAAGCGACGATCGCGAGCATGGAGACCATCTCCGATTTCAGGTTGTGCTTGAGGGAGGCACAGGATGCGTGGGGGGTTCTTCCACCTTCAACGACCACTGCCTGCGAGAGGCCCTGCTGCTCCGGCCTCCTTGGAACTGTGGCGGCGAACCATGGGGGTTTGGTTGGTTGTGGGGACGAGGCTGGTGAAGGAAGGATACTGGAAGGCTCCGATGTTGGGCCTGATGCTTGTGGTGATCTTCCTCTTGGCGGTTCAGGGATGAGATCGCAGGTGGCAGCGGACAGAGTTGCGGGAGGCAGCGATTAGCATTTGGACAAGGCTGATGCTCTGCAGGTGTTCGAGGTTCTGCCCCATAGAATTGCTTCTGATTCCGACCAGTGTGGGGTCGTGGACGATGTGGCCGGCCATGGCTCCTTCTTCTGGGTCGGCGACCTCAAAGTCCCCCTGGCGCCTGATGATGCTGGGTCTGCTCCGTGGCGACATGACGATGAGGGTGGATTGGCGGGAGGGCAGATGGTGCGGCTATCTGCAGATCTTCTTCGAGCCGATTCGGTGGTTATTCAGGGTCCCCACCCTAGAGATGTGTGTTTTCGGTTCCTTCGACGAGGTCACTGGTGACGCCATTGCTCTGCCCCGACGACCTTCTTCCGGTGTCAAGCTCCAGGAAATCTTGCATGTTTTTGTGAGGCATGACGGTCAGTATGTAAGCAACCCCCACCTCCTGGGGATCGATGCTACCGATGCCTTCAAACTGGCCATTGGAGGCGACACTGCCCTTCCCTGCCTACTTGCTTTCGGTGCAAGTCCCCCAGCCACTTAGCATGGGATTGCCGGACAAGTACTGGTTTTTCCCGAAAGCCCATGGCTCATGGCTGCAGGTGACGGAAGCCGAATCCTCTCGGAAGGTGCCCGGGGAGGTTAGGGCCGATGTTGCTCGATGGGTCCAGGATTCAACTTGTTTGTGTTGGTGTATGCGACGAACCTGCCTGGGGGACTTCATGCGGTCTCAGTGTGGTGGTGACAACATGGTCATGAGATCACAAAGTGATGGCGAGTGCTCCGAAAACTCATCCTTGATGATGTGGGTTAGCATACCTGATGATGACGGATATGATACTGAGTTCGAGGATGATGGAGACTTAGTTGGTTCCTTGACTTGCTTTGGAGGTAGGAAGCACAAAGGATGGCGATGAGGAGTGGCTGCTTAGATACCTGGCTTGGATGAATGCATTTTAGGATAGTTGAGTGGGATTCTTTTTCTGGGGAAGACATATGGGATGATATTTTCTGTGTTTTTGGGTTGATCGCGGATGATCATATGTAATGCGGATGATTTCACTTGGCTTGCTTGAGGGGCACGATGAATAAGATGGACCTCTACTAAAAAAAAGAAATGAACACCATCTTCTACCCCTGAAGATCACGGAGAATCAGCTAGCATCAGGGAATGAGTCACGAGTCGGGTGGAGGGATGAGCTGATAAATAACGCCATGGGTTTGTCTTATGTAGGTCATTTAGGGCACGTTTGTTTTAGTGGATCTGAGCGGATCGGATTGTATTCTTCCATCCAGCTGTAAAAATATTAGGTTTGTTTTGCTGGAGTTAAAAACTGATGAAATCCTGAACTTTTGAGTATATAGGAACTGCTGGATTTTTGGTTACATCTCAAATGTGTCGGGCGCCGGCATCCAGCATGTTACTTGCTTATTATTTAGGCACTCTGCTCTTTTCCAATCATTACACGCTGCCCTTTTTCCTTATCAATAGTCGATAACTCCGCCTTTCTCGCTGCGCAGTCTGCTGCTTTTCGGTCCGTTAATCTACAACAAGACCAAACATAAACTATTGATTTACAGCATCTGGTATATCCCAGAAATCCTAATACTAGGATGAGCTACATCCTGGATGCTCCTTAATCCAGGTGAGTACATCAAACCAAATGTCCCCTTATTGAAATCCACATTAAGAAATGCTTAATACTCATACCGTTAAGGATAGGGAATGGTTTACAACTATAGGAGACAATAATATGTTTATGCTTGTGGTCTTGACTCCCATTAAAGAGACTGGCATTAGAATCATATGAAACTTACAGGTATAAGTAGTACACATTTTAAAAATCAGTCCTTTGGTGTCCTACATTTCAACCTTAGCAATACACGGTGCCCACCCACATTAGAAATGTTGACTCCGCTTAAGAGGGGAATGATTTACAACTATAGGAGACAATAATAGCTTTATACTTGGGGGCTTGACTTTAGGATTTAAAGTGTAGATCTTCTACTCCCTCTCATTGTTTCAGCCTGTATAACACAAACCTTGCCATTACTAACAGTCTTCCTAAGATCCATTTGATGTGTCTTTAGTGCCAAGTACCAAATTCATGTTTTGGTTTTCTTAATAGTATCAAATACGAGTTAAAATGCTATGAGTCATCCATAATTTCTCACAGCTGAATCTTGCAGAGAAAAACTCTTCCTCGCAGCCATGGTATAGTTTGGTTTGGATGCATGCATTTTAAGTTTTATTTTTATGATAACATGATGAAGATTGGAGTTTGTTACAAGAGCAAGGTGATCAGTTTGCAAGAGTGATTGATCAACAGGGGAAGCTTGCTCACTTTTAGATGAATTTGATAGATTTTTAAAAGCAAAAGGAATTGCATCTTACTGAATGTCGATGACTTTATCAAAGAAGCTTCTTTTATGGCTACTAAAGGCATCTACAGCCTTTTAGTCCTCAATATACCCAAGAAACACACAAGGTAAAAACCTTGATTCAACCTACAATTTGTCAAGGAAGCACATGTGTTTATTTTTAAGGACACAAATATAGACATGTATACGGGACCTGACAATATTCTCACTATAGGATATGGATATGATGTTAGCTGAGAGGAAAATAAATTATATAGATATATGGGTATGGAAGTTCTCCATTCCAGATTTATGTATATATGTATGTCTAATATTATACAAATTTGAATATTTATGTGTTCCCATGTGTAGTGGAAACAATATGAATTAGATAATTAAACATGTTCAATTTTCTCAATAAATGTAATAGATATTCAGAATAAAAAACAAGTTTCCATTACTTAACTAATGAATTAATTAGACTATATTGGGAATTGTGATGATATCGGATTGAGCTTAGATTTTACATATGGATCCTTTTAACAGGTTTGTTCGCAACTTCGATTAAATATCAGTGTTATGTTACATTATCTCAATGACAAGTCAAAACAACAATTGCATATTCGGAATTTGCATTTTGAAATTGGCTATTGCAGTAGCTACCACTCTATGAATGTGTCCAGGGGCTGCAGTGAGTGTTTGGGCTGTGTTCAACCATGTCTAAGCTGTAAAAAATGACCAAAATGGAAATCTCACATCATGGCACTGGTGATACATAGACCTTTATTTTTTACCCAAGGTAAGTGGGAGTCTTTCCCCTAGTTCTTGATGAACAATATCTATCAAATATATGTTATTTTAGTGCATTAGAATAGTTATTCTCATGATGTATATCGTCAGTTAAAAATGAAGAATTCATGCATAATATAAATAAATTTATCATGTCATCCTAATATATATCGTTTCACTTATGAAAGATATTTCCTTGTGGTTCTAGTCTAGTAAGATCATTTTTGCTCATACATGTATTTTTGTGAACTTCAAATATATTGATGAAGCAGGGCAGGTCATATGAGAAAGCCTTTGATTTTCTAATTGTTGTTGTCCTCTGTACAAGGAACTCAACTATTGTTTGTATCTCTTCTTTGTATTATAACATCACCACTTTAGTTCTTATTGTAATCCCAACAGTTCTGGTCATAATTGAGCATATGGTTAATGTGAAACAAACCTTACCGTAGATTCTTCTCCTTTGTTTCTTGTCAGTATTCTTCACTTCCTACAAAATTGACATATTAAAATGTCAAATAGTTGTTACTGACTTACTTTCTCTTACTAGTTTTAAGCTTTAGGCTTGCATCTTCTGAGTCTACTGGAAAACCAAAAAACATAAATTATTGTATAAGAAGGGAAGTGGATGAGTAGGAAATTTACCTATGTGATTGTCCGAGCCTAGTAAGCTCTGAAGTATGCTTTATCTATCATATTCTTATTGTTCATAAAAGATAAAGCTTGGTATGCACACCATACATGGAATTATTAATGCCCTGGAACCATGCTCTACAAGTATATATAGGGAAGGCCCTTTAGACTTGTCCAAATATTGTGGGAGTTGTTAGTGTGTAACTAAATTGAGTGTTTTTTCTTGAAAAATATGACGTACCTATTTTACGAAATTATTGCTTCACTATGAAGGAAAGCCTATTAATGTAGCAGTATGCTACACTGTTGAATATGGTGACATGTTGGTCAACAACGATGGCATGAATGATTGAGACGACCCTACAATTGTATGTACATTTAGTATGTTTCACACTTCTATCACATAGTTATACAATATTTTAGCCTTCAACCTTCTCCTTTCTCAGTTAATTTCACTATTAATATTAACTTATTTGTTCCTCATTTGGCTACTTAGTTTTAAGAAGGATATATTTTCCTCCATGGTAGTGATCCAGTACGTTTAGAGAACACCAGTGATCCAAAGGTGACTACATCCAATGGAAAACAGATGTAATGCCACATTCTCTACTTTGGGAAGAAGCCTAGCAAAATATATGTAAATATGGTTACAACCAAAAAATACGTTGGAATTTCCAGAAGATTTTGAAGTTGGCAGAAAAAGAGATTTTGTGCTTGTATTTTTAACCAATGTAGATGTTTTGGTTGATTCATGCTTGATCGAGCGATCTGAAAGCCTGATGAGTCCAACATTCCCTTACTTGGGTTCTATTCTATATGAAAGGTGAAGTGGTAGGTGGTTGTGTTTCTAGTAGCACCAACATTGTGGAGAAATAGCCCCCATAGTAAATCTTTGTGTCATATATTATCTTTGGTTTTTTGTCTTACATCAGCTCATAAAAGTGTGCATAATTGAACGGTGGGAATTAAACCATGATGTGTACATGTTCAAATTATAAGGATCCATCATTTATTGGTTTGCACTTATGCAAAAACTTATTGACATGTGGCACTAAGAAACGAAATTGGGGCCATATAGAATAGTATATGTGTTGCTTCTAAAGGACATGCGTATAGAAACCTGTCTTTTTGTTCTCAATTCATGAACTAGTAGGGTTCCTTTTCAGAGACCAAGAGGAGACACAATTTAATGCTCATAAAGGTACCATATCTAGCAAATGAGGCACACTTAACATGGGTATAGTGCCTGATATAAGGTGATATGTGGTGTGACATCAGACCAACGATGTTGATTCATCATGCAAAATATGTTTGCGGGTTTGATCTCTAATAAGGACTCAAGTCCAAGTAATTCTGATGTAAGTGTGTGCTAGACTAGGGTTGCAAATGAAGGTGGGATGCATAGATCATGCAATTTGTGAATGATAAATGTTAACTAATGGTAGAAATTTACTAGAGGGTTAATAAGACATGAACGAGGTTCTGAAATTTGAGGCTATGGCACATCAATATATTTCACCTTTAGATTCTAGGAATTTAGTGCAAAACATCAGCCACCAACTTGCAACTAACTTAATCATTGTCTCAACCCATAGAATAATCCAGTGAAACATAATCCATCCCATAATGGATCAGATCTTTTCTTTATCTTAAATCAGGTTGATTATTTTGACATAATGGATTAATTTATAAAAAAAAGTCAAATGAATGAGGATTACATTTATAATGGAAATAAATATAACAACCTATCATCTTCTCTATCTGTTTGATGTAGATAGATATATACTCTAAAATATAGTCAGTTATTATTTTGTTAAATTTTTAATCTAATTAAAATTGAATTAATTTTATCATATACATGCATGGAATACAAACTTGCACTAGAGAGGGAGAATGGGCTTTATGTATTGTATATGTTTTCATGCCATTGCCTTTTATTTAGTGATGGTAGAGATGATTGTGGCACTCATAGTGAAGCGACATTAGAGAGCCAATAATACTAGAAATAAGTTAGTTCGGCTTTTGCTGTTGAAGGTATAATATGCTTGGCTCTATAGTGGTAGCCAAGAGGAAAGTATTTGACATGCATATTTGAAGAGGGACATCAACACCATTCAAGTTAGAATTATATCTCTATAAGCCCTCTTCCTATATTTACAATATGTATTCCAGTACAGTGATAATATTTTTATCTCTTTAAATCAATTATTTAGATTTACATTATGTGGGCTCATTATTGTATCCATATTAACTCCCTAGTGTAGATGCAAAAGACAAGATAGAAAAACTCCTGGAGCAGTATAATAGTGGAGGTGACATTGCTAAAGCTTCCCAGTTCATTATGGATCTAGCTATCCCATTCTTCAATCATGAAGTTCTGAAGAAGACATTGCTAATGGTTTAGGGAAGAAGAACTTCAAGATTCTTGACTAACCACAAGAGAGTATTGAGGAGGGCATGGTAACAACTAAACAAATCTTGATAGGTCTCTAAGGGTCTAGGACAACCTCAATGATATGGAACTAGACATCCCAGTTGCAATTAAGAAGTTTAGTTCCTATGAAGAATGGGCAAATCCATTCTTTAAAATTAGCTCTACATTGCTCCAGTTTCCGTTCTTACCTAACTTTCTATTTTTAGTCTTTTTCAAGTGCATCATGCTCAATTCATAACATTGTCTAGCCGGTACATCATTATCATCATTGTCATGTTATTTCCTTATTTTGTGTGTTGGTGGCTTGTTATTCTAATAGATTCGTATTGACTCACTTAACAACCATGTCTTCTACTTAAAATATGTTCCATATCTATTAAGTAAAGCTCACTTTTTTCCATATTTATTCGTGCTCTCCAGGAATATATCATGCTACTCTGATATAGCTTCTATTTGATGAAACAAGAAGGTGATAAACCAGTATCCTTGTCATTCTCAATGGTGTAGTTGTGTTGCATTCAGCCGTCCATGTTGTAGCTTAACAAAGTGTCATTGTGATCTTTCGACATAAGATTGCACCAAGTATATTTTTCTCATTTACCTGACAGTGAGGAATTATCTTGCTTGTCCTACAAGTATAAATGTATCTTCCAATTAGGGTAACTTGGAGTGGTAAATACAAAATGGCACTTCTCACCTATTTCTTTATGTTCATTTGCTATTCTTTACCATTTCACTCTTATAGATAAACATGGGAACCATTATTTTGGTTTACCTTGTCTTGTAGAATTTAATGTTGTAAAATAGAAAGAAGTTTAGAGAACTATAATCTATGCACCACCACAGCCGCTATCTTTCACCTCCCTTTTCACCTTCCTTTCCATGTTCTACATGTTCCTCCTCATCATTCATTTTCTAGTTCTTCCTTCCTAATTTACCTTCTCCTACTGGTTTGATTCAATACTGATAAGTGCTATATTTTTGTTTAATTCGAGGTTCTTTTGTATCATATGGGAGCTTGATGGTTCGCTGGAAGTCCATATGTATCTTGATGGTCCCTTAGAGATTTCATTTATGTTGGAGTATCTATATGATGGTCTGGGTCTAGATTTTGGATTGTGACTTTCTGCGATGAAGATGATTGGAGTTTATCAAGTGTGCTCCTCCAATTTGAGTTCCAAGATGATGTAAGAAAGAAGGTCAATGCCCTAGATAGGTATGATAATCTAACGTTGATTTTCTTTTAATTTTAAATTTTAATTGTCTATCAATTTTTTTGTTTAACAAAATTACTGACCACTTCTATAAGTATACTAACTTTAATTATCATCTACAACCACAATAATGAAAATGCATGCCTTGATTTTAGCTGTCAGTGAGGGAAAAAAGATATAAAGGTCACATTTACAGATTCATTTGCTTCCACAAGAGAGAACAAGGCTAATTCTTATGATACGACATAATATGTAGTTCTTTGTGGTTAGAGGAAGATGTGGCCTTTAATTAGTGTTTCATAGTGGTTATATATCCCTTTCCCCATTTATCTTCCCCTTCCCCTTTGAGATCAAGTTCTTGACTGCCCACAACCTCGTAGTTTCGAGAGTTATGGTCTAATATTAAATGTATTTAGCTCCTAATGAATATTCCTCACATAGCAAGTATGCCTACTATATCTTGTATATTGTGGCTGTGTAATAGCTGTAAATGCTCAATGTTCCTTACAAATTTTATAAGCTAAGGAAATGGTTATAAATGTGCAGAATCTTACTGTAATCCTTTTAGATTGATAGATCACATGGGTCAGACTACAACGACTAGTGTGGCTGTTGGATGGATAGGAAACTGTTCCCACACAACACAAACACATCTCTTGGCAGGCATGAATCCACCAAAGATGGTTTAGAAAAATTAGCATAGAAGTTGCGTGCCTACCAAACTAAAGAACTAGTCTAGCAGCCATTTTCAGATATGGCAATGGGAAGTGGAACGTGGAACAGAGTTTTATAACTCTGTTTTAGAATGCAGGTGACACACAAACTCTAATTCAATGCATGTTATGATAGATATGGATGATTTAAAACATCAAGAGAATGGATGAAAAGAATGAGGGAAGTAACACCCTTGAAGATAAAGTATGGGGAGATGAACTCATTCTGATTTGCAGCTAATAGATTAAGCAATTTCAGGTTATTAGACTTGGCTTCTATTTCTTGTTCAAGACGCTTAACATTCTCCAATGAGGGCCCATTTGGTTGTGCTGAGAATCAATTCGTGTGTTGCAACTGCACATTGTTTTCTAACCCAAACGTTTGGTTGCTTGCGGGATCAACTCTGTCCTTGAAATCCAACTGCACCATTCGTTGGACGGAATACGAAAATTGGGGGAATCAACCGCGCCAAAACAGGGTGCGGTTACTTTTCCACGGTCACTCGTACAGCTGAATGCCTACGATGGTTCTATTTGCTGCATACATCCCATGCCCAACAACCATGTGAGTACTACAGTTATTGGCCAAGTAAGCTACTGATCAGGTAATAGGTACGTCGAACCAAATGAAAACAAGTCAAACAGCTGAGTAGCAGCTGCATCTAACCAAACAATTACAGTTGTACATCAATTTCCTGAATTGCATTTCCTGTTTTCAAACTAACTGGTGTGTTGCAAGTAAGCAACCAGACAAGCCCTGAGATACTTTTGCTTTCAGCAAGCTTCGTCTGGAATTGAACTTCCATGTGGGCATATTAATGTTCAAGTTCCTTCTCTGTCTCATTTCTGGATTGCTTCTGCATTGCCAATTTTGCATTTCTGGAAGCATCGACAGTTTATTGTGCCTCTTGCTCAATGGCTATTAATTTCTGAATGCACCCTAACATTTGTTAGCTTCCAACATAAACTGAGGTCACATTGATTTTGAGGTCGTATAGCTTGTGTGCTCCACTCCTACGAAAATTCATATTATTAAGAACCATTGGATCTGGTCTGGTTAGTGAATCCATTTCAACTTATTAAGAATCATTGTACACTCTGATAAATGAAATATGGAAGCTACAATATATTTTCCCTCTTTCGGAATTCATGTCTTTTGCAATTTAGATTTTCAATAGTAATATGTTTTAGTCCCTGTGGAACATGATCACGCATCTGTTGGATACATTTGTTGAGCTTCACCCTGGCCTTTTGCTATGGAACTTGTTTAAAGTCTTGATTGGGAAGAAAGTGAACTAGAATCTAATTTTCAGGCAAGCATTTGTCTTTCATCTTGTTGTCTAGATTGTCAAAAAATCTTGTTTGGTTTTCATTTACATTATCAAAAGGTTAATTCATCTTTAGTTGGATCTGTATATGTATGCTGATTGAATGCCTCATGCGGCTCCTTTTGAAGCCTATACTATCTCATCTTATAGTTGAGCCCCCACAATCTATCAAAGATACTACTGATTTATCAATAACATGTTGAATGAATACCTCATGCATCTCCTTTTCATGCCTATAGTATATCACCATGGTTAATTCCCATATCATGATCAGATACAAAGACTCCATAGAATACCTTTATCACAGCCTTAACTTGCAGATTTTGTTTTCCAAAATAGAAACTCATCAACATGTAATGTAATATGATTTTTTTAGTATCAAAATAGAAGCTCGCCATTCATTTGGTGTCTTTTGTACTTTCCTTTTAGCTCATCATGCTGCCAAAAGATTTAATGCCATCCACAACTCTATTATGGGCTTTAACCAGACTAACTAGTGATTGACTGCTTATACTAAGTAGCTAAATTTGTAATTGATTTTAAAATACAAATGCTTTAGTTTTATTTATGTATGGTTGTTTCATTTTCATTCTAATCTCTTGATTACACTCCTTTTTGTTCATTTTCTAATCTGCTAAGATCTCTAAAGAGTGGATGGTAGATCTATAGTTCATAGCAGAGGCTACCATGCTAATTTGGTTCTTACATAGTTCATAGCAGAGTGGGGATCAAGTTCATTTTGTTGTGCCTGCAATTAACAAACATGTGCTAAAACTTGGAACTACATTTAACATTCTTGAGTCAGTTGATATGAATTTTTTTCCTCCACTTATTCTACTCTTCCTGATTTGGCTGCTTTCACTGAACTATGATTGTCCTTGTTTTTTTTTCTTGATGCAGGTATGCACTTTCATGTTTTTGATGGCTGCTAACATAACAATAGAGATGTTTGGCTGGGATGCTATAGATTTTGGCTATGATGTTGGATGGATCTCTGTATGTTGTTGAGATTGCAGCTTGCAACTGTAAGACATGGCGTAACAATCTCATCATTAACACTGGCTTGTCCTTGAAAACCCACGAAGCCAAGAAGGTTTTGAAAACTGCGTTTGAGAATTCCTTTTTGCATAGGTAATTCTCTTTTCTACCAATCTCGTTCCTAATACTGATTAATCATTGACATTCTCCCATCTTAAACCCTTTAGGTGACAGGAATGATTGAGCAAGAAAAGGGAACATATCCATGATTGCATACACAATCGATCATCTTATCCTCTCTTTCCAAATGTGACTTAGAAACCATAAATTTAGCTTTTGTTTAGGTTAAGTTTCAGCTAATACATTTATCCGACATGCTACGAAGTTATCTAAAGGGTTAAAATATTTATATCATGATCTTCAAGAAGAACAACAAATCATCAAAAGTAGGCTATATGCAGCCTTAAATGGGAACGAAAACACAATCAATGGAGGCAAGTGTATACATTTTGCTTTATTTAGATATTTATTTTGGATATCATATATAGACTCAAGAGTTAGCAATCATAATTTTTTCATGCTCACCATTATCTAGCTGTCTGATCCTTTAAATGTGTAATTCTTCTGATCTGCAGTAACTATTATTGCAGGTGGCATCACTACTACTCTAGTTCATCTAGAAACAAAGGCAAATTTGAAAATGGGAAATGTTTGTGCTCAGAATAGTTGTAGCTTTTATATTATTTATTTGCTGAGGAAGTCTATAGATTCCATTTAGAAGTTATTTGCCTTATTTCAGTTGGGTGTCACTGTGTTAGCTTAAAGATCCCAATTGTTTAATTTTGAAGAATTCTCTACTATGATCTTATTAATTCTTTCCACAGAAAATTAAATAACAGATTTGGAGGATCTGTTGCAGTTGGAGTTCAAAATGAAGATAGTTCATGCATCACTTTTAGAGCATGCCTATCCTAGCCAGAGTATAGGTCATCAGTCTTGGTTGTTTAATTTTATGTGAGTGTTAGTAGTGTTATTTTGAAATGCTAGTTGTCACCTCTGTTTCTAGATCCAACCTTGAAAAAAAATCTTTTATCTTCATAACAAGTATCGGTGTTGATCTGTTCAGTATTTCAAAAGCTAATATAATACATGTTCACAGAGATGTTGATGCTTGGGGAAATATTCTAAGAGGCATTGAGTTACATTCTATTTGGTTCTGCATGATGTGGGTACTCAACTTCTTTTTGTATAGATTCTATCACGGTTACTTGGGATAATTTGGATCTCTCAAATTCTCATCGAGGTATTTTGAGTCCTCTTAATGCTTCTATCACTTCTTTTCCAGCAATGTTAATCCTTAACTACATTTTTTGTTCTATAGAGGTCATCATGTATAGGTAGGAGCTTATTCTTAAATGCATTGGGAGAAGAAAGCTTATGGAATAGGTAAGTTATGAGTAGGAGAAACTATGTTTGCTTGTTTTTTTTGTGAGATATATCTCAAAACTTGTATGTTTCTTTGTAGGTATCCATGGTGGTTCACACAAAGTGGATTCTACCATCAACTTGATGGCGCTTGAGATCCACAACATACAAAAGTACAGAACGCATAGATTATGAGAAGAAATGCCAATATGTTCTGATCCAGGAGATTCACCAATCAAAACTAACCATACATGAACCTCTACATGAGTTGCCAACAGGAAAGGCTGCAACTCGAGCTCCGGGAGTTGATGAGGACATGGCACATACCTTTATCATGTTTGGGATTGGAAGATTCACCACTAAAGCTGAGATTCATAGGGATGTTGAACTCACTATGAATTAGGTGGAGGAACTAAGGGAGATGATCCCTCTTTATATTGTGCTTTGTAGTATTCAGTGGATACATGTAGTCAGAAGAAGATATTGTATACATGTGTCTTTTTTCCATGCATATTGTAAAATAGGGGCCAGGTTAATGTCCTCCCCATGTGTACTCATTGTTCAAATATAAATAAAAGTATCATTGTTGACATTGTAAGCACAACTCGATCTTGATTAACATTCATCTATTTTCTTATTAAAAACCACTCTATATTGGCAAGCGAATGACTGGATACATAATGTCTCTCACTACATATGTATGTATAGTACATGGTGTCTTTCACTACACACTATCTATAATTACATGTGTAGTAAGTGCTAATTTTTTCTATACATGAACTACAAATACAAATTGTAACCAATGTCATCTCTCCCTACATATCATAGGTACAAATTGAATTGTAGTCATACATTTGGCTATAATTGAAATTACATGTTTATGTGTAAGGACATTTTTACCTACAATTAGGGTTACATATGAATTTGTAGCCAGAGGAATAACTAACTACAACTTTAAAAAATGTAGCCTAAACAATTAGCTACACGGGTATTAGCTATATATTATAAATGTAAGGATAAATGTAGCCAAAGCTTTTAGCTACAAATTTTAGGGTTTTCGCTACAATTTTTTTTTGTAGTTAAAGACCATATTTTTCGTAGTGTTAGTACCTAGTCAATTTTAGAGCCATTAAATACTAAACAAAAAGTAATCATTTTTTTTAGATTAGTAAAGTTAGATGTTCTAGCATTGGATTCATTTTTCAAACTTCACTAAAGCTATTGTAGCAATAAAAATGAATTGACATTTATAGATAGTCCTTTGTCCAAATATGAACAACTTCTTATTCTAAACAATTACATAGAAATAATACAGAACACATGTCAAGCACATATATTTTAGCATTTGAAGTAACATATCATTTACAAGTGATGAATATAAAATTGTAACAACACGTGATGTAGGAAGAACAACATAATTGTGCTGCTTTGTACCACTAGAACATTTCTTAGCATCTATCAAATTTGCAGCCAAGTTAAAGATTTCACAGATTCATGACTGCAAAATAGCTTACTTATGAATATTGGCACAAAAATTGATAGTAAACTTACTATTAGTATCATATGATAAGAAAATACAAACGAAAATATCAATTCATAAAAAAAATCAATCTCCCCTTATAAAAATAATCTCCTCCCAAATCTCATAATACAACAATTTAAATACTCTAACACTCCCCATGAAGAATATAGCATGTACCAAGTAGTAACCAATCTTCTTCCTCTGACAAAGATAACACCAATATAGAAGCAGTAATTTCATATGGGACTCCCCATGAAATTTATGATTGTCAGACTCACCAGAGAAATCATGAATAAACACTAAAATCTCTAGCAAGCATCCAAAGATGTATATGGTGAAGAATATGTCTAGAAGTCATCTAAGTTATCGTTGTTGTCAAAGTATTTCCGTAGAAGAAGCACCAATGTTGAAATAATATTTAGTAGTTTGTATAAGAGCAGTGTTATAGGAATATTATGCTATACCAGGTGGCACGTGTTTGAGGTAAATACACACCATATCAAGTGTCAATAGTACACAGATGCAATGGCATCTTCTCTCATCCATGTTATCTCTTCCCTCCACTCATCTTTCTCTATATCCCCCCGTGTCAACCATAAAAGGATCATGAGAGTGATTGGCGTGGAAAGTCATAAATGTTGGTAGAGTAGCGAATATATAAAGCATGACATAGAAATAAAGCACTATCAGTATAAAGGTATGTTAGGGAGAACAACGCACTACAGGGATATATATACATGGTACAAAGTGAGACGAACCGTTCGAACAAAACATCATTAACTAAATGGAAGCGATTATTAGCAACGGATTAGTGAAAATCACTAAAAATTAAAACCATTTACAAAGAGATCCATACACAGGAAAACTCTATCAACAAGAACCAAAGTAATTCAATTACATTCTGGTTCACAAGTACATGCCCAGTACCATTTCTTCTCGAGGATTACAAGCATTAGTTGCCCTGTTAAAACTATACACAGGCAGTATAAGAACCACGAGGCATCAAGCCAAAAATCTCAGAACGAGAGCAAAAACACTACTACTAACTCCAAGTACCTGATAGTACAGAGACGACACATAGGACTCTATGTACACATATACAAGACATGACAATCAGACTCTCCACCTGAGATGTCAATGTTGCCCCTGTTGTTGCTGTCCTTCCCCTGCTGTGTGATCTCTATTTCCTCGTCTGTGTCCACCTAAAAATGTGGATCTCATGGGGGTGAGAAAATTGTAAATTGCCCCAGCGAGAGATATAACTTTCTACCAAAAACATTATTATTGTTGTTTAATAGATTAAAACTGAGCAGGAGATAAGCAATTTAGAGCATTCTCACCTTTTAAAGTACTGCAATCTATCTATAATAGAACAGTAAATCATCTATTCACTTTATGAGAAAAATGAAGGATGTGTGCATCATTTACTCATCATATCATATTGGCATCTCTAGTTTATTCTGTGATACTTATTATCATGGTATCTTACTCATGAAGTATTCTCATTTTCTGTCCAATGATCTTAGCCCATATGTTTGTCAAATATTGAATTTGTATCAGTCATGTAAGTATGTATCATCATATTCCATTTAGGCATCGGACTATGCCAATCCTCTACAACCATTCTAGGCATTGGATTATGCCAATCCTCTGTAACCATTCCAGGTATTAGACAGTGCCAATCTTGTGCAATCATTCCAGGTATTGGACTATGCCAATCATGTGCAATCATTCTAGTCATTGGACTTATATCATTCTTGTATAACCATTCCAAGTATTGGACTGTGCCAATCCTGTGCAATCATTCCAGGTATTGGACTATGCCAATCATGTACAATCATTCCAGGTATTGGACTGTATCAATCCTGTGACTTTATTCCAGGTATTGGGTTATGTCCAATCATGTGCAGTTATTCTAGGTATTGGGTTATTATCGATCATGTACAATTATTCCAGGTATTGGGTGATTACCAATCATGTGCAATTCATTCCAGGAATTGGGTTATTACCAATCCTGTGACATTATTCCAGGTATTGAACTATGTCAATCATGTGCAATTATTCCAGGTATTAGGTTATTACCAAGCATGTGAAATTATTCCAGGTATTGAACTATGCCAATCATGTGCAATTATTCCAGTATTGGGTTATTACCAATCCTGCGACATTATTCCAGGTATTAAATTATGTCAATCCTATGCAATTATTCCAGGTATTGAACTATGTCAATCATGTGACATTAACACTGATTATCACATCACAGTTACCAGGCATCCCCCTGAACAAGCCATCATACTCATTCACCTTCATTGTATAATACAAGTGTTCCTCATAACTTCTTTAATGCACAATTAACACAATATAGCCCTTATTTGGCTATAAACATAAAGCATGTTTGATTAGGATTTGATTATTATTATATCCATTTATTATTATTATTAACTGAGTATCCATTGGTTTATTTGAAACATTGATTTCTTACAAGAACTCTTATAACCATCTTGTTACTTCTTACTAAGTAACATCTATTCCCATAGCTCACTAGACCCCTTAAACATCATGTCACTTCTCACTAGGAAACAAATCACATGATGGCTCACAAAGCCCATTAAATATCTTGTCACCTCTCACTAGGAAACAAATCACATGATGACTCACAAAGTCCATTAAACTTTTACAAAAGGTAGAACATCATAGCTCATACCTGGCTATAGTCATCACCACATGATACTTGTACGATAACAGTCATATCAATTACATATCATTATTATGCAAAACATGGTAATTCTACTATCCCCTCATTTGAATTAGGGTTTCATATCTGATATCAATTAGGGTTTCTCATAACATTACCCTATATTAGGGTTTCTCATGGCATCACTCTATATTAGGGTTTTCACATAGCATCACATTGTGTTAGGGTTTCACATAGCATCACCCTGTATTAGGGTTTCACATAGCATCACTCTGTATTAGGGTTTCACATAGAATCACTCTAAATTAGGGTTTCACATAGCATTACCCTGTATTAGGGTTTCACACAGCATCACCATGTATTAGGGTTTCACATAGCATTACCTTGTATTAGGGTTTCACACAGCATCACTGTTATGACCCATAATTAATTTAACTAATAAATATCTCGGTTAGTGTGAAACACCTTGATTAGTGCTAAGTATTCTGTTAAATAACATGGTTAATCAAGATAAGTAACGTCATGAATCAATAGTTGAGATTGAATCATCTGAGGTAAATAATGACAATTTCAGTGTTAATTGTTGACTTAAGTTAAATGCCAAGATGCAATTGGTGCTTTGACCAGTTGTGACAAGATACTAATTGTGATTTCTTGCTTCTAGGTCGTAATGGATTCTGTGATTGAAGTTTTGCAAAAATAATTACTTCAATCGGACAATCGAGGTGAGAGATATGGCATTTTCAAGACCTAGGGACCTAAGTTGCAAATTTTCCAAATACTTTGCTTTATAATTCCGTTTTTTTCTTTTTTTCCTTCTCTCGCTTATCTGCCTTCTTCTTCAAATGATGGATAGAACAGGAACCGACTGAGCGCCCTGACCAGCTAAGAAGGAGACGCGAGCGATTAGGGTTGTCTTGGGCGAGCCATCTTGGCGCCCTATTCCCCTTCTCCTTCTTCTTCCCTTCCTCTTCCTCCTTTCTCCTTTGCCCTAGACGCGGCCCTACCAAGCAGCTGAGATGCTAGGGTGCCGCCCAGCAGGGGCCACCCAAGCTGCAGCTACGGTGCCGGCTAGAGGAGGAATAAGGGGCGGTGTGACCTAGGGCTTGAGAGAGAGAGAGCGAGAGAGCTCCGTCCATCTCCGACCTCCTTCCTCCGCCCTTCATCCTCCTCTACTTCACCTCGTCCGCGCCCCACCAGGTTGGGCGGCGCCCCAAATGGGACATGCAGATGCGCCTGATCAGCAGTAGCAAAAGAGAGCGTGGGCGCAGTGTTTTGGGGCCCAAAGCTCCGTGGAGCAGGTCGCCCACTTCCTGTACTCTTTCCTATACCTTTTTTCCCCCTCCATCCATGACCAGCAACCCATCCAAGGTCCATCTTCAACCTGTAGGTGAGAAGAACGGCTGCTTGTAGCAGAACGTCTGAGCCAGGGGAAATTTTGCCCGAGAAACACCACAAAATTGGCGCCAATATCTTTGACCAAGGGTCTAGAACCCGATTCCGTTGCCAATTTGCCCGCGAGCAGCACCCAACCAAGGTCCCTCTTCAACCTGTACGTGAACCATGGCTGTGTTAAGGTGGAAGATGACCTACTGAGGCCCGGAAACATGCGTCTACACATGTTTCCAATTGTATTCTGACGTTTCGAACCCAGGTGAGTAGGATCTCACTCATTTATCGCTTTTAACTCTTTTGGTTGAATCAGCGTTATTCGCGGGTAACATCGTGTACTCAGGTGTCGGGCAGTACCGGCACCGCTCGATTTCTAAATTTACACGTTTTAGTTATTAATGTTGGCACGACGCTAAATAGTTGATTGATAGGTGTGACGTGAATTAGCGAAATTACAAGATTGATAAAAACATAATTTATTCGATTAAATTGTCAAACAGCAGCATACGATCAAAACTATGAAGTTCAGGTACAAGCCTGAACTGAATGATTTTATAAATTAAATGATGCACGATTTCAAAGAAATGACGACGATGTGAAAAATATCAAAGAAAACATAGATGCACGTTCTAGGTTGTATTTAATTTAAATGATTAAATATTTTCTCAAATTGACACACTTCTCAAGGATATCAGTAGAAATTCCTAA
Organism: Alisma plantago-aquatica; assembly: GCA_963693085.1. NCBI lineage: Eukaryota > Viridiplantae > Streptophyta > Magnoliopsida > Alismatales > Alismataceae > Alisma > Alisma plantago-aquatica. The sequence goes on from OY856412.1 coordinate 1,066,426,647, forward strand.
TTATTAATAATAATTCGTGTTATGATATGTAAGTAACTCTTAATTGAGTTATGTGATGCACAAACCAGGATTAGAGTTAATGTGCATGTTCTTCGAGAAATTCTAGATAATTGATAAATACTACGGATGATTTCTTATATGTGAAGTTAATTACTCTTATCAGTACAATAAAATGTTCAATTGCATGAATTTAGTATGTATGTGCCAATTTGACATGAGTTTGAGTTATTTATGAATTTTAAATCTGCTTGCATGCATGATATAAGAATTTCTCAGTATTTACAGTGATTTTGAGTATACTGTTCTGACAGTTCTAGAATGATATCATATTGTAATTTGAACTGCAATCAAATAGATGAGGTAATTGAAACCCTAAGGGTAGGGTGTTGCCATGTGATAAGTGAATGAGGCAAATGAAACCCTAAGGATAGGGTGTTGCCATGTGATAAGTGAATGAGGTAACTGAAACCCTAAGGATAGGGTGTTCAATGAATCAAGTATTTTGATATCAAAATTCTAAGTATGAGATGTGGTGATGCATAATAGTTCAATTGCATGATTTTAGTGTATAAAGTGCTAAATTGACATGCATTCTATTATTTAAGAATTTTAGTCTGCATGCATGCATATTAATATTGATTTCTCAGTAAATTAGAAGTGGACATGAAATTAGATTCATGAAGAACTTGAAATCTGCATGTATGCTTTTTATGTTGAATCTATTGGTATTTGCAATATCTGAGTATACAACTTGTCAAGTTTGAAATGATATTCATGTTATGTTATAAGCTTCGATTAAATTGATGAGATATCATAGAGATACCCAAATCAAGTATAAATGAGAAAGAGATACCATGGAAATACCGGAGTCGAGTATAAGTAAGATAAAGGTACAACATAGTATGGGTTGTCTAGAAAATAATAAAATATTAGAATAAGGGCCCTGACACTGTAGAACCCCTTTGTGAGGTATGCGCCTTAGGGGTGAAACGGCTCAACCTTGAAGATACGCCCAGGTTGTCGGAGACTCGTGTCCAACACTTACCCAATGTCTCGGTGACACGAGGGCTGAGAGGTAGGGTCCCGGCTCAACCCTGGGGATACGCCCAGGTGGTCGGAGACTCGAGGTAGCGTCCCGGCTCAACCCCGAGGATATGCCCAGGTGGTCGGAGACGTCCTAGCTCAACCCTGGGGATACGCCCAGGTGGTCGGAGACTTAGAGACCCTCTGCCTGTGTACTCAGCCAGAGGAGGAGTCTAGCGTGCACCCATTTATGAGTGTCGTGAGGCCAGAGAGCCTGTGGGTCCTGCAGCAAACCAAGACGGAAAGTCAGACTTAGCATTTCCTAGGTGTGTCCCTAAGTCTTGTACGGTGGGATCGTAGTTCTCTACGAGTCTTCATATGTAGAGTACACTGCATATGATCAGGGCATAAGATAAAATATGTTCATATAGGTTCACAGAGTTTTTATAAGTTAAAGAGTTAGAAAGGTTTTGAGTTCATATTTGCATCAATTGTTCTTTAAATAGAATGTTGATATTCCCTATTATTTAATAGTATCAATAGCTTTGCAGTAATTGTTACTTGATGAAATGTTGACATCTTCTGTTATTTAAATTAAACCGCTTAGACCTGCTCTGTGTAGTATTTCTTATATATTAATCTGAACAATAAAAATAAAATGAGTTATCTGTGATGGTTGGGTGAGATTCTACTCACTGAGACAGTAGCTCACCAACCTACTGAAACATTTTTCAGGTCAACGTCAGCATGAGGAAGGGTGAAGGATCATATCACCCGAATACATAGAAGGTAGTCAGTTTTTAGCTAGAGGTCTCTTGATCCTTTCCCCTCAGTCCTTGGGACATGGTGTGGTAGAGAGATAGAGAATGTAAAGTATTTTGTAGTTGGTTTTCAATTTACTATTGTACTATATATTTTGCAAGTAATATGTTATAAGTTGATTAAACTCTGAGATATATTTTAAGATTTAGAGACAATATGTTTGCTTCCGCAGTTATCAAGGTTTCAATTTATCTTAAGTTAAAAGATTTTCTCTCAAAGCAAAAATTTAAGTGATAAAAAAAAGTTAAGAGTGGTTTATCGAGTGTGACTCCTCGGATCTTTGGGGTCATTAGAGATGGCTCGAAGGTCGGGGCGTCACAACAGCTTTGGTATCAAAGCATAGGTTGAGTACATAGTTACTCTAAATCAAGGTCAGGGGACGACAAGAGACCAATAGGATTAGGACTTAGGTGTCTTTCTTCTAACTGCAATTTTATAACAGGAAGTGTTCTGTTATACTATTACAGATGGCAGGAAGAGGATGTGATCATGAGAACCAAGTAGAGAGCTTAAGCTGAGTCTTTAGGGATCATTAGGATCGAAAGATAGAGTAATATATGCGGAAAAATAGGAAGTGATATGTCTTTAGCTCTGGGAAGTCTGAGTATTTAGATACCTTGGCCAGGTGTCTGAGTACTTAGATTGACCAGTATCAAGCTACTTTGTCTATTCTTCTCTGGATGCCCTGGCCAGGTATGCAGAGGAAGGATAGGCTAGAGAGAAACCCTAGAAATCTTAGGGTTAAGAGATCATAAATTAATGTAGGAGTAAGAGATTAAATATAATATGCAATACGGTTCTTGTTTTATATTGCTTATTTGATTAGAGATCACTAAAAATGCTCTTATATGCATGAAATTAGATTTTCAATTTGTAGAATAAATATGATTCTTTTATATTGTTGTGTGTCATGAAGTGATTCGTTTATTGTTTACATTCTTTGTATTAAGTAGACCAGGAGTTATGTTTAAATGAGTTTTCCCTAAGTGGATATTCTTTTCACATGTTTGAGATTAATAGGAGTTAGTTAATCATGAGTAGCTCTTGGCTTCAGGACTACAGGTTCGGCCTGGTCCAGTTGGCAGGAGGTGTTACTGGATCTAATGACTCCTATTAAAAATATAATAAGAGTAGATTCTGGATAATTTAGACCAGTATTATAGCAAGAATTTACATATGCTAAGATGTTGAGATATAAGGGAAATATTAGAATTGTGGGCTCTGATCTCCAAACCATGACATAAACACGATTAAAACTTAGCGGAAACGATACGATAATCAGCAGAAGACAAAAATCACGGGAAAATAAAACTTTTTGAGACAAAAGCTTGGATCCATAAAAACTTCATTCATTAAGAGAGATAAACTGTTTACATCTCAGGATAATTACTTCTTGAGCAATTATATACATCAAGATACAAAAATCTCAAGGTCACATAACACAAGACTCCAAGACCTGAGAGTACAGAAGACACATAGGACTAACTCTAACTACACCATATGGCATGATAATCTCCACCTGAGATTCTACTACTGCTCCTGGTTCTGCTGCTGCTGAGACTGATCACCTGAAGGCTGATTCCTTCGTCTCCGACATCCACCTAAAAGATTGAAATCTACGGGGTGAGACAATTTTACATAATTGTCCTAGCGATAGTTATAACTCTCCGCTAGAAGCTTTAATATGACATTAAAGAATATGTTAAGCAGTAAAGCCATCAATGAAATCAACAACAATTGCAACTATAACTAAGAACTCAACAATTATGAGGTATGGAGAAAATATAAGCACTAATACAGTGTAACAATAAACAACTAACTTGGAGTTATCTCTAACAAGTATAATACGTGGTTGATTATGTTTTACAAACAACATTATTCCCTGTGGATATGAGGCATACCACTCATACTCCAACTGATCGCTGAGAAGTCACATCAGTATCATACATAGGTCATTAAGAGAGGCGGATTCTCATGACCTTCACATTCCTCAGTCAGTAAGAGGATCACTTGTAGGACATCTTGTGTCTCTACTACTATAGCTCACCAGGGTAAACTGGTCCTTCGCTATTCTAGAGTCACAGCAGCGTTCTGTACTCTCTTCATCATCAGGAGATTTCATGTTTATCTCCACTGATACGGTTATCTGTGTTTCCTTTGTCATCAGGAGGTTTCATGTTTACATACCACTGATACAGAATAGAACTATAGTGAAGGATGGATGGATTGCACATCTACATCACTTTCCTACACTGGGATGTAAGGTTCTACACATCCATGTACCCCACATACTCAAAAGTATGTGCTCCAGGAGTTCCCTGAGGAAAACCTGTTTCACCATCACTTGATCTCTGACAATGATGGATCTATGATCAGGGCTCTACATTATACTTGATTAGTTAGATGCATTCAGTATTCTTTAACAACATACATTGTTCTCCAAAAAATAACAGTAGCATAACATCTATAAAGGAAGAATACTAAATGTAACATGCTTAACTCATATCAATCATAATTTCTCATCATACTCATCACAAGTCATCTCTAAGCATGACTTTGATGGTATTCATGACTCTTAAAGCACATTAACTCATGGGATGCCACTGACTGGACATCAAGTTACTTTTCTTATTCATAAGGCTGACAACATGCCTTCAATGAATATAACATAAATATCCATACCTGGATAATATCACCTTCGTATCTGAACATGCATGGTTAATTCAATAGATAAAGGTAATACAAAAATAAGGAATACATTTCCCACTTCTTTATCATAACAGTTAATTCCTCTGATTCTCATTAATTGGAGTGTAATACTTATTTGCATGCCATTACCCTTGAATTAGGGTTTGCTATTCTCATTACATGTCATCACCCTTGAATTAGGGTTTACTATTCTCATTACATGTCATCACCCTTGAGTTAGGGTTTACTATTCATTACATTGGATTGAACTCATAACATCATCATGTATGAGTATCATTATCATTGATGCTCTCATATTAGTTAAAGATTCATCATACATCATAATTAGGGTTTCTATGACTTCACACAGGTGAATCATACCCTAATTATGCACATCTATGTGTATTAAAGGTTCTTTAATTGAGTTTCCTCCTAACAAGGGTACTTTCTCTCTCTGGAAGCACTTCTCTCTCCTCATACTAATAGAGGGTGCTAACACCACTTTAGCTCAGGTTGGGTTAAGTCATCATAGCCAAAAACATCACCACCATGTGATTAGGGTTTGATTTGATCAAGGTATTACTCAATTGGCCCTTCAAGGGTATTTTGGTAATTTGCCCCATTGATCATCATCATGGTCAAGTCATTAGTCAATTAATCCCTTAATGTCCTAGGTTATCATTAGGGTTTAGATTAGGGCATAAAAGACCCATTTATATATTTTCAAACGATTGAGTGAAGTCAACCTTCAATTTTAATTGATTTGAGGTCGTTTGAGAGAGTTGACCGTTTAGTTAATTTTTGACTTTCAAGGGTCGCGAGCCATCAACTTGGCTTCATGACCGTGAGGGTTATGTAGTCCGTTTGCTCACTTTTGACCTCAAGACCGCGAACCCTCTCTCGGTCGTAAGACCGCGAGCCCTCTCTCGGAGTGAGACCGCGAGCCCTCTCTCAGTCGTGAGACCGCGAGCCCTCTCACGGTCGTGAGACCGTGAGCCCTCTCTCGGTCGTGAGACCGCGAGCCCTCTCTCAGTCGTGAGACCGCGAGCTTCTCACGGTCGTGAGACCGTTTGCCCAAAAAGGCAAAACTCAGACCGTTTGAGGAACAGGAAAACTTCAATTAAAGTTGTAAATTTTTAAAAGGCCATGTCTCCTAATTCCTTTGGAGTTAACTTCTCAATCTTTGGGGGTGATTAGCTTATGTAATTTAGGGGCAGATTTCTTATATGGTCCATGCTCGGTCAACGGGTCCAAACGGTCTTGAGGACCGTTTGCCCTCTCGCGGTCGTGAGGATTGTTTGTCCTCTCACGGTCGCGAAGACCGATCGTCCTCTCGCGGTCGCGAGGACCGATCATCCTCTCGCAGTCGCGAGGACCGACTGTCCTCTCGCGGTCACGAGGACCGATCGTCCTCTCGCGGTCGCGAGGACCGATCGTCCTCTCGCGGTCGCGAGGACCGTCTGTCCTCTCGCGGTCGCGAGAAGTGACTGCCTCTCGCAGTCGCGAGGACCGATCGAGACAGACAAAGCGGCGGATTTCTCTTGGAAATCACGCCATCGTCTTCAAGATCGAGAACAGCACTGTTAACCCACGGATTTTCTTACAAGATAGCAAGCAAAAGAAGAGAAAAAGGGGAAGAACTACCATCTACATGCATAAACAAGATGTATGTACAAAAAGCATGGGTTTAGAGCTATAAAACCCGCCTAAAGCTTGCTTCTTGAGCTCCAAGCTCCCGAGCTTCCAAGCTTTAATGGCGTCCTTGAGCTTCTATAGGTCAGCCAAGGCGAAATCTCCAGGGAAAGATGAAAGGAGACGGCTAGAAAGGTAGAGTTTTGTGAGCTAAACAACAATTTGGCCTTGAATCCGAGTTTTATCCATAGAATTGGGTAAGAAGATGGTCCCAAACCTACCTTGCACCCTTGGTTGTTTCTCACTGAGCTCCAGCTGCTCCCAGACGGCCAAGCAAAGGGGAAACGTGATGTGAAGGTAAGGTTCCTTTGCTTGAGAGGCAAAGGTGCATATATATACTTCGGGTGATATTTTATTAAAGGCCCATATGTTTCCCATAATTACAACTAGGTCCTTCCTTCAATACTTGCTCGTCCCTTCCTCTTTATTCTAAGGACAAACCTTTCTAGAAAAGGAGGCAAAGAAGATCAACCTAATACTAAGGTACATACAAAAAGAGCTATTGTACATATACCCTGATTATTCAATCACAAGGTATATTTCATAACTTGATAATTTAATTGAGGTGACTTCCTCATCATTTCTTCTCTAAATGATGGCAAGAGTCTTAAAAGGTAAATTAGATGATATATTTTACAAATTGCGCCCCTTAATTTGGGTAGACTGCATTTTACCCCAATAAGGATTTCAAGCATCGGGATTGCTTCCACAGCTGCACCTTGGTGCCCAAGCTTGGGAAATCCCTCAAACTTTACCAAAAAGATTCTCATGATGTCTCTACATCAGAGGAACATCTCATCATGTGCAAATTGCAAGCTAACCCTTTCAACTGGGTAAATTGCACATAGGTCCCTGTATATCAAAATAATGCTACAACTTTAAATAAAAAGGAGCAAATTCTGAAAGATATGTTTCTGAGAAAATTAATTACATGCTCAGAGTTAATCACGAAGATTCAATTACATTTTTAGGCAAAACACCTAGGGTTAACTCATAACCCAGGTCAAGGATGTTACAAATTATCCACCCCTTACAAGGATTTCGTCCCCGAAATCGATAAGACATATTAAGAGAAAAGGGCAGGATACTTCCTTTTCATCTCATCCTCTAACTCCCAAGTGGCTTCTTCAATACCACGATGGTTCCAGAGGACTTTTACAAGGCTTATATCTTTCTTCTTTAACTTTTTAATTCTTTTATCAAGGATTGACACTGGTCCTTCCTCATAGGATATGTCATCATTCAATTCTACTTCCATGGGTTGTATAACTGACTCGGTGTCTGGGTGACATTTCTTCAACATAGAAATGTGAAAAATAGGGTGTAACTTCTGTAACTCAGGGGGCAGCTCTAGTTTATATGCTACCTTTCCAATCCGTTCAATGATTGGATAAGGCCCCATAAATCTAGGAGCTAACTTCCCTTTCCTTCCAAAACGAAGGACTCCCTTCCAAGGCGAGACCTTGAGATACACTCTATCTCCAACCTGGAACTCTAAGGGTCTACGACGTTTGTCAGCATAAGATTTCTGCCTATCCTGAGCAGTATTAATCTTTTGTTGTATTATTTTAATCTTTTCTGTGGGCTGATGCACAAGGTCAGGACCTAACAACTGATGCTCCCCAGTCTCAAACCAACACAGAGGTGATCTACAACATCTACACTACTACAGAAATAGCATTCAGTGTCGCTTTTCTGGGCGTCGGTTATTAAGGAAAACCGACGCCTATCATATAAGGCGTCGGTTGTTTAAGCAAACCGACGTCTATATTCGAAGACCAGCCAGACACGGGTACCGCTTTGTATTAAGCGTCGGTTGTTTATAAAAAATCGACGCTTAAAGTCACCCGCGAAATCCATTTTTTGATAAAAAAAAATAGTGTCATTGTCAGCGTCGGTTATATACCTAGAAAACCAACGCCTATGTGCGATGAAAATTTGCGCCGAAAATGTCACTTTCAGCGTCAGTTATCCTTGTATAACCGACGCTGAAAGTGGTTCCCGCCAAACATTTTCATGAAAATATCGTCCAATTGGACGTCGGTTGTTGCAAACAACCGACGCTAAAGCTGTTTAGGCGTCGGTTGTTGTAAAAAACCGACGCTATTTGGGAACTTATAACCCGCGATCGCCTGACTCTTCCCCTTTCTTTTGTTTCATTGCTACCCTATTTCCCTGTTGCGGCGATTTCTCCGGTGATTTCTCTGCTGCTGCTGCTAGTTTTTCTCTGGCGCTTCTCTCCGGTGCCCCATCTCCGGCGTCCCCTCTCCGGCGCCCCTCTCCGGCGCATTTCTTCTCCACCGCCCCTGCTGCCCGCCCCTGCTGCCCGCCCTGCTGCTCCAACCGCCTGCGCCGCCGCCACGCCTGAGAACCGGCGCCGCCGCCACGCCTGGTGCCCACCTGCCTGCCCACCGCCGCCCTAGCTCCTTTCTTCCTGCTCACGCCCGGCACCACCCCCTTCTTCCTGCTTCGACCACCACTGCTGGAAAAGGTATGTAAGTTGCTTTCAGTTGCTACTTTGTCCTAAGTTGCTAATTTTTATTCTAATATGAACTCTAGTCTCATCTATCCATGTTGCCTATAGTTTATAACATTGCATTGTGAATTATTGCATGTTTGAAACTATTAAATTCTTGATTTATTATTTAATAATGCTCTATAGATTAGGTACTTATGATGTCTATTAAAATCCTACCAGTATAATTATGTGATCCCAACATATTAGGATTAACCATGTTGTTGGCCTAGAAACCCATCCAAGATTGACTCATTAGGAGTAAATCTTGGATAGTCCCCAGTTTGGGACTGTTCTTGAACACCTAATCTCACTTAGGATGTAAGTGTATAATGTGTATTGGGTTTTCGAGAAAATTTTGGTAGCATTTCCCCGTTTGTTCTCTAAGTACATATGTACTTAGAGAACAGCGGGGAAATGCTGCCGAAATTTTCTTGAAAACCCAATACACATTATACACTTACTAGTGAGATTAGGTGTTCAAGGATGGGATAGGTGGTACACATTTATTATATATAAGAATGACATCACATGTGTTTGTTGGCCTAGAATGTGAACAATCATTGTTTTTTATATTACTTGTACATTGGTATAAATTAGAATGAACAATCACTAAATTATATATTGTTTGTATGGAGTCCGGCTTCATTGTAGATATCTATTATTGTGTTTGTTGGCCTAGAAACCCGTCCAAGATTGACTCATTAGGAGTAAATCTTGGATAGTCCCCGGTTTGGGACTGTTCTTGAACACCTAATCTCACTTAGGATGTAAGTGTATAATGTGTATTGGGTTTTCGAGAAAATTTTGGCAGCATTTCCCCGTTTGTTCTCTAAGTACATATGTACTTAGAGAACAGCGGGGAAATGCTGCCAAAATTTTCTCGAAAACCCAATACACATTATACACTTACTAGTGAGATTAGGTGTTCAAGGATGGGATAGGTGGTACACATTTATTATATATAAGAATGACATCAAATGTGTTTGTTGGCATTTCCCCGTTTGTTCTCTAAGTACATATGTACTTAGAGAACAGCGGGGAAATGCTGCCTAATCTTTTCCTAATATATACTTGTTTCCTAATATATACTTGTTTTCTCTGATCATAGAATGGATAGATCATGGATGTCCATTCGTAATCGTTGCACCCCAGAGTTTATATCTGGTCTTGATCAGTTTATTAGATTTGCCGAGGAACATAGGAAAAAACCTACAGATAGGTTCTACTGTCCATGTAGGCATTGCGGTAACAACTTGAAAGTCAACACTGGTGAGGAAATCAAAAGTCATGTCATGTGCAACGGGATTGTACAAGGCTATACAGAATGGCACTGGCATGGAGAGATTTCAAAATCGAAACCAGTAGATGTTGATAGCAGTGCTTGGGTGGAAGAAGAAATTGCCTCCGATGACGTAAATGTGAACGAACCAGTTCCAGCAGACATTGTTGATGCGATGCTGGATAGTTGTAGGGTAGAGCACACTGATCCACCTCCTATCTTTACAAACATTGTGCATGATGTTGAGATACCGTTATACACAGACTGTGCTAAGTTTACGAAGCTCACTTGTATATTTTACACAATATGGACGAAGTGAGTGTTTATATCGAGGAACATACCAATTTCATAAAGAGACAACATCCTCGAGCAAGTTCAATGTGGCTTGCTAGAGAGCATAATAAGACTTTTACTAAGTGGTTTGAAGATAAAGTCTTACATCAACTATCTCAAACACCAAATGATATTACAGAAACTATCAAATGCCTCGCCTTTAAACCAAAACCGAATGTTATGTCTTATGAAGGGTTTGACATTAATGGATTCACATATTACACAAAGCGCCAAGATGATAAGAGTGTCGTCCAAAATAGTGGGGTCACTCTTCAAGCGTCGACTATGTACTTTGCAAGTGCAAAGGATAAGAGTCCACGTGAAGCTAAAATGTCATATTACGGTGTCATTGAGGACATTTGGGAGTTTGACTACATAGATTTCAAAATTCCGCTCTTTAAATGTAATTGGGTTGATAACACCAAAGGAGTTATAGTGGATGAATTGGGTTTCACTTTGGTGAACTTTGAAAAGATTGGCGAGAAGGGTGAACCATTCATATTGGCATCACAGGCGAAACAAATATTCTATATCGATGATCGTGCGAATGATAAATGGTCGGTTGTTCTTCATGGTAAAAAACAATTCATTGAAGATCCTATAGATGAAGAAGAGTATTATGATAAGTATGATGACTCCAGTCCATTCTCAGTTGGGTTGCCCACTCCACAAAATATTGAAGCTAATGATGACTTATATGTGCGCGGAGATCACAATGAAGGATTGTTAATTGATAAAAGATCACAATTTTAGAGACATGTATGTTAATACAAATGCTAAATGTCTGCCTTTTTCTAGTTAATACAAATGCTAAATGTTTGCCTTTTAAATGACATTTTCAGATGGCTGACCATGATGAGCATGATGTCCATGATGAGCATGAAGTCCATGATGAGCATGTTGTCCATGACTAGCATGGTGAGGATACTAATGTAAGTTCTAAAAACATATCCTGTATTTCTATAAAATTCATTATCTTCTAGTTATGTCATATATCCTATATTTCTATATTGGGCTAATTTAGTGTGTTTGTTTTTGTCAAATTTTAGGTTGATGATGTACCTGTACCCACTGAAGCACTGGAGCAACTTGATGCGCAGCACCAAACACTTAACAAGAAAAGGGGCATCACTCTGTTGAAGAAGTTATTAGCGCTAAGTGGTAGTGGATCCAAATTGGTGGTGGAGTTTGATAATGGAGGAAATCCAATTGGAGTGAACCACAATAATTTTGTAAACTATCTTGGGTGTACCACTCGGAGCCATTGTGGTGTTAAGTATGATAAGTGGCATAAAGTTCCTCAAGGGAAAAAAGACTTGATATGGAAGGATTTATGTGTGAGTTATTATTATTTGCAATTCTATTTTGTAGATTACAAATTCTATTATTTGCAATTCTATTTTGGATACTACTTAATAACATTTCTATTTTACAGAATCTGTTTGCATTGGATGAGAAGTTGCATCGTAAAAATGTGATGCAACGCGCTGGAAAGATGCTTAGGAATTATAGGACAAATCTGAACAGAGAATACATAAAAGAGGGTGATAAGAAGAAGAAGTCAGCCCTTGAACAATGGAACTTCTTGGACAAAGAAGATTGGGACAATTTTGTTGCTTCAAGAAAATCTGAAGAATTCAAGGTATTAGGCGTCACTCCCAATTTAATTAATATACATTGTATTCACCTATTCAAGATTAACATTTAGTGCTACTAACCAAATCATTAATGTGCATACTAACTAGGCCCTCAGTGACGCACAAAAAGCAAGGTGTGAATTGAATGTGCATGACCACACTATGGGTCCAAAAGGCTATGCAAGCGTTCGCCAAAGACTACAGGCGGAGTCTGCGGCTACTCAGCAGTCTGCTCAGGAGTCTGCTCCTACTCAGGAGTCTGCCACACCCATGCCTCGTCATGATATCTGGATAGCTGGCAGGCAAAACAAGAAGGGTGAAATAAAGAAGCATGTAACTGCTGAGGCGGCTGCAAAAATGGTAAAATACAACTCTTAGAGAAATCGTTTGAATATTGATTATTTGTGGTGTTAACTTACCAATTTCTGTTTATGGTGATTAGCGGGAGCTGCACAAGCATAGGAAACAAGGAACGTTCATCCCTCAGGGCACAAGGGATGAATTGACAGTTGCTCTGGGTAACCCAGAGCATCCTGGACGTGTTAGAGGTGCCGGCGCTGGTGTTGGCATCAAAGCATTCTTTGGGTCATCCCAGCGCAAACCCAGAGCGGGACTTTCTCAAGAAGAGGTAACCTATTCTTTTTTTAGAATGTTACTGCAAAAGGAAATTCATTAATAAGAAGCTAATGTTTCTTTTATCCATGTATAGGAGAATAAGAGAGTTGAGGATTTAGTTGCTAAGAAGGTCAACGATGTAGTTGCTGAGAAGGTCAAGGAAGAATTGATGCGGTGGCAGGCATCTCAGGCTTCCAATACGCCTATGGTGACCCACTCTTCTCCTGATGCACAGACTGCGAGTAATCCTGGAGACCCATCGCCTAGCATGTCTGCTGTAAGTATTGCTTATGACATTGTAGCTAGTCTTTTCAAGATGATATGTTTTCAAGATGATATGTATATATGTATAATATTATTTATGTAAATTTGTAGGCATTGAAGTCATGCCGCTTAAGAATGCAAGACTACGTTGTTGCAGAGGCGCAGGCTTACCCGTCCCTTCCTGGGGCAATGTTTCACGGGACTCCAATGCCACAGGGCTACGTTCGTGTGAGCCCGATACGTGTGTTACCCGATTGGAGGGAAGTTGCGTTGCCATATGCCCACCCAGATATTGATACACTTGGTGAGGCAGAAGGCGGGGTCATATTGTGGCCCAAAGTAGATGTCGTCTACACGACTGAAATTGTAAGATAAATTTACATTGATTTAGACTGTTAATGTGTATATAATGATGTCAACTGATCTGAAATTATATATACAGGTTAAAAAGAAGACACCAGGAGCACCTAGGCCTCCACCTCCACTTCCCGCATTACCAACTTGGGTTCCAACTGACCTAACATACCCGTTAGGTCCTGCTTGTAGGGGAATGGCATGTTGGCTACGGGCACATAATATACATTGCCCTATAATTGTTTCTTTAGATGCAGATTATGCAGGTCTATCATACGATAGCTCTTTATTTATACAAGATATTATTGAGATGTTTAAGTATGATTGGCTGAATACATCAATGATAGAGACATGGATAAGGTGAGATCTTGTTTATACATCCATATACCTTGTGTAAGATCCGGTGATCTGGTTTCTTATATATTAATGCATACACATATATGTTTTGCAGCTACTTAGTCGAAGATCATTGTAAACAATTTGCATATGATCATGTGGGATTTTTGATTCCATCATTGATTAGTATGGTAGCTAAAGACCCTGATAGTGTTCAACAATACTGTATAGATGCTTTTACAATTTTTGGTCAGCGAATGAAGACGATAATAATAGCTCCATTCAATGTCAAGTAAGTTTACTTTATTTATAATTTGGACTTAAGAAAATTCCATTTTTATTTTGCATTTTGAGTTATTAATTGTTAACTTTTTACCTGTAGCGGTAAACATTGGGAGTTACTAGTTATTGTCCCCGGGACGTTCACTGTTTATTATCTAGATCCCGTAGGAAGTACATTAAACACTAAAATTGGACACGTAATGAGAATGCCATTATTCTGGTGAGAAATATTTCATTTTTATATCCGTTAACATCTTTTATTACATTACTATTTACTTATGCAATTTACTGTGTTATATTAACATGTAGGGGTTTAGATGCATTCAAAAAGGCTGGAGGAAAGGTCCCAAGGAAAAAGAACCAGCCATTGTCTTGGGAGAACGTAAAAGTAAGTTCCCGACTACCCGACTCCAATGTATATATTATTGATGTGAATTGTGCTTAGTTGTATTATTTTGTATGTTTCAATTTATAGTGCGCTACACAAGACAATGGTTGGGCATGCGCATATTATGTGATGTGATTTATGCAGATGATTATCAAACATGCCGCATTGGACATCGATACCATACATGAGGTATTATATATAGTCTCATTAGTTAGTATGAAATATATCAATCTTATTTTTATATTATTACTTATATATATACATCATTCTCTTTGCAGGTGTTTAAAACTGACCACACTATAGGAAAATGCTTAAAAAATGTACATGCTCCATATACGAGGGAAGCATTAAATGAAGTAAGAGAAGAATGGGCAATAGCCATACAAACAGTGGCAATTGTAAGATATAATTGGGATGTTGATAGTGATGTTGAATGATACTTTGTAAATGAATGTTTCTGAATGTTAAAACATGTATTTGAATGATTCTATATGTGTGAACGTGAGAATTGAATTGATGTCTAAATGTATCTACTTGTGTGAATCTTTTTTTGTTAATTTTGCATGTTTGTGGCCTGTTTGTAGGCTGATATCAATGGATGTCATAAACCTACAGTTCAGAAAACTGAACTGCAGGTTCTCATCCTGCTGACCAGCCACAGCAGGCCTGCAAACTGATATGAAAAAAAATATATAAATAGGCGTCGGTTATTTATAGAAAACCGTCAACAAAGACCTACAGCGTCGGTTATTTATAGATAACCGACGCATGATGTGGCCAAAGTAGTCCTGGAAATGGCGTCAGATATTCGTATCGAACCGACGCCTATTTAAACAACCAGGCGTCGGTCTTTTGGTATATAACCGACGCCAAAAGGGTTCGCGCCACATAAAACGGCATCATCTAGGACACTTTATGCATCGGTTATCTACTAAAAGACCAACGCCTAGAGGTTAAATAGGCGTCGGTTAAAAAACCGACGCCGAAGTGTTCGACCTTTAGCGGCACCCACATAGGCGTCGGTCGGAAACCGACGCCAAATGGGGTTAAAAGACCGATGCCAAAGGTCGTTTCTGTAGTAGTGCTACCATACAAGGCTTCATAAGGTGCCATATCAATACTATGTTGGTAGCTATTGTTATAGGCAAACTCTATCAAGCTTAGGTGTAGATCCCAACTTCCGGTGAACTGGAGAACACAAGCCATCAACATGTCTTCTAAGGTTTGTATGGTCCTCTCCAACTGTCCATCAGTCTGTGGATGAAAGGCCGTACTAAACCTCAGCTTGGTGCCTAAGGCTCGGTGTAAATGTTTCCCAAAAGCGAATCGTAAACTGAGGACCTCTGTCAGAAACTATTGTGACAGGAACTCCGTGCAAATGCACTATCTCTTGAACATATAACTCTGATAACCTTTCAGCAGAATAGGTTGTTTTGACGGGTAAGAAATGTGTTGTTTTAGTCAACCTATCAACAATTACCCAAATGGAATCATGTCCTTTGCTTGTCCTGGGTAGGCCAACAACAAAGTCCATGGTCACATGGTCCCACTTCCACTGTGGTATGGGTAAAGGTTGCATTGTCCCTGCAGGCTTCTGGTGTTCAGCTTTAACTTGCTGACACACAGGACACCTTAGAACAAATTCTGCAACATCCTTCTTCATTCCAGGCCACCAATACAAATCTTTCAAATTTCGATACATCTTGGTGCTCCCTGGATGCATAGCATACCTGGAAGAATGAGCTTCTTCTAGGATTAACTTCCTCAGGTTGTCCACATCTGGCACTATCATTCTTCCATTATAACAGGCTACTTGATCCTCTGAGTCATGGAAACCATCTCGCTTTTCATCTTCATACTCAGATCTAATCTGTTGAACTGCAGCATCACCTAGCTCTGCTTCTTTAATCTGCTCTCTTAGGGTAGGTTTAATATGCATTTCGGCTAACAAACCGGCTAACAATGACACTTTTAACTGTACATTGTCTTGCCTTAAAGAGATAAGCATATCTCTCCTAGAGCATACTAAAGAGTTTAGTTGTACTCTATTCATGGTTGATGTTGCTGATTTCCTACTCAAGGCATCTGTGACAACATTGGCCTTACCCGAATGGTAATCAATTGTACAGTCGTAGTCCTTGATTAACTCCATCCAGCGACGTTGCCTCATGTTGAGCTCATGCTGAGAGAAGATATACTTAAGGTTTTTGTGGTCTGTGAAAATCTGGAAAGTCTCTCCGTAGAGATAGTGTCTCCAGATCTTCAAAGCATGAACCACATCACCTAACTCCAGATCGTGTGTCGGATAATTCTCCTCGTGTTTCTTAAGCTGTCGGGAAGCAAAAGAAATCACTTGTTTATCCTGCATCAACACACATCCCAGACCATTCTTGGAAGCATCACAGAAAACTACATATCCTTTCCCTTGTTCAGGTAGCACTAGCACAGGTGCACTTGTCAATCTCTCCTTCAACAGCTGGAGAGACTGTTGACACTTATCATTCCAAGAAAAAGGAACACCCTTCCGGGTCAACTTGGTCAAAGGTAAGGCTATAGAACTAAAGTTCTTAATGAACCTTCGATAATAGCCAGCTAACCCCAAGAAACTTCGAATCTCCGTCGGTGTCTTCGGTTGTTCCCACCATAAAACAGATTCTACTTTCATAGGGTCAACACGAATTCCCGAGGCGGATATCACATGACCAAGAAAATATACCTCCGGTAGCCAAAACTCACACTTGCTAAACTTAGCATACAGCTTATGTTCTCTTAGCAAGGTCAAGGCTTGGCGAAGATGCTGCTCATGCTGCTGAGCATCCTTACTATAGATCAGAATGTCATCTATGAAGACGACAACACACTGATCAAGGAAAGGTCGAAAAACTCTATTCATGAGTTCCATAAATGCAGCTGGTGCATTGGTTAGTCCAAACGACATAACCGTGAACTCATAG
This sequence comes from Alisma plantago-aquatica, assembly GCA_963693085.1. Taxonomy (NCBI): domain Eukaryota; kingdom Viridiplantae; phylum Streptophyta; class Magnoliopsida; order Alismatales; family Alismataceae; genus Alisma; species Alisma plantago-aquatica. The sequence goes on from OY856412.1 coordinate 1,066,443,832, forward strand.
TGACCATACCTTGTCCTAAAGTCAGACTTGGATATGTCACTATCCTTAATACGAAGTTGATGATATCCAGACCTCAGGTCTATCTTTGAAAAGACTGTTGCACCACGCAACTGATCAAAGAGATCATCAATCCTCGGTAGAGGGTACTTATTCTTCATTGTTACTTTATTGAGTTGTATGTAGTCGATGCACAACCGCATTGACCCATCTTTCTTTTTAACAAACAAGACCGGAGCACCCCAGGGTGAAGTACTCGGTCGGATAAAACCTTTCTCAAGTAACTCTTGAAGCTGTTTCTTGAGTTCTTCCATCTCGGCAGGCGCCATTCTATATGGAGTCTGAGCTATGGGTTTCGTATCTGGGATCAGATTGATTTCAAAATCAATCTCCCGAGGTGGTGGTATACCAGGAAGTTCTTCAGGAAACACATCTTCAAATTCCCTGACTATAGGAACTTCAGCGGGACTGGAACTTTCCTTGGTAACATCTACCACATGGGATAAGAATGCTATACATCCTTGCCTCAACAGATTATCAGCAACCATGGCTGATACAAGACAGGTGGGCAGGATCTTTCTCTCACCTTGAAAAATCCATGTGTTGCTGTCATCAGCAAACACGACCAACTTGGACTCACGATCCAAGACAACTCTATACCTTTCCAAGGTATCCATCCTGAGTATTATATCAAATCCTTGCATATCCAGTGCTATAAAAACCACTTGAATGTGATGGTCAGAAAAGAAGAGGGTGCAGGGAGAACATACTTCCTTCAAAATAGCAGACCCACTCAACGGAGTCTCCAACCACAACCTATCTGTCCTATGACTAACAGCCACATTGCAGTTACGAATCACTTCAAGAGTGATGAAAGAGTGTGTAGCACCCAGATCAATCAGAATGGATACAACACAGGATGTAGGCATATCAGAATATAAAAGTTCCATCTGACCTGCCACTACCCGTGGATTGACCACTGCTTCCGGTGGGTTCATAGCATAGAACCTCGCAGTCGCCTGGTGATGAGGTGGTGCTGATGATCCAGCTTGAGACGCTTGCCCACGTCCTCGAGCTACTCCTTGATGCTGTCTATACTGAGATTCCTGTTGATTCTGTCTCAGAGGTTGTTGTGTCACACTAGCAGGCCTAGAACGGCAATCCTTCATCAAGTGTCCCACCTTGCCACAGTTATAGAAACTCCTCTCCTGTTGTTGTGGTCTGGGTGGACCAGTGACTGACACAGATGCAGAACTGTGCGTCCCTTGCAGCGGTTGATTCCGTCCTCTCCCTCTGCTTGATGTCCATTGAGTTTGAAAACTCGATGTGGGTGGTGGAGGGTTAGGTGCAGAGAATTTAGGTTTCTTGGAATCCCTAGATGAAGAACCCTGGAACTGCGGATATCTTTTATGGGTTTGTCTCTTCTCAACCACAGATCTCTCTATCCTTCGGACTGACTCAACGAAGGTATAGAATCTCTCTCGGTTCTCTAAGGTAGATACAGGTGTTGACATACCAGAATTCAAACCTTTCTCAAATCTTCTGATTCTTTCCTCATCCGTAGCAGCCATGTGCGGACAGAACCGTAGCAACTCCATGAACTTAGCTTCATACTCGCTAATGTTCATCATACCCTGCCTTAGTTTCTCAAACTGAGAGATCTTCTCATCTAGGAAGGTCTTTGGAAAATATTTAGTGATAAATTCCCGACGAAACTCTTCCCATGAGAACTCTACTCTAGGTCTCTTCTGCTCTTCCATGTTCCACCAGTGACCATCACTGCCTTTGAGAAGATAGACAGCATGTCTAACCTTCTCAGCTTCCGGAATCATAAGAATCCTAAAAGCCTTCTCCAACTCCGTCAACCAAAAGTCGGCATCTGTAGGGTCGGCAGTTCCGAAGTACTCGGTAGCTCTGACACGACGAAGTCATTCGAACGTCTTACCGGTACTTTGTGCTTCAGGCTGGACAGGTGCCCTAGGTGCAGGCATGGGCATCCTATCGGTTATATGCATCATGGCAGTCATGAACTGCCCGAACATTGTCTGTACAGCTGGGTTACTCATGTCAGCTGGGTCGAACGGGGGTGGTCCTCTTGGCAACTCAGGTGCAGGTTGTTCTATTCTCAGAACTTCTGCACCGCCTCGAGGTGCACTAGCACTACTCTCTGCCACGAACTCATCATTATGTTCTGACATCCTTAAGTATCTTCTTCTCCTGAGAAGCAGAAGATTTTATTAGATAAGGAAGGAATACTAAGGGTAGACTCGACATCCCAAGTCCTATGCCTCTATAGACTCAACTGAACCTAGAGCTCTGATACCACTAATTGTGGGCTCTGATCTCCAAACCATGACATAAACGAGATTAAAACTTAGAGGAAGCGATTCGATAATCAGCGGAAGACAAAAATCACGGGAAAATAAAACTTTTCGAGACAAAAGCTTGGATCCATAAAAACTTCATTCATTAAGAGAGATAAACTGTTTACATATCAGGATAATTACTTCTTGAGAAATTATATACATCAAGATACAAAAATCTCAAGGTCACATAACACAAGACTCCAAGACCTGAGAGTACAGAGGACACATAGGACTAACTCTAACTACACCATATGGCAGGATAATCTCCACCTGAGATTCTACTACTGCTCCTGGTTCTGCTGCTGCTGAGACTGATCACCTGAAGGCTGATTCCTTCGTCTCCGACGTCCACCTAAAAGATTGAAATCTATGGGGTGAGACAATTTTACATAATTGTCCCAGCGAGAGTTATAACTCTCCTCCAGAAGCTTTAATATGACATTAAAGAATATCTTAAGCAGTAAAGCCATCAATGAAATCAACAACAATTGCAACAATAACCAAGAACTCAATAATATTGAGGTATGGAGAAAATATAAGCACTAATACAGTGTAACAATAAAGAACTAACTTGGAGTTATCTCTAACAAGTATAATACATGGTTGATTATGTTTTACAAACAACATTATGCCCTGTGGATATGAGGCATACCACTCATACTCCAACTGATCGCTAAGAAGTCACATCAGTATCATACATAGGTCATTAAGAGATCCAGATTCTCATGACCTTCACATTCCTCAGTCAGTAAGAGGATCACTTGTAGGACATCTTGTGTCTCTACTACTATAGCTCACCAGGGTAAACTGGTCCTTCGCTATTCTAGAGTCACAGCGGCGTTCTGTACTCTCTTCGTCATCAGGAGATTTCATGTTTATCTCCACTGATACGGTTATCTGTGTTTCCTTTGTCATCAGGAGGTTTCATGTTTACCTACCACTGATACAGAATAGAACTATAGTGAAGGATGGATGGATTGCACATCTACATCACTTTCCTACACTAGGATGTAAGGTTCTACACATCCATGTACCCCACATACTCAAAAGTATGTGCTCCAGGAGTTCCCTGAGGAAAACCTGTTTCACCATCACTTGATCTCTGACAATGATGGATCTATGATCAGGGCTCTACATTATACTTGATTAGTTAGATGCATTCAGTATTCTTTAACAACATACATTGTTCTCCAAACAATAACAGTAGCATAACAGCTATAAAGGAAGAATACTAAATGTAACATGCCTAACTCATATCAATCATAATTTCTCATCATACTCATCACAAGTCATCTCTAAGCATGACTTTGATGGTATTCATGACTCTTACAGCACATTAACTCATGGGATGCCACTGACTGGACATCAAGTTACTTTTCTTATTCATAAGGATGACAACATGCCTTCAATGAATATAACATCAATATCCATACCTGGATAATATCACCTTCGTATCTGAACCTGCATGGTTAATTCAACAGATAAAGGTAATACAAAAATAAGGAATACATTTCCCACTTCTTTATCATAACAGTTAATTCCTCTGATTCTCATTAATTGGAGTGTAATACTTATTTGCATGCCATTACCCTTGAATTAGGGTTTGCTATTCTCATTACATGTCATCACCCTTGAATTAGGGTTTACTATTCTCATTACATGTCATCACCCTTGAGTTAGGGTTTACTATTCATTACATTGGATTGAACTCATAACATCATCATGTATGAGTATCATTATCATTGATGCTCTCAGATTAGTTAAAGATTCATCATACATCATAATTAGGGTTTCTATGACTTCACACTGGTGAATCATACCCTAATTATGCACATCTATGTGTATTAAAGGTTCTTTAATTGAGTTTCCTCCTAACAAGGGTACTTTCTCTCTCTGGAAGCACTTCTCTCTCCTCATACTAATAGAGGGTGCTAACACCACTTTAGCTCAGGTTGGGTTAAGTCATCATAGCCAAAAACATCACCACCATGTGATTAGGGTTTGATTTGATCAAGGTATTACTCAATTGGCCCTTCAAGGGTATTTTGGTAATTTGCCCCATTGATCATCATCATGGTCAAGTCATTAGTCAATTAATCCCTTAATGTCCTAGGTTATCATTAGGGTTTAGATTAGGGCATAAAAGACCCATTTATATATTTTCAAACGATTGAGTGAAGTCAACCTTCAATTCTAATTGATTTGAGGTCGTTTGAGAGAGTTGACCTTTTAGTTAATTTTTGACTTTCAAGGGTCGCGAGCCATCAACTTGGCTTCACGACCGTGAGGGTTATGTAGTCTATTTTCTCACTTTTGACCTCAAGACCGTGAACCCTCTCTCGGTCGTGAGACCGCGAGCCCTCTCTCGGTCATGAGACCGCAAGCCCTCTTTCGGTCGTGAGGCCACGAGCCCTCTCTCGGTCGTGAGACCATGAGCCCTCTCTCAGTCGTGAGACCGCGAGCCTCTCACGGTCGTGAGACCGTGAGCCTCTCACAGTCATGAGACCGTGAGCCCTCTCTCGGTCGTGAGACTGTTAGCCCTCTCTCGGTCGTGAGACCGCGAGCCTCTCACGGTCGTGAGACCGTTTGCCCAAAAAGGCAAAACTCAGACCGTTTGAGGAACAGGAAAACTTCAATTAAAGTTGTAAATTTTTAAAAGGCCATGTCTCCTAATTCCTTTGGAGTTAACTTCTCAATCTTTGGGGGTGATTAGCTTATGTAATTTAGGGGCAGATTTCTTATATGGTCCATGCTCGGTCAACGGGTCCAAACGGTCTTGAGGACCGTTTGCCCTCTCGCGGTCGCAAGGACTGTTTTTCCTCTCGCGGTCGCGAGGACCGATCGTCCTCTCACAGTTGCGAGGACCAACTGTCCTCTCACGGTCGCGAGGACCGATTGTCCTCTCACGGTCGCGAGGATCGATCGTCCTCTCGCGGTCGCGAGGACCGTCTGTCCTCTCGCAGTTGCGAGGAGCGACTGTCCTCTCGCGGTCGCGAGGACCGATCGAGACAGAGAAAGCGGCGGATTTCTCTTAGAAATCACGCCATCGTCTTCAAGCTCGAGAACAGCACTGTTAACCCACGGATTTGCTTGCAAGATAGCAAGCAAAAGAAGAGAAAAAGGGGAAGAACTACCATCTACATGCATAAACAAGATGTATGTACAAAAAGCATGGGTTTAGAGCTATAAAACCCGCCTAAAGCTTGCTTCTTGAGCTCCAAGCTCCTATGCTTCCAAGCTTTAATGGTGTCCTTGAGCTTCTACAGGTCGGCCAAGGCGAAATCTCCAGGGAAAGATGAAAGGAGACGGCTAGAAAGGTAGAGTTTTGTGAGCTAAACAACAATTTGGCCTTGAATCTGAGTTTTATCCATAGAATTGGGTAAGAAGATGGTCCCAAACCTACCTTGCACCCTTGGCTATTTCTCACTGAGCTCCAGCTGCTCCCAGATGGCCAAGCAAAGGGGAAACGTGATGTGCAGGTAAGGTTCCTTTGCTTGAGAGGCAAAGGTGCATATATATACTTCGGGTGATATTTTATTAAAGGCCCATATGTTTCCCATAATTACAACTAGGTCCTTCCTTCAATACTTGCTCGTCCCTTCCTCTTTATTCTAAGTACAAACCTTTCTAGAAAAGGAGGCAAAGAAGATCAACCTAATACTAAGGTACATACAAAAAGAGCTATTGTACATATACCCTGATTATTCAATCACAAGGTGTATTTCATAACTTCATAATTTAATTGAGGTGACTTCCTCATCATTTCTTCTCTAAATGATGGCAAGAGTCTTAAAAGGTACATTAGATGATATATTTTACAAATTGCGCCCCTTAATTTGGGTAGACTGCATTTTACCCCAATAAGGATTTCAAGCACCGGGATTGCTTCCACAGCTGCACCTTGGTGCCCAAGCTTGGGAAATCCCTCAAACTTTACCAAAAAGATTCTCATGATGTCTCTACATCAGAGGAACATCTCATCATGTGCAAATTGCAAGCTAACCCTTTCAACTGGGTAAATTGCACATAGGTCCCTGTATATCAAAATAATGCTACAACTTTAAATAAAAAGGAGCAAATACTGAAAGATATGTTTCTGAGAAACTTAATTACATGCTCAGAGTTAATCACGAAGATTTAATTACATTTTTAGGCAAAACACCTAGGGTTAACTCATAACCCAGGTTAGGGATGTTACAAGAATAGCTAAGAATCAGTTGGAACTGATATCGGAGGACCAACATTGGAGCCTCATATGAGCAATCCTTAATTGGAAATAAAGAAACACGATATAAGGTTCAGATTAAGTTTAATGATTAGTGTTATATGAACTCTAAATATGAGAATATGGAAAGGATATGAGAATAGTATGTAAGGGCTAAGATAGTAAGAATCAACCATGGAATGGAACATGTAATAGAGTAAAATATTTTGATGTACTTCAAAGCAAAGGGAAAACAGAAGAAAAGAGAGTTAAATATACAATAAGTACATAGAAATAAAGAGCCTTCGGAAGAGTTAAATCATAAGAATTTGATGAATATGTAAATCATAAGATCAAGACAAGAAACTTAGCTGAATCAAGAGAATTGTTAGAAATAATGACCTTGATTAAGATATGAGGATTACATGACATAATTGAGAGTATGGAATGTATATTTTTATTATAAAGTTTAATACAGTCGTACATACTACCTTTGGGATTATGAGTCTCTATAGACTAACTAACTAGTTCCTAAAATAAAGAACAGATGCGTAATTTAGAAAATGAATGCATCACATATGATGCATAACTACCATGGTTGAGATGTTTAAGTAAATGAAATAATGACATACAATATTATGATGAAACCTTAGCAAGGTAAATTCAGAATGTAATTTAACTGAATGTCCAAATAAGAGAAAGGAAATTCCAATGATAAGATAAAGAAGACTTTAGTAAAACTTATGAGATCCAAGTTTGGATTTCAAACTAAGGAAGCAAAGCCACATCATAATAATGTTATGTTATTGATAATGATCTAACCCTAGAATGTTTAGAGTTGTAGTAGTTCAAGGGATATCACTAATGATTTGACCTTGAATACTAGCATCTCTATAAAATAAGATCATGATATTTGCATTATGAAAGGTAAGCTAGCACTAACAAAATTCAGGGTTTGAAGGTAAATAAACAATATGAAAATGACTCGAAGAAAAGAGTAAGATATAAATTTGAAATGTAAAAATAAGTAAGTAGCATAGTGATGTGGCTTTTTGAATGCACTAACAAATTCACTCGGAGTTTATATCCCGAGCTTTTACCAAAACCAAGTGCAACAAAACCACCCACAAGCGGACGGGTCTTATCGCAGTATAGTTGAGGATCGAACCCAAAGGACAACGTTTTTAAGAATCTTTGTCAGTTAGATCTAGCTCAAGCAAAACTAATATTTAGAACAATTGGTTGATTTGGGTTTGATTAAACTAATTGCAAGAAAGTAAATGCTGAATTAAAAGATGGGTTTGGATCAATAATATGGGATCGCTGGGATGGTACCGGGTTTAACCACCGCTACCAACACAAACATACTCTTTTGCGACAATCCAGGCAAAATATAACACTCCAAGTAGAGCTGCTGCAGAACCCCCCATACGGGCGTTAGGTCCGCGTAAGCATCACCATAGCCAGCCGATTTCTCTTCACCATCCGGATCACATGTCTTACGGCTCTGAAGATACAGAAATCCACGGAGGTTGTGAACCCCCCATATGGGCGTTAGGCGCACAGAAGCGTCACTGGAGGCTAGATGGCTCGTCCCCTCGTGGATCATACACTTATGACCTCGATGAAATCCCATCCTATTTCTAGTTTGGGAGTCAGCTGCGTTAACTGATAAACAAGCAAGAAGGTTACATGCAAGGCAACATCGACGTTTAGTAAGACGATACAAAATCCAACTAAGGTTGTGAACCCCCTATACAGGCGTTAGGTGCACAGAAGCGTCACCGAAGGCTAGATGGCTCGTCCCCTCGCGGATCACACACTTACGACCTCAAGGAATCCCCTTCCATTTCTGGTCGGGGAGTCAAACTCACTAAAAGACGTTCGTACCCATGCATTGAAGTTATCGCAACATAGGGAGCACAAAGATGAAAACAAGCATATAACCAACCCACAAGCTTAATGATAAACAACAAAATGAAGAGCTATATACATTGCCATGGAAAGTTTTAACAAAAGAACATGGTTTGCATGGGAAGCGGGGCTAGTCCCCGCACCCCAGCGAAAGAGGACTACTCGCTCATGATGCGAGATACAAGAAGGGTAGGAGAGAGAGATAGATCCGCCATGAGCTCGGTGCAGAGGGTGGACGCAGCCTGGTGAAGAAGATGTGCTCCTTGCTCCGTCTTCTCTCTCTTCTTGGCCACCTTGATCGCAACACCAGCAGTAGGTGGAGAGGAACTTGATCGGGGTGGTGCTCTGGCAGCCTATCGGCGTCCGGATCCGATGCCTTTGAAGTGACCCGTGAGGACCTATTTATAGGCTCAAGTTGAGCCCAAACTGTCTAGAGACCGTTTGGCCTCTCGCGGTCTTGGGACCGCGAGGCCTTCTCGTGGTCTTGGGACCGTGAGACCTTCTCGCGGTCTTGGGACCACGAGGCTTTGACCTTCTCGCGATCTTGGGACCGTGAGACCTTCTCGCGGTCTTGGGACCGCGAGGCTTTGACCTTCTCGCGATCTTGGGACCGTGAGACCTTCTCGCGGTCTTGGGACCGTGAGACCTTCTCGCGGTCTTGGGACCGCGAGGCCTTGACCTTCTCGCGGTCTTGGGACCGCGAGGCCCTCTCGCGGTCTTGGGACCGTGAGGCCCTCTCGCGGTCTTGGGACCATGAGGCCTTCTCGCGGTCTTGGGACCGCGAGGCCTTCTCGGGCAACCGGTTTCGTTATTCGTTCTTCATAAATTCTGTCAAACGGTCTTGGGACCGTGTGGACTCAAATGGTCTTGAGACCGCGAGGATCCATACGGTCTTGAGGCCGTATACATGTAGTTACTTTATTTTCCTGCATTAAATGAAAGATATTCAGTTAAAATCTTTATTATTGAATCGCTAAGTAGTTTTGTGCATTATGATTCATATTAGGGTGAAAAGATGTGGAAAAGAGATGAATTTGTTTCAAATAGGGAATTGAATTACATGATGAGTATGCACTCATCAAACACCCTGAACTTAAATCGTTGCTCGTCCTCGAGTAACATAAAGTTTAAAACTGTTTCCTAATGAAATACTTTCGATCCGTGTGATTTCTTCATCTTCACATCACAAATGTTTTCTTTCTGCTCAGTATGAATGAGTATCTTAACTTCCTGGGACCACTAAACATGTCTTTCCATAGCTTCGTTTCTGAGTTTGTTTCCCAACAACGCTTCCTCCCCACTTTTTCCAGCACCAAGCATGTCTAAGAGTTTCGTAGGAGTTTTGAGATACCCTCATAATCAACAAGTATGCATCCGATCTGACACTGGTGTAGTTTAGGATGGTGGGGCATGTATTGTGCCCCTTAGGTAGAAAAAGGAGTGAAAGGTGGTATGGAAAGAAGAAGTAAATCTCTCCTCTATTCGACTCGAGATTTTTATTTGTTTTGCAATTTCATTTATTGCAATTTTTTTGTGTGCGCTAAGGCATCTTTTATTGCAGATCTCTCCTCTATTCGACTCGAGATTGCATTTCTTTTGTGTGCGCTTTGGCATCTTTTTATTGCAGATCTCTCCTCTATTCGACTCGAGATTGCATTTTTGGTGGTACGCCCCTGTTTATTGGAAGGGGTATGGAAGAAGCGGATGCGGGAAAGTGGCGTGCCACCCCGAACTTAGGGTTTGGCACAAGTTTGGCTATTTTGGTGGTATTGATGGATGGAGGGATACAAAGATGATAGAAGAAGTGTAGAAGAGAGTTCAGATCAGAATGCAACTTGATTTACAATTCAAAACTGGGTTATTCTCTTTGTCATACTCTGCTCAAATAATGACTTGATGCGGATCCGGTGGGGGTTATGAGCCATTGTTCCACTTGTCAGTTAGGAAGCACGACATGTTTGATCCCTATCAGTTTGACAGATACTTATCATTTTGTAAAAAGTATTATGATGTTAGGAATCATAAGCTTCACAGGATAATTTCAGGCAAAAGGCAAGTTTCAAAAGTCAGTCCTCTTGAGGATTCGCTTCGAATAAGGGGGATGTTATGATCAAAAATGCATAGCAAGATAGTTAGTTACATTTTTATTGACAAGAGTCAAAATTTCATCAGGTATCTGTTCAAAAATTTGAAAAATTTTATGATAAAGACAACTTATATGACAAGAGGGTGTATATGGAAGTGAAATACGTACCACCCACCCTCCACCCCGAACTTAGAGATTTGCTCGTCCTCGAGCAAACCCTAAATTCAAGATGGAGGGGAAGGGAAACACCAGGTATGACTGCCGAGAATGATTTCGTTCAGATCAGTGCCACTCCGATCTCGTGTCCTGAAAGAAAACTATCTCATAAGGCAAATTTTTATTTTAAGGAAAATTTAACTATAAGGTAAGAAACAAAATTTGAAAAGGAGAAATAAAATAGATTTATTGGTTGGGTTGCCTCCCGATAAGCGCCTTTGTTTTATGTCATTGGCTTGACGTGGATATTATCACCATGGTGGAGCTCTGGGTGGAGCTTGGTTAACATATGTTTTTGGTGCTTTCTTTTTCAGCCATTCATTGATCTTCTGTTTAATCTTAGCTTCTTGTATTCTTCCCCACACATAACGAGCAATGTCAGAGCATATAGGGAAACATCCTGGGTTATGTTGATTTGTTCTTTGTTGCTCTCTTTGAAGTGGAAAGTGGTTGTAGGTAGTCCGAACAGCATCTTTGATAAGGAAATTTTGTTGAGGTTTAGAAGGGAAATTTATTTGTTGATGCACCATCTCCTCATCGTAGAAATGTTGGTTGTTAACATCTATCAGATATGGATCCGAGGGATATGGTTCCTTGTAGAAACCATTATCCAGATCATGTTGCGGAGGGAAGGTAGAATTAGTAATCTCAATCTGTGGGGTTACTGGTTCACTCCAGGAGGTTGTTGTTTCTGGATGGGGAGGCTCATAGACACTTGAAAATAGTTTGGTATGTGCCATTATAAGGTTGAGAGGTGTCTCCTCTTTTTCACCAACATCTTCAATAATTTCTATAGGTTTGAGTTCTTCACAAGTATCTTCTTCTGTAGAGTTGAGAAGTTTGATGTAATTCTGTACTTGTTCATCGGTTTGTTCATCAACGGATGGGTTCGTTAGAGCAATTTCCAATGGATCGCACGACTCGTGGTATCCTTGAGTTAGTTGAGCCATTTGCTCAACACAATCTATCTGATAGATTTCCTCCTGTATACTTGGTCTTCTCATGCTTTCAAGAACTTTGAACTCCAGAGTTTCTTTACCTAACCTGAGCAGTAAGGTTCCTGCTTCAACATCAATAAGGGCTCTAGCAGTGGAGAGGAACAGACGACCGAAGATAAGAGGGTATTTGGTGTCTTCTTTTATGTCCATGATGACAAAATCACATGGAACATATGCGTCCTTGCCTACCTTGATCGGGATGTCTTCGAGAATTCCTAACGGTCTTTTTATCGAATTGTCCGCAAGTTGAATGGTCATAGCAGACGAAAGCAGTTCTGCGAACCCTAATCTCTTGCATAGACTCAGTGGCAAAATAGAAATACTTGCGCCAAGATCTGCCAATCCTTTCTTGCATGATGATTCACCAATGTGACATGAGATTCCGAAGGATCCTGGATCTTTTTGTTTCTTTGGCATCTTGCTTAGTATGATATCTAATGTGGTTGCAGCCAATTTTACAGTTTGATACTCTTCAGTGATGTACTTCTTGGTGAGTAGCGACTTTAGATACTTGGTCCAGGCTGGTATCTCATTAAGAGCATCTAGGAATGGTATATCAACATGGAGTTTATTCATAGCCTCTTTAAATTTGATGAATCTAGTATCAAGCTTGGTTTCCCTCATACGGGATGGGAAAGGAACACGAGGCTTATATACAGGAATATCTGGCTCTGGTGTCTCTACATCGTCATCGGCAACTTTTTCAGAACTTCCCTTATTAGTCTCGCTTTCCTTCGATTGCGATTCTGGTGCTGTCAAGTTTTGGTTTATCGTAGGTTCAATCTCGTCAGGAATAACCACAGTTGTCTTCGCTGGGGGATCTGAATAATCTTTCCCAGATCTAGTGGCGACCACCTTCAGTTGCTCAAGATGTTTCGGATTGTTCTCGGGTTGTCCGGCAAAGACTCCAGCTTGTGGCTTTATGCTAGCAGCAAGTTGAGCTAGTTGCATTTCAATAGCCTTTTGTTGGGCTTGTTGGTTGGCTATCATCGTTTGTTGTGTTTGCAACAACTTTTCAATGGTAGATAACTTGTCATCAGAAGGAATGGATCCTGCCTGACCCTGTTGCTGGTTCAAGTTCTGATACTGAGAGTTGTTCTGATAATTATTGTAGTTTCTATTCTGAAAGTTTCCTTTGAAGTTTCCTTGATTCCCAAAGTTCTGTTGTTGGTTAAACTGGTACCCAGGTGGGCCCCTTGGTTGATTGTTTGGACCAAATTGATGTGAGTTCATAGCTCCTGAAGGGTTTCCGTATTGGAAGCCTGGGTGATTCCTATTTCGATTTGGATTGTAATAGTTTTGTCCAGGGATGGTGTCGATAGCATTAAGATTCTCCATCTGGCAATTATCTCCTTGTCCACATGCATTACTTAGAACAACATCGTAGAGAACATTGCATGACAATGTGGAATGGTCAGTGCCCTTGCATGCTTCACAGAACAAAGAGGTAGACTTGACCTGCTCTGGTCGCCTAGTAGGAGAATGTCCTCTTCCAATCGCAGCAAGGGATGATTCTATGTGATCTTTCTTTGCAACTAAGACTTTCAAAGTTTCATCTATAGATTTGTATTCTGGAATAGCTTCAGCCATGGCTACCTTCAATACTCCTTTACCAACAGATCTACCCCAATTGGCTTGATTTTCTGCTCCCAGGGTGACTACTCTTCATGCGCTGTCATAACTTTGCCACATGAAGTTCCCTCCATACGAGGAGTCAAGGAACATCTTTACATCATCCTCCACACCCCTGTAGAATATCTCTATCAGCTGGTTCTTAGGGATTCCATGGTGTGGGCATTTGCGTAGGAGCTCCTTGTACCTATCCCAAGCTTCGGCAAGGGTTTCTCCTGGGACTTGAGTGAAATTTGGGATTCGTCCCCTGATTTCATATGTAAGAGATGGGGGGTAGAACTTTTCCAAAAAAACGTTTTGGAGCTGCTCCCAGGTGGTGATAGGTACTTCACTCTGCAGTGAATTGTACCAACTAATGGCTCTATCAGCTAGAGAGTACTTGAAAAGACGGAGTCGAATGGCATCATCTGAGACTCCATTTTGCTTTGTCATGGCACATAGGTCGATGAATCTGAGAAGATGGCCTTGGCTATCTTTAGCTTGTTTACCGTAGAAGTGGTTGTTTTGAAGCAAAGTTATCCAATGTGCTCTAATCTCAAAGTTGGCAGCTTCGATGGGAGGAGGCTGCACCGGATGATAGACATTTGTGGCCTTTGGGATAGAGAAATCTCTAAGATCTTTCTGAAGTTCTGCTGCTTGTGTTGCTGCCTGTGCTGCTAAGATCTCCTGTTGAACAGCAGCTCTAGCTTCTTGCATGAACCTCTCTCTTTGCACATTGATGGCTTGAGCCACTCTTTGGGTTACTTCTTCCTCTTGCGCCATCCTTGCTTGATTCTCTCAGATCTGACGATGGAAGGTTCTATCGATCTCAGGATCAAAGCTCACAGTCAGTGCGGGACTATCTGATCGGTGCATGCACTAAACGTTGAAGAGCACCTGAAAATTTGAGAAGATTTGAAATTGAGATCCACAAAATAGAATAACGGTCAAGTAGATGAGCAATAGTTTCAAAAAGAAAAGCAAAATCCTAGATTAGTCTTAAAAGAGCTAGATTTGACTGACTGATTCCGTTGTCCCCGACAACGGCGCCAGAATTTGATGTGGCTTTTTTAATGCACTAACAAATTCACTCGGAGTTTATATCCCGAGCTTTTACCAAAACCAAGTGCAACAAAACCACCCGCAAGCGGACGGGTCTTATCGCAGTATAGTTGAGGATCGAACCCAAAGGACAACGTTTTTAAGAATCTTTGTCAGTTAGATCTAGCTCAAGCAAAACTAATATTTAGAACAATTGGTTGATTTGGGTTTGATTAAACTAATTGCAAGAAAGTAAATGCTGAATTAAAAGATGGGTTTGGATCAATAATATGGGATCGTTGGGATGGTACCGGGTTTAACCACCGCTACCAACACAAACATACTCTTTTGCGACAATCCAGGCACAATATAACACTCCAAGTAGAGCTGCTGCAGAACCCCCCATACGGGAGTTAGGTCTGCGTAAGCATCACCATAGGCAGCTGATTTCTCTTCGCCATCCGGATCACATGTCTTACGGCTTTGAAGATACAGAAATCCACAGAGGTTGTGAACCCCCCATACGGGCGTTAGGTGCACAGAAGCGTCACCGGAGGCTAGATGGCTCGTCCCCTCGCGGATCATACACTTACGACCTCGATGAAATCCCATCCTATTTCTAGTTTGGGAGTCAGCTGCGTTAACCGATAAACAAGCGGGAAGGTTACATGCAAGGCAACATCGACGTTTAGCAAGACGATACAAAATCCAACTAAGGTTGTGAACCCCCTATACAGGCATTAGGCGCACAGAAGCGTCACCGAAGGCTAGATGGCTCGTCCCCTCGCGGATCACACACTTACGACCTCAAGGAATCCCCTTCCATTTCTGGTCGAGGAGTCAAACTCGCTAAAAGACGTTCGTACCCATGCATTGAAGTTATCGCAACATAGGGAGCACAAATATGAAAACAAGCATATAACCAACCCACAAGCTTAATGATAAACAACAAAATGAAGAGCTATATACATTGTCATGGAAAGTTTTAACAAAAGAACATGGTTTGCATGGGCAGCGGGGCTAGTCCCCGCACCCCAGCGAAAGAGGACTACTCGCTCATGATGCGAGATACAAGAAGGGTAGGAGAGAGAGATAGATCCGCCATGAGCTCGGTGCAGAGGGTGGACGCATCCTGGTGAAGAAGATGCGCTCCTTGCTCCATCTTCTCTCTCTTCTTGGCCACCTTGATCGCAACACTAGCAGTAGGTGGAGAGGAACTTGATCGGGGTGGTGCTCTGGCAGCCTATCGGCGTCCGGATCCGATGCCTTTGAAGTGACCCTTGAGGACCTATTTATAGGTTCAAGTTGAGCCCAAACGGTCTAGAGACCGTTTGGCCTCTCACGGTCTTGGGACCGCGATGCCTTCTCGCGGTCTTGGGACCGTGAGACCTTCTCGCGGTCTTGGGACCGCGAGGCTTTGACCTTCTCGCGATCTTGGGACCGTGAGACCTTCTCGCGGTCTTGGGACCGCGAGGCTTTGACCTTCTTGTGATCTTGGGACCGTGAGACCTTCTCGCGGTCTTGGGACCGTGAGACCTTCTCGCGGTCTTGGGACCGCGAGGCCTTGACCTTCTCACGGTCTTGGGACCGCGAGGCCCTCTCGCGGTCTTGGGACCGTGAGACCTTCTTGCGGTCTTGGGACCGCGAGGCCTTCTCGCGATCTTGGGACCACGAGGTCTTCTCACGGTCTTGGGACCGCGAGGCCTTCTCGGGAAACCGGTTTTGTTATTCGTTCTTCATGAATTCTGTCAAACGGTCTTGGGACCGTGTGGACTCAAACGGTCTTGAGACCGCAAGAATCCATACGGTCTTGAGGCCGTATACATGTAGTTACTTGATTTTCCTGCATTAAATGAAAGATATTCAGTTAAAATCTTTATTATTGAATCGCTAAGTAGTTTTGTGCATTATGATTCATATTAGGGTGAAAAGATGTGGAAAAGAGATGAATTTGTTTCAAATAGGGAATTGAATTACATGATGAGTATGCACTCATCACATAGATTGAGGAGTATTATTCGATACATGATCTGAAGTTAGTTGTTGTAGTTCATGCTTTTAAGTCATGGCATCATTATCTTTATGATGTGATAATAGATTATCACCCTAGAAAGGCGAATGTGGTGGTAGATGCCCTCAGCAGGAAGTCAAGTTCAACAACTGATGCATTCTCTATGGCATGTTTCAAGAGAGACCTGCTAGTAGAAATGTGGAAGTTGAACTTAGACTTAGGGGTGACAGAGCAAAGTGGGTTGATTGCATAGATGCAAGTCAAGCCTACTTTTTACGATCAAATCAAGGAACTTCAGCAGGGTGATAGTGAGTTACATCAAATCATGCATAATATGAAAAAGGGAAAGAGACCAGAGTTCAGGTTTTCAGATGATGGTGTGTTGTATTAGCATGACAGGTTGTGTGTATTTTGAGACAGTGATTTGGAAAAAAAGATTCTTCAGGAGTCACATGCATCGATGTATGCTATGCATCTAGGTAACACTAAGATGTACATGAATCTCAAGGAGTTGTATTGGTGGCCTGGTATGGAAAGAATGTAACCGAGTATGTGACTAGGTGCAGTGTGTGTCAGCAGGTTAAGACTGAGCACCAGAAACCTGTAGATACATTGCAATCTCTTCATATACCAGAGTGGAAATGGGAACATATCACAATGGATTTTGTGGTAGGGTTACCCAGGACACCTAGAGGTTATGACTCGATATGAATGATTGTGGATAGACTAATTTAGTCTGCTCACTTTCTTCATGTCAAGTCAACCTTTGATGTTCCGAAGTTGGCTAAGATATATGTGGATGAGATAGTCAGGTTGCATGGTATCCCAATTTTAATTATATCTAATAAGGATCCTAAGTTCACATCCAAGTTTTGGAATCAGTTGTATCGTGCTTCGGGCACAAAGTTAAGATTCAGTACAGTCCTTCACCCATAGACAGAGGGTTAGTCATAGAGGACCATTCAGACTCTTGAGGACATGTTGTGAGTATGTGTCTTGCATTTCAGTGGAAGTTGGGAAGAACACTTGAGCCTTATAGAGTTTGCATACAATAATAGTCACCATTCCAGTCTTGGTATGGCCATGTATGAAGCTCTTGTTGGTATGTATGCCCATAGAGCAAGTCATGTGATGATTGTAATGGGATACTATGTAAATGATTTGAATAATAATAAAGGCAATTTCCGATCTATATGTTTAAAATGTTTCTGAGATGATGGTGTAACATTATAGATGTCTAAAGAATTGTTTTACTCAATGACGTATGCTTTTGGGTTGAGGACCTAAACGATGAGATCATACGAATGATAAGAGTATACATTCTTGTTTAGTCCCTAGTCGGTTGTTATTGTGGAAATAACCATAGACACCAATTACACTAAAGACTAGATTGTGTGTTGGTTGATGACAGAATCTCATTAGTCATGATATAGTGATATCAAACCAAGCACATAGGTACTTGTTAGAGAACAAGGTACCGGACAGACCCACCGTGAGAGTGACACATGGAACCATGATTCGGTAGTCACAGTCAGCTCTCACAGTGATGGTGGTGAGTGTGATTCTTAGACCTAAAATCACTACACTCAACACATGTGGTTGGGCACACTTTGACATCATCAAACACAGCCCTGAAACATGGGTTGTTATAAAGGTGATGATTGGGTGGCTTTGACACATGGGGCTTTTGTGGGGTGAGTGATAGATATGGGATTTGTCCCTCCTGAGGGAGTTTGATATCCATGGCCACCTGATGAGTAGGATTGAGAAAGGCATGCGCATGCACATGTGAATCAATATGTGATATTGATGTCACACACATCTCATCAATCTGCGCTGAGATCAAGGAAATGAATGAACATTGACAGGATGATTGTTCCATGCCTCGAGTTCATTCAGGATATCAGTGACAAAGGAATTATACATTCACTGTAACACCATTCATAGATTGTAGGATTGAAAGTTGTTCTCCAACTTTCTATTTCACTTGGGTAGCACTGATGTGTGACTAGGCACCGCTCTTTGCTTGTGAAGTCATAAATTTTATGGACTTTCACTGCCAACATGAAATGGACCTATAGGGTCACACACATAGGATTTAACCTGGAATAGGAGTTTGTCCACAAATGATGTTTAGATTGATTACTAAAGGAGTTTAGTAGTTCAATTAAACACTTAATCAATTGATAGCTCAGTATCATAGTGTTCAAGGTGTTGGACTGATTGATTAGAGTATCAGATTGATTAGAACTGCAATTGACTTATTCTGCACAGTCTGCACTCCCAACTGATCGGCTCATATGATAAACTGATCGGCTGAGCTTGGTGAACCGATCGGCTCAACTGGTGAGTCGATCGACTCATGACCAGAGTGAAACGATCGGTTTAAGGGTTGAACCGATCGGCTCAACTGGTGCAACCGAGCGAGTTGGGAAAATAAGATTGGTGAGAAATTATTTTCATTTCGCTTATCCAATTCGATTGGAACAAGGAAACAAAATAGGAATGTCAATTTGAGTTGAACCAGGATCACAAACCGATCGACTGGAGTGTCCAATCGATCGTCTCATGGATCCAAACGATCGACTGGTGTGACCAACCGATCGGCTGGATGGTCCAGACAATCGTTTCAGAGTTGAAACGATCAGTTCAGCTGACGCAGTTTGTCAGATTTTGTGGAAATCTCGAACCCTTCTACTCCTGCTTTAGTCCCGCATTTCCTGGGATAGAGAACCATGTCCCATGACCCTCCTATATATATAGGGGTATTGGGGGATTATCAAGGTACAACTCAGTGCAACCAGTTGCTCTGTAAAGTTGTCGTTCTCTCTGGTTTTGGTAACCGAGAGAGCCTGAGCAAGTGCTACCCGATAAGGGAGGCACAGCAAGGGAAAGACAACTGTAGAAAGCGATTGGTAGCAGGAGAGTGTGTCGGTGACTAGTACGCCGACAGGAGGGTGCGAATCCTTCTGATTCCTTGTGGGACAAGGAGATCGGAGTTCCAGGTAGTCTGTGTGGATGACTACAGAGGCGGGAGACCTCTATCGCTCGGAGGACAACTGTCAATCCTGACAGTCCCGGTGAGACCAGGAGTCTTCAGTTCCGGTGTGACCAGGAGCTGTACAGACACCGTCTAAGACCGGAGGTGAAGACCGCGCAAGGCGCGAGGTACTGTCGCCGAGCGAGCCTCGGGACAAGGTATGCATCCACAAACCTTCTTTCCTATTATATAGACGTTGACGCGATTCCTTTGCTCTAGGTTTTGGTGAGATTTTTTTTTGTTTCCGCTACCTCTCTGCCTCCCGTAAAACCCAACAGCTCTGTATGGTAGAAAGTGTAGATCACCCATATGTTGGAATGAGGTAGGTGAAAAGTAGATTTTTTGGACCAAAGATAGTGGACCCAGAACCTGCACAGCTCAGATCAGATGTGATCTATGTTGAAGGACCAGTACATATAATTGCTCGAAGGATCAAGAAGTTTAAGAATCACAAGATACCATTAGTGAAAGTTTTGTGGAGGAACCATAACCTAGAGGAAGATACATGGGAGCTTGAGTCAGAGATTCGTAACAAGTTTCCTTTTCTCTTTTAGGAATTTCCGGGACAAAATTCTTATAAGGGAGGGAGATTGTTATGACCCATAATTAAGTTAACTAATAAATACCTTGATTAGCATGAAACACCTTGATTAGTGCTAAGTATTTTGTTAAACAACATGGTTAATCAAGATAAGCTACGTCATGAATCAATAGTTGAGATTGAATCATCTGAGGTAAATAATGACAATTTCAGTGTTAATTGTTGAGTTAAGTTAAATGCCAAGATGCAATCGGTGCTTTGACTAGTTGTGACAAGATACTAATTGTGATTTCTTACTTTGAGGTTGTAGTGGATTCTGTGATTGAAGTTTTGCAAAAATAATTACTTCAATCGGACAATCGAGGTGAGAGATATGGCATTTTCAAGACCTAGGGACCTAAGTTGCAAATTTTCCAAATACTTTGCTTTATAATTTCGTTTTTTTTTCTTTTTTTTCCTTCTCTCACTTATCTGCCTTCTTCTTCAAATGACGGATAGAACAGGAACCGACTGAGCGCCCCGACCAGCTAAGAAGGAGACGTGAGCAATTAGGGTTGTCTTGGGCGAGCCATCTTGGCGCCCTGTTCCCCTTCTCCTTCTTCTTCCCTTCCTCTTCCTCCTTTCTCCTTTGCCCTAGCCGCGGCCCTACCAAGCAGCTGAGCTTCTAGGGTGCCACCCAATAGGGGCCACCCAAGCTGCAGCTACGGCGCCAGCTAGAGGTGGAATAAGGGGTGGTGCGACCTAGGGCTTGAGAGAGAGAGCGAGAGAGCTCCGTCCATCTCCGACCTCCTTCCTCCACCCTTCATCCTCCTCTACTTCACCTCATCCGCACCCCACCAGGTTGTGCGGCACCCCAAATGGGACCTGCAGATGCGCCTGATCAGCAGTAGCAAAAGAGAGCTTGGGCGCGGTGTTTTGGGGCCCAAAGCTCTGTGGAGCAGGTCGCCCACTTCCTCTACTCTTTCCTATACATTTTCCCCCTCCATCCACGACCAGCAACCCATCCGAGGTCCATCTTCAACCTGTAGGTGAGAAGAATGGATGCTTGCAGCAGCACATCTAAGCCAGGGGCAATTTTGCCCGAGAAACACCACAAAAATGGCGCCAATAGCTTTGACCAAGGGTCTAGAACTCGATTCTGTTGCCAATTTGCCCGCGAGCAGCACCCAACCAAGGTCCCTCTTCAACCTGTACATGAACCATGGCTGTGTTAAGGTGGAAGATGACCTGCTGACGCCCGGAAATAGGCGTCTACACACGTTTCCAGTTGTATTCTGACGTTTCAAACCCAGGTGAGTAGGATCTCACTCATTTATCGCTTTTAACTCTTTTGGTTGAATCGGCGTTATTCGTGGGTAAAATCGTGTACCCAGGTGTCGGGCAGTACCGACACCGCTCGATTTCTGAATTTACACGTTTTAGTTATTAATGTTGGCACGGCGCTAAATAGTTGACTAATAGGTGCGACGTGAATTGGCAAAATTACAAGATTGATCAAAACTTAATTTATTCGGTTAAATTGTTAAACAGCATCATACGATCAAAACTGGGAAGTTCGGGTACAAGCCCGGACTGAATTTTTATAAATTAAATGATGCATGATTTCAAAGAAATGATGACGATGTGAAAAATTTCAAAGAAAACCTAGATGCACGTTCTAGGTCATATTTAATTTAAATGATTTAATATTTTCTCAAATTGACACGCTTCTCAAAAATATCAGTAGAAATTCCTAATTATTAATAATAATTCATGTTATGATACGTAAGTAACTCTTAATTGAGTTATGTGATGCACAAACCATGATTAGAGTTAATGTGCACGTTCTTCGAGAAATTCTAGATAATTGATAAATACTACGGATGATTTCTTATATATGAAGTTAATTACTCTTATCAGTGCAATAAAATGTTCAATTGCATGAATTCAGTATGTATGTGCCAATTTGACATGAGTTTGGGTTATTTATGAATTTTAAATCTGCCTGCATGCTTGATATAAGAATTTCTCAGTATTTATAGTGATTTTGAGTATACTGTTCTGACAGTTCTAGAATGATATCATATTGTGATTTGAACTGCAATCAAATAGATGAGGTAACTGAAACCCTAAGGGTAGGGTGTTGCCATGTGATAAGTGAATGAGGCAAATGAAACCCTAAGGATAGGGTGTTGCCATGTGATAAGTGAATGAGGTAACTGAAACCCTAAGGATAGGGTGTTCAATGAATCAAGTATTTTGATATCAAAATTCTCAGTATGAGATGTGGTGATGCATAATAGTTCAATTGCATGATTTTAGTGTATAAAGTGCTAAATTGACATGCATTCTATTATTTAAGAATTTTAGTCTGCCTGCATGCATATTAATATTGATTTCTCAGTAAATTACAAGTGGACATGAAAATAGATTATTGAAGAACTTGAAATCTGCCTGTATGCTTATTATGTTGAATCTATTGGTATTTGCAATACCTAAGTATACAGCTTGTCAAGTTTGAAATGATATTCATGTTGTGTTATAAGCTTTGATTAAATTGATGAGATATCATAGAGATACCCAAATCAAGTATAAATGAGAAAGAGATACAATGGAAATACCAGAGTCGAGTATAAGTAAGATAAAGGTACAACCTAGTATGGGTTTTCTAGAAAATAATAAAATATTAGAATAAGGGCCCTGACACCGTAGAACTACTTTGTGAGGTCTGCGCCTTAGGGGTGAAACGGCTCAACCCTGGGGATATGCCCAGGTAGTCGGAGACTCGTGTCCAACACTTATCGAATGTCTCGGTGACACGAGGTCTGAGAGGTAGGGTCCCGAATCAACCCTGGGGATACGCCCAGGTGGTCGGAGACTCGAGGTAGTGTCCCAGCTCAACCCTGGGGATACACCCAGGTGGTCGGAGACGTCCCGGCTCAACCCTGGGGATACGCCCAGGTGCTCGGAGACGTCCCGGCTCAACCCTGGGGATACGCCCAGGTGGTCAGAGACTTAGAGACCCTCCGCATGTGTACTCAGCCAGAGGAGGAGTCTAGCGTGCACCCATTTGCGAGTGTCGCGAGGCCAGAGAGCATGTGGGTCCTACAGCAGACCAGGACGGAAAGTCAGACTTAGCATTTCTCGGGTGTGTCGCTAAGTCTTATACGGTGGGATCGTAGTTCGCTACGAGTCTTCATATGTAGAGTACACTGCATATGATCAGGGCATAAGATAAAATATGTTCATATAGGTTCACAGAGTTTTTATAAGTTAAAGAGTTAGAAAGGTTTTGAGTTCATATTTGCATCAATTGTTCTTTAAATAAAATGTTAATATTCCCTATTATTTAATTGTATCAATAGCTTTGCAGTAATTGTTACTTGATGAAATGTTGACATCTTATGTTATTTAAATTAAACTACTTAGACCTGCTCTGTGTAGTATTTCTTGTATATTAATCTGAATAATAAAAATAAAATGAGTTATCTGTGATGGTTGGATGAAATTCTACTCACTGAGATAGTAGCTCACCAACCTACTAAAACATTTTTCAGGTCAACTTCAGCACAAGGAAGGGTGAAGGATCATATCACCCGAATACATAGAAGGTAGTTATTTTTTAGCTAGAGGTCTCTTGATCCTTTCCCCTTGGTCCTTGGGACATGGTGTGGTAGAGAGAGAGAGAATGTAAAGTAGTTTGTAGTTGGTTTTCAATTTACTGTTGTACTATATATTTTGCAAGTAATATGTAATAAGTTGATTAAACTCTGAGATATCTTTTAAGATTTAGAGACAATATGTTTGCTTCCACAGTTATCAAGGTTTCAACTTATCTTAAGTTAAAATATTTTCTCTCAAAGCAAAAATTTAAGTGATCAAAAAAAAAGTTAACAGTGGTTTATCGAGTGTGGCTCCTCAGATCTTCGGGGTCATTAGAGATGGCTTGGAGGTCGGGGCATCACAATCACCCTGTATTAGGGTTTCACATAGCATTACCATATATTAGGGTTTCACACAACATCACCCTGTGTTAGGGTTTCACATAGCATTACCTTGTGTTAGGGTTTCACATAGCATTACTCTGTGTTAGGGTTTCACATAGAATTACCATGTATTAGGGTTTCACACAGCATCACCCTGTATTAGGGTTTCACATAGCATTACCCTCAATTAGGGTTTCACATAGCATCACCCTGTATTAGGGTTTCACACAGCATCACCCTGTATTAGGGTTTCACATAGCATTACCATGTATTAGGGTTTAACACAGCATCACCCTGTATTAGGGTTTCACATAGCATTACCCTGTATTAGGGCTTCACATAGCATTACCCTATATTAGGATTTCACACAGCATCACCCTATATTAGGGTTTCACATAGCATTACCATGTATTAGGGTTTCACATACCATTACCTTGTATTAGGGTTTCACACAGCATCACCCTTTATTAGGGTTTAAGGCTCATCAACTTTCTCGGTTAGGGTTTCATGATCTCATTATCATTGATCAAACCCTAATTACATATTTTATTCATAGTGAAAGTATTGAAGATCAATCATCACATGATTATTATTCATATATGAGTTTCTCTCTCTCATCCAATTTAGGGTGTTTAATTTCTTCAAGCTTGATTAGATTGAATCAGCCCTGAATTCAAATACATACACTTAGGGTTAGAATAGTATATTGAGTCATTGCTTCCATAAGCATGAAAGTTAACACTTCCAAGGGTACCAATCGTCTAAGTATACTAAGGATTCAACCATTGTACTTATCTTTGATAATCATCATTATCAATCATGGAATCAATCAATCTTTCATCACTTTAAGTCTTCAATCAATTTTGTATATGTTGAACCTCCATTCGATTCTGACCTTTAAATCTCCAAAAGGTTTGAAGTCAATTGCCCTCCAAATGGTTTTGAAACAGTTTGGGAATCTAGGGTTAAGAGCATTTTCTCTCCAAATGGTTTGAAATTGTTTGGGCACTCAACATTAGAAACTATTTGAAAAATTCACCACTAAGATCGATTGGACAAACCAATAGTTAAGACCGTTTGAAAATTGAAACCATTTGGTCATTCAAACGGTTTTGAAATCGTTTGATTCCAAACGGTTTCAAGACCGTTTGGACTCAAACGGGCTCAAGACCGTTTGGTCCAAAACATCTTGAAACTGAATGAATTATAATGGAGTTTTCATCAACCAATCGATTTAGGGTTACAAACAATGAACCATCCATCAATAGGACCTTCAACTAACAACCCTTGGATTTCCATTCATCATCATAGCCCTTGACCACCATACGGTATCCAAACAATTTTGAGACCGTTTGGTCATCAATCGGTCCTAAGACCGTTTGGGCCAATCAACCCTTTATTTGATTCAGTTCAATTAGGGATTCAACACTAAACCCGATTAGGGTTTGCAATTGGTGGAACATTCACAATTGTAACCATTAAGATCAAATTGATTGTAACCAATGGATCAACCTTCAACTATATCATCACTTGTACTCCAAACGGTCTAGGATCGTTTGATCCCAAATGGCCTTGAGACCGTTTGAGTCCAAACGGTCTTGTGACCATTTGGTCTCAAACGATCTTGAGACTGTTTGGTTTCAAGTCCTTTGAAACCGTTTGCTTTAGATATTATTGAGGTGTGTGCTCGAGATGATGTCATCATCATCAAACTACGTTCCTTCAAAACTTGATGTGATTTTCATGGTGATTTCATCAATCACCCAAATAAAATTTTGAGAATAAAGAAAGAATTAATAATTGATAAAGATATGAAATCAATAATAACATTCAAGGGTTCAAGTTATATAACTCACCTTCAAAGTTGAATCCAAACTTCAGCCGTCACGTCCTAAATGGTGAATGAAGCTCCCTCAACTTCACAAGGCTCGTCCTCAAGTCTTTGGGTGAAAAGAATGGCTAAGATTGAAGATTGAGTGAAGAAAAGAAGAAATCAAGCATTGATTTTCAATTTCCACCATGAAATCAAGGTGAAAGAAGACCATGTAGCTTACCTACAGGTTGGGGATCATCCTCCTCCTTCTCGTAAGCTCCCTTGGTTGTTGGTTTAGCAAAGAGTGAAATAAGGGTCGAAAAATCCTTTCATTTGAGTTGTAAATGGTGTTTTTATAAAGAAATTCAATGAGAGAGAAAGTAATAATTAATTCCTTTATTTTCTTTAATTGATGCCACATATCCCCCTCAACTCCTTTCCCACGAAGCCATCTTTTTCCCCTTTGAAATCATCTTCATTGTCTATGAATTAAAGGAAAAGAAATTAAGCATGTTAATCAATATAATATTAATATCCATAAGTTAGTGGATATTTTCTTTTCTTTTACTAATGTGAGTGGACTCTCCACTCACTTAGATATTTTCGTGGACTTTGCAAGGAACAAGGACGTCCACTCTTATACAAACTCAACCATCCCATTTTTGGTTGAAGGGCACTTCCATTAATATATTTATTTTTGCGTTAAATTGAATTAGGGTTTCAATTATGCTTAAATTTTGATTATTTTAATATTAAGATTCTCTTTCCTCCAAAGTGACTCAAATGAGATGCCCCTCTCATTTTATTTTCTCTACATGATGAAAAACAACATGAGGGACTCTCTAGAAGTGATATTTTGCATATTGAACCCTAGGTTTTGGGTAAATTACACATTACCCCAAAACTAGGTTTTAATGCACAAACATTGCTTAACAAGTTCTTTCTTGCTACTCAGGCTTCTACAAGCCATACCACTGCATAATTTTCATTTTCATAATGCTTCAATACTTGAGGAACATTTTATCATGTAACATTTGTAAGTTATCCCCTCAACTTGGGTAATTTGCACTTTAGTCCAAAATAGGCAAAACATTGTTTCAACATTATTCAAAAAGGCCTAAAATTGAAACATAAGTTCCTCTTCAGTCTTAATCACTTTTCAAAAGATAAGAGCAAGCATATAATTGACTTTATTAAGAGAAACATCTAGGATTAAGGCATAACCCAGGTCAGGTATATTACACAAAGAATAAAACACTAATGGTATATAGGCAAGTAGTAAAGACAAAATTATTGGAATATAGGCGTCATGAAATTCAACATAGAAGATTCCTAATTAAAATAAAGGTAGTCATTCATGTGAGTTAGGGGAAGCACACGGAGAACAAAAACATAGTGTAGTGCTCCTTTTCTTAGGTATTGTATATACTAGCATGGGGTCTTTTCTAATATGTTGTTGATAAATCTGGTAATGCAAGTCAATGTGCTACATGACCCTATTAGATAGATCTGATAGAAAAATAAATAGATCTTTGTACAGCCCAAAATGGCACATTTTTAGGCCCTTAGGCTGATGAATGTAGGAGGTGTGGGGGGAGAAACCTCGTGGTATGGATTAGGTCAAGCCTAAACAAATCAAGTCAAAAATCCAAAACAATGATATGTTGTAACAGTGTTGTCTTCATGACAGGATCTAGTGTCTGCTTGTGATTTCCTGTAAAGGCCAAGATGATGACTTGCTTCATTGTTTCTTGAAGTAATGCAATGATAGCAGCGATGATTAGAGAGGTTAGGATCATGATGTATTTGAAAAGGCAAACCCTTTTGCACCCTCAAAGTTAGGGCAAAAAAAAAGAATCGCCAGTTTGTTGAAAGTCAAGGATAGTGATGCCTGGAAACCATAGAAGACACGGGTCGCTCATGAAGTTCCATGTAGAGAAGTGGTGATATCCACAAATCATCTAGCTTTTCAACCCTTGGCATGGTGACCAACTTTGGGAAGAAGTCACATGTTGTAGAAATTCATCTATCTATGGGTATTGTAGGGCCCATGAAGGCTGAAGCTATGCCACATGTCAACCTTGATAGAGTATGCACATATGTGTATTCAAATAAAACAGAAAGAAAATAAAAAAATTATAAGGTGTTGATTGCGTAGAATTTTAATGGCACAACTAGTAGTATTAACGACCAAACAAGTTGGTCATGGGAGAGGACTAGACCTGAGATATGATGTTAATATAGCTCATTGTGACCTAGACATATGTGGATAGGTGGTATTATGGTTGGTAATGTCTATTTTTTAAAAGAAATTAAGAGGAAGAAATAAGAAGACCATGGAGATCAATGGGAGGCCAAGCTAAGAAGATATAGTGGCCTACAACATACGAAGGCTCTCTCTTGTTCTCCCTAGTATTAGGATTAATACCTTGATATCACGTGGAATATAAGATGGAGGTTAATGAGATAATTCTTATTGATAGATGGTAAAGTCTCCTCCAATATATTATAGGAGGTAAGTATAAGAAAACAAACCTAATTGTAATTGATAAGACAATTAGGCTCAGATACAATAATAACTAGAGCTCTAAAATGTAAATGCATTCAAATATGATAAACAAGTGTAAGAAAAAAGTAAGACGTGTTATATATAAGAAAAAAAATACATATATTCACATAAATTTCATATAAGAACACAGAAAATAGGGTGTGAGTGTGTATTTATAAACCCACATAAATACAAATAATATATATATATATATATATATATATATATATATATATGTGTGTGTGTGTGTGTATACATGTATATATATATATATATGTTTTTGTGTGTATGTGTATATAGACATGCGCGCGCACACACACACACACATATATATATTGTGTGTGTGTTTATTATCATGTTTGTATTTTTTTTTTGTCACTATCTATGATGTGTCTTATTTTTATCAATAATGTGTTTATGTTATCCAATGTTAAGTTAT
Source organism: Alisma plantago-aquatica (assembly GCA_963693085.1). Lineage (NCBI taxonomy): Eukaryota > Viridiplantae > Streptophyta > Magnoliopsida > Alismatales > Alismataceae > Alisma > Alisma plantago-aquatica. Next base: position 1,066,472,622 of record OY856412.1, read on the forward strand.
CTCACATCTTTACTTTGATTACAATGTATTTGTAGATTAGTATTACATAAACAAATAATTTGAAATAATGTTTATCATGACATCTATGTTGTTAGCATTACTTATACGTTATAATGACATTTCTTGCAAGTACCTTGCTATAGTACAATGAATTGACTGGTATACATAGATGACGATTCATACAAACTATGTTGTAATAGTGTTTTCTTGATGGCAGGCTCTAGTGTTTGCTTCTAATTTCATCTCAAGGTCAGGATGACTATTTGCTTCATCATTTCTTGATGTAAGGTGATGATAGCAATGATGATCAGAAAGGTCAGGTATTTGAGAAGGAAAGCCCCTTTGCATCCTCAAAGTTAAGGCAACAAAAGAATCATCAATTTTGTTGAAAGTCATGACTAGTGACGCGTGGAAACCATAGTCAAAGTAGTTTCACACAAGAATCACCAACACCAATGTGTCATAGTTGGTATAGGAGCACTGGTATAGGAATTAAAGCTATAGTAGGTGGGCATGTGTTTGAGGTACACTGCTACAGAAAAGATGCACCACAACAAGTTTCAACAATAACAACAATAAAAAGATGAATATGTAACAACTAATAACATGGTTGAATGGCATGGCATCTTCTCTCATCCATCTCGTCTCTTACTTTTCATTTTTCCTTATTATCCCCCTCATGTCAATTACATAAAGGATAATTAGAGTGGATGAGGTCATGGGGTGGAAAGTCATAGACATTGGCAGAGCAACGGATATATGATGCATGACACAAAAATGAAGCAATATCAATATAAAGGAACAATAGGGAGAACAAAGTGCTATCAGCATATATACGCATGGTAGGAATAATAAACATTACTGATATGTAGGTATTGTAGCAAAAGTAAAATATAGTGTATCTCTAATTCAAACAAAGTCACTTAGTCATGTGGATTAGGGAAACCATGTGGAAAGTAACAAAAAAAATTTGATTCCCCTTCCTTTTTGTGATTTATATACTTTCACAAGGTCTTTTTTTCATATATCACTGATATATTTGATAATGTGAGTTGACGTGATGCATGCCCAATTAGATAAAAATGGGAAAAAATATAAATAGATGCTTGTGTGACATGAAACATCAAATTTTTATGGCCCTTAGGCTCACAAATGTAGGGGGGTTCGACAGAACCCCTGTGGTAAGAATTAGGTCAAAAGCCTAAACAAATCAGGTCAGAATTCCAAAACCAAGTTTTGTTGCAACATTGGTGTCTTCATGGTAGGTCTTAGTGTTTGTCTGTGATTTCCTTTCAAGGTCAGGATGACGACTTGCTTACTCATTTCCTAACGTAAGGTAATGATAGTGGTGATGATCAAAGATGTCTAGATTATAATGAATCAGAGAAGGCAAGCCCTGCTACACCCTCAAAGTTGAGGCTACAAAAGTATTGCCATTTTTTTTCAAAGCCATGGCCACTGATGCATGGAAACCATGGATGACATGTCTAGTTTGGGTGGTCTGGAGGTCATCAATTGATGGGCCAGGTGAAGCTTCTCTAGGGTTAGCGAGCTACAGGGCACATGGGTCCCCTGTGAAGTTCCATGCGGAGAAGTGGTGACATCCACAAAATCATCTAGCTTTTTAACCCTTAGCGTTGTAACCAACTTTGGGAAGAAGTCACCTACTGCATAAATTCATTTTCCTATGGGTATTGTAGGGCCCATCAAGATATACCACCTTCCAATCTTGATGGAGTATGCACATATGCGTCTCTCAAATGAAATAGAAAGAAAATCATACATTATAAGGTGTTGATTGTCTATAATTCCAATAGCACTATCAGCGGTGGTGACGATCAAATAGATTGGTCATGTGAGAGGACCAGATCTGAGGTATGAGGTTATTAGAGCTTTGTTGTACCTTGGCATGTGTGGATATGAGGGATTTTGGTTGGTGATTGCTAAATTATTTTTATAAAATAAGAGGAAGAAATAAGATGACCATGAAGGCCAGGATGATGTCTGATGGACGATCAAGCTAACAAGAGACGATGGCCTCAGATAGGTGTAGGATCCCTCTTTTTCTCCCTAGGGTTGGGATCAATACTTGGGTAGCATGTGTAAAATTAGATGAAGGTTAATGGGATATTCTTATTGATAGACGGAAAGCACCCCTCCTATATATATATGATAGGAGGTAAGTACAAGGAAGCAAACTTAATTGTAACGGGCCAAGATGATTAGGACCATATACATTATGAGTTAATATCTAACTCATAAATGCATTCATATCTCTTTAAACGAGTGTCAGAAAAAAAATACACTAGATTTATATAGAAACATAGTACACATATTAACTTAAAATACATAAAAGAACACAACAAATAGGGTGTGTCTATGTATATATCTATAAACACACAAAAATACAATTAAATAATAAATATAATATATACATATATAAAGACATAAATAAACACATATCGCATATAATTAATGAATAATCTTAATAAATATATAAAATAGTACAATTTGCAATACACAAAATACACATAAAGAAACACATCTAATACAACTAAAAACACATAAAATAGTTACACCAACATAAAACCAAGAATTTAATATATAATATATAACAAATAAGTTAAAACACATCCACAACCACACACACACATGTGTGTGTATCAGTTGTCACCTTCATTTACCACCCTCCCAGGCATTCGGCCTCCACCATGGGCGTGGGAGTGGGGGGAGCAATCTTTCTCTCTTAATCCCCCCACCCCCCCACACACACACAGATATATATATATATATATATATATATATATATATATATATATATATATATATATATATATATATATATATATATATATATATATATATGTATATATAAGCTTGTGTGTGTTTGTGTATTAATCTCGTGTTTTTATTAGTTCTTATGCCAATATCTATGACATGTTCTATTTTATCAATAATATATTATTGTTATCAAATATTTAACCTCACGTCTCTACTTTTATTAGTCCTGTTTTGTAGATTAGTACTACATGAAAAGTCGCTTGAAGTAATGTTTATCATGACATTTATGCTATTAGCATTACTTATACGATGTAATTACATTTCTTGCATGTACCTTACATAGATATTACTATGGATTTCTAGTGTTACATATATGGTGACTCATACAGACTATGGCATCACTCTAATGTTTTGAAATATGTAAGATCAATAGGAAACAAATATTTCATTTAGCTATGCATCTTTTGTTTGTCGAAAAGCAAAATTCAATCTTTCCTGTGGTGGATTGTATCTGTAAGCAAAACATCTACAGTGAATTGGATCTGAAGGACTAATTTGTAGGTGAGTAAAGGAGGGGCACATAGGTGGGAGTGATGTCTCAATTTTCATTATATATTTTAGAAATGAAAAAGGGGATAGAGACCCAATCTTGAGTGGTTATTAAAATGTAGAGATGTTATGGGATCTTACCTAGCCCCGTGGTAGAATTAGGTTGATTTAGGTGTCTGTTTTGACCCTGCCTCCCGGTAACCCCCAATTAAGGGAGACCGAAAGGTCAAAGCCGTTATCCAATAACCTGGATCAAAGGTTCGACAAATAATCAATAACAGTTATCAAATTTTACCAACTAAACTGAAAACTTGTACAAATTAAAACTTTGCATACCTTTTTCAAATCTGGGATAACTACTTCTATCCGCATCAGGAGTCTGCTCTAACTAATCCTCCTTTGTACTTTAACTCTTATTAAATTTCACATATGCCACTTTACTGTTTGTCCTTTTTAATCTTGTACCTAAAATGTCGACAAATAAAACGTCGGTCAGCATATCAGAATATGCTGGTATGTGGGGACAACCAAAATTTTTACAAATATGGATAACAATCTAATTATCACAATCAAGTTAATTAACAAGCCAATTTATGATTTTCAATATGACATTCTCCACCGCTTTTGCCCTAACCCTGGCATACCCCCTTTCGGGTTTCACTTTTGCCATTGACTTAAGGCCACCTTCTCAATCCCGAGCTTGGTGCCTGGTGTCACCACTCATGGTGCCCTCTAGTCATGCAATATCATAGGCCACCTTCTCAATCCCAAGCTTGGTGCCTGGGGTCACCACTCTTGGTGCCCATGGGTCTTCCCTCCTGGGCTTGACCTCTTTACATCATCCATCGGGGTGGCATGTAGGTGCGAGAATACATACTTATAATATAATTGTGATAATCGTAGTGACTTTATAATTTTGCAAGTATGAACATCCAACTGTTTAGATTGCATTCAGTGCGAGGAAACATTCGGAAAACCCTCAAGAAACTAATATGATTAACCATAATTAACCACATACCTATTAGGCTGATTTGAGATAGAATAGTCCAATCAAGCAAGTACAACAATCCTAAAATTACATTCAATTCCTTTTTATCAAAATCTATCCAAACCATCTTGCTACTTATGGTTTCTATTCCTTTTTAGGGTTTCTTACTCCTTTTAGGGTTTACTTGGCAATTAGGATTTTACTTCATCTTATTCTTTTAAACCCTAATTTTCTCATCTATCCTTCACGAAAGTTATTAAGGTTACCTTTTACAAACGCATAATCTTAATTCCATATTAAAGCACAATTAACCATCAATTAAGTCCATTAAGCCTCTTTTTCATTAAAGATATCATTTTTATCCTTTTAATCCATGACAAAGTCATTATGCTCATTTATCCTCAATTTTCGTTGTTCATTATGATCTAATTCACATATGAACGTTATTTATCATTAATTCTACCTTTAGCCATCAGAAAAACCCTAATTATCATATTAAGGATATTTATCCACAATTAAGAACTTTTATACTCGAAATAGATTAGAATAATCATATCTTAGCTTTATTCATGATTTTGAATAATTAAAGCCATTAAGAGTAGCATTTACCAATATTAGGGTTTCAATGCCCATTAAAGTATATTCATGCACATGAAACTCTAAATTAAACCAATTACGTGCGAAATTCATCTTTTTCGATCTTAATGTATCTATTTATGATGAATAGGTTAATATCAACTTTAATTATCCATTAGACCCAACTAATCACATTAATCATATCAAAATAGGGTTTCTTAATCATTATTACATTAAAGTTAATAATTCCATTACTTTTCGAATTTCAATCAGAATTAGGCTTCAAATATATTTTTATTGCATTCCTTGAATTTCTCTGATCAAAAAGCACTACTTATTCATATTTTTTGACCGAAGGATCTATTTTTAATGATTTATATAAGATTCAGCCTTTTTATTGAATATTGTCCAGAGAGGCGAGTTACCTTTTTCATTTCGGTAAAATTGGAGCCGTCGGATCCTCGATCATCTTTGATCGAGTGAGATCGTACGGCTTGTGATGTTTTCTCCCACTAGCAGCTAGTTTGCAGTCGCGGAAGACCAGGGCCGTTGATCTGTGCCCTTGGTCCATGATGGATCTCGGTCGAAGGGCTGCTGCTCTTCGTCCCCTGCTTGACCCAACAAAAGGCAACGTGGCGGCGCCGCATGGATAGCTCACCAGAGTAGGTGCAATCCACAAATCCAGGGCCCGAGAGAACAACCCAAGTGGATGATTGTGTTCGCAAAGGTTTGAGGAGTCTATAGGTGTGCTATTTATAGGCTTTAGGGGGCTCTTCTAGGGTTCCCCCATCTTGTCTCCACACCTACTTTCTGCCCAATTGGGCGTTCTTTCTAGAAAACTCAAAACACCCTAAAAGATGGGTTAGATGGGTGCAGAATCATCTCACATCTATGAGGAAAAATTGAGGGAAATATCCCTCTGTTCTCATGGTTCATTCCTTCTCAGACTCAAGGAAGGCGATGCACAGCTGGCGTCGGATCTCAATTCGATGGTTGGCATTGCCCCTACTATTTCCATTTAAATTAGAAAAATGTGACATTTATTATAATCCCAACACTTTAGGAAATCTTGTAAAATCCATAACTCCCAAATCGAGTGTAACATCCCTGACCTGGGTTATGCTTTAACCCTAGGTGTTTTAATAAATAAAGATGATTATATGCTTAATATTATCTTGTGAAAAGTAATTAGGGCTCATGAGGAACTTATGTTTCAATTTTGGTCCTGTTTGAACATTATTGAAGCAATGTTTGCTTATTTTGGACTAAAGTGCAAATTACCCAAGTTGAGGGGTTAAATTGCAAATGTTGCATGATAAGATGTTCCTCTGATTTTGATACATCATAATAAGGAATATGATGTAGTGGTATGGTTTTCACAAGCTTGGGCACTAAGATTAAGCTTGTAAAGCAATCCTTGTGCATTATAACCTAGTTTTGGCATAATGTGCAATTTACCCAAAACCTAGGGTTAAATATAAAAATTACCACTTTAATAAGGTCCCTAATGTTACTTGGAATCATGTAGAGCAAATAAAATGAGAGGGGCACCTCATTTGAATTAAGTTGGAGGAGAGAGAATCTTGATATTAAAATAATCAAGATTTAATCCTAATTGAAACCCTAAATCAATTTATGGCAAAAATGAATGTATTAATTAAAGGGAATTCAATTAAAATGGTTGGATTCAGATATGTGTGGATGATCTAAAATTCTTACAAAGGCACGAGCATATCCTAAGGAGGTGAAATTCCACTCACCATTATTATAAGAAAAAGAATTTCCACTCAAATATGGATATTCTTATTATAAGGGTTAAGGTGCTTAATTTATTTTCCCTTAATTCATGGATAATGGAAGGGATCTCGGTGGGGATAGAGATGCCCTTGTATGCAAGAAACCAAGGGGGAAGTGGTGGCAACAATTTTGGAATTAATAGACTTTTATAAAAGATTTTCTCTCTCATCAATTTTCTTATAAAAGTACCCTTTCCAAGCCAAAACAAAGGCTTTTTCGGATTTCTTTCTTTCCCCTTGCTTGGAAAACGACCAAGGAGCTGTGGAGGATCAGGAGGACGACCCCCAACCTGTTGGTAAGGTTCTTGACCTCCTTTCACCTTGAATCCATGGTGAAAATCGAAAATCAATACATAAATTCTTCATATCCCGATCCCCTCTTCAATTCTAACCAATTCTTTTCACTCAAAGCTTGAGGACGACCCTTTTAATAGTGAAAGGAGTTTCATCCACCATTTTTGACATGAGCTTGAAGCTTTGGAGCTCAATTGGAGGTGGGTTATATAACTTGAACCCTATTTCATTGTTATTGAATTCAATTACTCAATACAAAATGTTCAATTGATTTATTTGCAACTCATTTGATTGATTGGTAAAATCACCATGGAAATTACAGTAAGATTCAAAGGTTTGAAGCTTGGGTATGATGATGTCATCCCAAGGACACACCTCAAATAATATCTTAGTCAAACAGTTTCAATTGTGGAGACCATTCGGTTTCAATGAGGTTGGCAAATGGTTTCACTAAACCTTTTGAAACCAAACGGTTTCAAACCATTTGTAAGGGTTGAACATTTGATAATTTTGAAGAAAATAATGTGGGTTGATGACCCATAAAATTTTATTGGATAATTCCAAAGGGTTCATGAGTTGAAGGCTCATCAATTAGAAAACTCTAATTGAATTTAGTGTTGAAATTCCAATTGGTCGATTTGGATTTTTGGGTTGATTAGACCAAACGGTTTCAAAACCATTTGGGATCACCCAAACGGTCTCAAGACCATTTGGGGGTCACCCAAGACCATTTGGAGGTCTAGGTTTGAGTATGTTTAAGTGTTTAAAGATCCAAAGATATGGTATGAACCCTAATCGGCTAAGTGCTGATTTTGCAAGTGATTGAGATGATGTTTTGGGTTGATTGACCCAAACGGTTTCAAAACCATTTGGGGATCACCCAAACGGTCTCAAGACCGTTTTAGGTCATCCAGGACCGTTTGAGGTCAGGTCATATCATGTGAAGATGATGGATCATTGATTTCAATTGATTTGGTTCCACAATGTCAACCATTGATGGATCCTCGATTCCAAACCCTAAGTGATGGTTTCTTGATTATAAAATCTAGTTCAATTGGGTTTGAAACCCTAAATTGAAGGTCTAATTTAATGGTAATTCTTTGGTCCAATTGATGTATACTTTAGTGGTTCAATTTATAATTGGTCCATGGATTGAAACATTGAGTCGATTAAGTGTTGAAGTACCTTTTTGGTCCATGCGGTTTTGAGAAGGTTTGGACCAAACGGTCTCAAGACCGTTTGGATCCAAACGGTCTCAAGACCGTTTAAGTCCAAACGGTCTTAAGACCATTTGGGACCAAATAGTCTTAAGACCGTTTGGGACCAAACAATCTCAAACCGTTTGGTGACCCAAAATGCAAACAGTTTCAACATCTATTTTGTTCAATTGGTTTCAAGCATAATTTGTTCAAATGGTTTTCAACCAATTGGTTTATGAGAACCAAGATCATTGAGGGTCTAAGTAATAAACTTTGTGAAGATCAACATGGTTAATCCATTTGAATATCTCAAGTAATTGAAGGTCCAATATGGTGAACCTATTTAGATACTTAATGCATTTGAAGATTTCAATGGTTAACCTAATTGGTCACTTTGTGGAATTGAAAGTTTAATTGGTCAATTCTTTTGAATTCCTTATATAATTGATGGTTTAATTGATTAGACCATTTGGACATCTAATATGATCAAAGGTCAATCAGCTATGTGATTATTAAAGATGTAGACCCATAATGATTGTGAAGGTTAATCCTAGCTATGTGTACTCAAGTGAAGAGTTGACCTAGATTAATCTTGGAGAAGTTAAAATCCTAAAGAGGATGAGAGAGAGAAAGAGATAAATGAATGCTTATATAAATAAGCCCTAATTCTCTCATTATGAGTAAACTATGTGATAAGGGTTCGATCCATAATAATGAGATCATGAAACCCTAATCAATGAGCCCTAACCCTAATTTAGAGTAATACTAAGTGAAACCCTAATTGGGATGAATAGTGAACCCTAATTGTGGGTTATTGAATGTAGACCCTTTTCTGAAGTGAAATTGATGTGTGAAACCCTAATTAGGGCAAAGCTATGTGTGAAATGCTAATTAGGGCAAAGCTATGTGTGAAACCCTAATCTAGGGTAAAGCTGAGTGTTATCATAAATCTAGGGTGATGATGTAACCCTAACTTAGTATAACAATGAAGGAAACCCTAATTTAATGGGAATTGTATATCCTAACCCTAATTTGGGTATGAGGTAAGAGAAACCTTACTTGGATGTGAATAGAAATCCTTAATCCCTAAAATGGGGTATGGTGCAATGAAACCCTAATATACGGTAGTGCCACTAATCCTATGTGAAGACCTAGCATTGGGTGATGAGTTGTGAAATCTTAATTTCACATAATACTAGGTGAAACCCTGATATAGAAGGATGATCATATGAAACTCTATTGAAGAATAATACTATGTGAAATCCATAAATGTATGGAATATTCTATGTGAATCCTCAAATTATAAATATGGAGAATACTATTCCTAATAATGGAATAGTGATTAATGTTATGACAAATGTAACACCTAGAGAGGTTGATAATGAATATCCTTATATTAATAGTTCCTACTCAAGGATGAGTCCATAGTATTGGCAACAGTTGTATAATCTAAGTGAGTGACTAATGACCAATACTTTACATCATAAATGTGATGAACTGGTGCATAAAGTATTAGGATGGGGAATACCCTAATACAAGCTAAGTGTATGAGCTCAAGTAAGATAAAGCTATTGAGGGAAGTGATACATCAAGATATGATAGATATCACATCCAACAGCCCAATACTGGTATACCTTGATGTGTTATAAGTCCAATATAATTGGACGAATGACACATGAGAAGTGTCATGTTAATGGTTACATTGAGATGTAATGCACTCTGTTGAAATGCCTTATGAGAAGGTTGATCCAAACCTATAAACTATGATCTAATCATATTCTGGCAAAGATGAGAAAGAAACTCATGCTACGTGTTGATAATTCATTTAATGATGAATGATGAGAATAAAGAGTATGATTGAATACTTATGATTATTCATATTGATTCCTTGCTATGTGAACCCTAATACAGAGCAATGCTATGTGAAACTCTATTACAAGTCAATGCTATGTGATCCCTAATACAAGGTAATTCTATGTGAAATCCTATGACAAGTTAATGCTATCTGAACCCTAATACAGGGTATTACTATGTGAAATTCTAACACAGGGTAGTCCTATGTGAAGCTCAAATACAGACTAATGGGTTATGAATGTAATAAGATAACCCTCGTATTGCATGATATTGATATGTAATTGTGTCATGATTACTAATCATGCAGATATGTTGAGAAGATGAGCATATCCAGGTATGGGCTATGATGTTCTGTACATTGAAAATGTTCTATAGGCTTTATAATCCTTCATATTCTTTGTGTAGTAAAAATCATTGAACTTTGTGTACTATGTGCAATACATTATGTAGCAAGAATCAAGATATCCTTGGTCAGATGATCTGAAGGTATTAAGTTACCTAATAAGTGGTAATAGTATCCTATAGTGAGTTATGGGTTCAAATACCCAAATGCTATAATCATGATGATGAACCTGTTAATAAATGGAATTGTGCTTGGTGAGTTGAGGGACTAAGATCCCAACACTTTGTGAAAAGAGTATGGCTACAGGCCATGACTCCACAATGACAATGCCAGGCATTAGATATATGATCTAAGCCTGAAGAGAGTTAATTTTGTGGTAATGTTTCTATAGTGAATAAATGTTATACATGTTCTTCATATTCCTTAATGGATAAGTGACATGTTACTCTATCAAGTTATAGTTGCAATACTTTTGATAAGAATAATGTTCTAATCTATTAGACATTGAATTAACTGCTCAAACAATTATAAATCCCACGTTCATTTTCACCTTATTAAGTTGCAATAATAATGTTTCTGGCAGAGAGTTATATCTCTCGTTGGGGCAATTTACAATTGTCTCACCCCCGTGGGAACCACATTTTTAGGTGGACGCGGACGAGGAGGCAGGAACCCTTCAGTAGGTGAAGGACAGCTATAGCAGCAGTAGAGACAGCAGTGAAGTCTCAGGTGGAGACACTGGCAGTTATGCCTTGTATAGATGTAGATAGAGTCATATGTGTCGTCTCTGTACTCTCAGGTCCTCAGAGTAGTAGTTAGTTCTTTTGAGATTTTGGCTCAGTGCCTCGAGATTTTATACTGTCTGTGTTTAGTTTACCTGAGTAGTTGATGCTTGTAATTCTCAAAAAGAGATGATACATGACATGTGCCTTTAAACCAGAATGTAAATGTGTTACTTTGGTTCTATGTGAGAAAGTTTTCCTTTGATGGATCTTTCGATAAAAAGGTTTTAATTTTTAGTGATATTTAGTAATATGTTTCTTAGTGAATGCTTCCGCATTAGTTAATTATGTTTTTATGAGTTGTATGCCACAATTAAGTGGTATCAGAGCTCTAGGTTCGCTGAGTCTATAGAAACATAGGACTAAGGTTGTAGAGTCTGTTCTAAGTGTCTTCCAGTTTATCTGATAGTATCTTCTGCTCACATAGGAGAAGAAGAACTTGAAAATGACTGGAGAACACGAGGAACACATTGCTAAGGTCAATGTTGTTGCACCAGGAGAGGGTGCATGGGACCAGGCAAGAGGAGAACAAGTGCCTAAGACTTCCCACCCTGACCTAATCAGGATAGAGAATCCTATGTTTATGCTCTTGAAGGGCAGGTTAGGACAATAGTAATGCATATAGAAGACTGAATACTAGCATTACAACCTAGGCTACCAGTCCTTAATGCAGAAATGTTGGGCTTTGAAAGGATTCCTGAGTGACATGGTCATGTTGGAACAATGGAAATGTGGAAAAGGTTAACATATGACAAGAAAGTAGACTCTGGCATAAGTTTAGACAAATAGTACATCTGTGATGGTAGTGCCCAAAGAGGGGCAATAAGTTGAGATTTAAGGTAAGGTCTCTATAATTTTAGAGACATTTTCCTAGTTACTCTAAAAAGCCAAAGTTTTTGGTGTCACCAGTGCAATAAATGCCTAGTGCACCAGGGCAGTAGCCATTAAGTAAAGGCAAAAGCAGCAACATGAAATCACTAGACACTATGTGTTGAGTCAATCTAAAGTGGTAGATAACTGTGAGGGGTAATAGTCAAATGAAATATATTCATTCTGATACTTCATTTCATGATTCTATGTGTTAAAGATATGAAAGTAGTTGTTTTTGAATTCCTTTGACTAGTCTTATAGAGACACAAGGGAGATGAGAACTTATATCTTACTCAGTGTTCCTTAAATGTTTTATAATCTCCCTTATCTGTGTGTTGAAAGATAAGATATAGAAATGATGCCTGGAGAAAATCTAGGAAATGGAAAATCATGTGTGTATAATGATATGAAAAGTGAGGAATATGATAGCAAATAAAGTGCATACTACCTAATCTCAATACTTATATACCCTGGCCAGGTATATGATTATTGAAGATAAGGCAAGTATGAAACTCTTAGATTGTTATCTTTTTTATTACTCTGATCAAGTAGTCATTCTGAAACAATCTAGAGAGTATAATGTAATTAAAAAGGAAAAGCTATGTGAACATTCCCAACTAAAAGGAAAAGCTATGTGAACATTCCCAACTAAAAGAAGAGCTATGTGAACATTCTCAACAAAAAGGAAAAGCTATGTGAACATTCCCAACTAAAAGAAGAGCTATATGAACATTCTCAACAAAAAGGAAAAGCTATGTGAACATTCCCAACTAAAAGAAGAGCTATGTGAACATTCCCAACAAAAAGGAAAAGTTATGTGAACATTCCCAACTAAAAGAAGAGCTATGTGAACATTCTCAACAAAAAGGAAAAGCTATGTGAACATTCCCAACTAAAAGAAGAGCTATGTGAAAATTCTCAACAAAAAGGAAAAGCTATGTGAACATTCCCAACTAAAAGAAGAGCTATGTGAACATTCTCAACAAAAAGGAAAAGTTATGTGAACATTCCCAACTAAAAGAAGAGCTATGTGAACATTCCCAACAAAAAGGAAAAGCTATGTGAACATTCCCAACTAAAAGAAGAGCTATGTGAACATTCTCAACAAAAAGGAAAAGCTATGTGAACATTCCCAACTAAAAGAAGAGCTATGTGAACATTCTCAACAAAAAGGAAAAGCTATGTCAACATTCCCAACTAAAATAAGAGCTATGTGAACATTCCCAACAAAAAGGAAAAGCTATGTGAACATTCCCAGCTAAAAGAAGAGCTATGTGAACATTCTCAACAAAAAGGAAAAGCTATGTGAACATTCCCAACTAAAAGAAGATCTATGTGAACATTCTCAACAAAAAGGAAAAGCTATGTGAACATTCCCAACTAAAATAAGAGCTATGTGAACATTCTCAATAAAAAGGAAAAGCTATTTGAACATTCCCAACTAAAAGAAGAGCTATGTGAACATTCCCAACAAAAAGGAAAAGCTATGTGAACATTCCCAACAAAAAGGAAAAGCTAAGTGAACATTTCCAATTACATAGAGTTTGCTAAGTGAACTTTCCTAAATATATACAATATCTTCTTCTGGCTACATCTATCCACTGCAGACTACAAAGCACAATATAAAGAGGGCTCATCGCCCTTAGTTCCTCCACCTAATTCACAGTGGGTTCAATAGCCCTATGATCTCAACTTTAGTGGTGAATCTCCCAATCCCAAACATGATCGAGGTATGTGCCATGTCCTCATCAACTCCCAGAGCTCTCAACACATAGGAGTGAGCACAAGAGTTGCAGCCTATCCTATTGGTAACTCATGTAGAGTTCATGTATGGTTAGTATTGGTTGGTGAATCCCCTGGATCAAAACATATTGGCATTCCTTCTCATAATCGATACGTTATGTACTTTTGTATATTGTGGTTCTCAAGCGCCATCAAGTTGATGGTAGCATACACTTTGTGCGAACCACCATGGATACCAATAAAGAAACATACAAGTTTTGAGATATATCTCACGAAAGAAACAAGAAAACATAGTTTCTCCTACTCATAACTTACTTATTCCATAAGCTTTCTTCTCGCAGTGCATTTACGAAAAGCTCCTACCTATACATGATGATCTCTATAGCACATAAAAATGTAGTTAAGGATTAACATTGCTGGAAAACAAGTGACAGAAGCATTAAGAGGACTCAAAATACTCGATGAGAATTTGAGAGATCCAAATTATCCCAAATTATACCTGTTGTGTCAAAAAAATTGCCCCCTCTGAAGATACTAAATAGAATGTGGGGTCCAATTGCTTCCAGAAAATGTTGGGGCCAGTAGATCCTGAAAATTTGCAATAATAAGTTACACTGTTGATGAGATGATCTTTACCAACATTTTTTCCTAAGAAGTACATACGTGTAGCCAATGCCAATTTTGCAGCAGCCAGTAGCTCCTCACAGTCATCACTTTTTTCTACTAAAAAATGTGCACCTGAATAAAGTTAGCAATAAAGTATTGGAAACCTAGAAGACATTGAACAAGAACGGCCATACAGATACATGTAATCTCCATGGTTTCATTGTTGGGCACAGGTCTCTGGTGTCAGATTGGCTTGCGTTCCTGTATCTTTTTGTTTGGTGGTCGACCAGGTTTATTGCACGATTTCATCAATGGCATTAAGGAAAATGATTCAGAAGAACTTTGACACTTAAGAGACCAGTAAATTTACAAAAAACTGAATGAACTCTTAAGAGTGTCACCTTTCAACCCGTTCGCACTCAAGATTTAAATTCTTGGTTTGTTTTACAGCATCGGAGTGGTCGCGATTCTCAATCGCAGTAGGAAACATAGAGGAGAGGAGCACACAAGTTGCACAACTCAGTAACTGAAAGTAGAGATAGCTCAAAGTGACTTGGAAAACATAATCAATGGTGTGGAAAAGCTTACACCTACCTGCAAAATTGAAATATTTGATTCATGACTATAACAACAGCTTCGTGAGAGGAAGTAGTAGTCCACATCAACATCTTCAAGTCATAACAGTCTTCATAGAGGCTTTTGAGTTGATCACTTTGAATGAGCCAGTAGCTACTACGTTTCCCCCTTGTAACCTTGTTCATAAGGATAAAAAATAAAGATAGAATATAGATCAATAAGAAGGGTATTTGAGCCAAAAGTTAACACCTTAATTATGTATTTGATCACTCTGCTTGCAGCCTGGAAGTCAATCAATGAGGCTCTTTTCACTTATATCCTGTAACATCCCTGACCTGGGTTATGAATTAACCCTAGATGTTTTGCCTAATAAGGTTGAGTAGATTCTTAATCTTATCTTGGAAAAAGTAATTAGGGCTCATGAGAAACTTATGTTTCAATTTTGGTCCTGTTTGAACAATGTTGAAGCAATGTTTGCTTATTTTGGACTAAAATGCAAATTTCCCAAGTTGAGGGGTTAAATTGCAATTGTTGCATGATAAGATATTCCTTTGATTTTGAGACATCATAATAATGAATACGGTGTAGTGGTATGGTTTTCACAAGCTTGGGCATCAAGTTTAAGCTTGTAAAGCAATCCTTGTGCATTAAAACCTAGTTTTGGTGTAAAGTGCAATTTACCCAAAACCTATGGTTCAATATGCAAATTACCACTTCAATAAGGTCCTTAATGTTTCTTGGAATCATGTAGAGCAAATAAAATGAGAGGGGTGCCTCATTTGAATTAAGTTGGAGGAGAGAGAATCTTGATATTAAAATAATCAAGATTTAATCTTAAGTGAAACACTAATTCAATTTAGGGCAAAAATGAATGTATTAATTAAAGGGCCTTCAACCAAAATGTTAATTGGTTTATTTTGAATAAGGATGGAAGTTATTTTTCCAAGATAAGGAACGAAAATATCTAAAGGAGGTGAAACTCCACTCACCTTATTATAAAGGAAAGTAATTTCCACTCACATATGGGATATTAATATAATAAGCATTAAGGTGCTTAATTTGTTTTTCTTTAAATCTCGAATAATTGAGAGGAATATGAGGCAATGAAGATAGCCTCATATCCAAGGAGTTGAGGGGGAAGAGGCGGCATCATGTTTGGGATTAAATGCATTTTAATAAGGCATTTTCTCTCTCATCAATTTCCTTATAAAAGTGCCCTTTCCAAGCCAAAACAAAGGCTTTTTCGGATTTCTTTCTTTACCCTTTCTTGGAAAATGACCAAGGAGCTAGGTAGGAGCAGTAGTACGGTCCCCAACATGTTGGTAATCCCTTGACCTTCGTTCTCCTTGATTCCATGGTGGAAATCAAAAATAAATCATTGATTTCTTCTTATTTCGATCTCCTCTTCAACCCTAGCCAACTTTTACAACCTAAAGCTTGAGGAAGAGCCTAAGGGGAGTTTCAAGAGCTTCATACACCATTTATGGCATGAGTTTGGAACTTTGGAGCTCAATTGGAGTCGTGTTTTATAACTTGAACCCTTTTTACATTGTTATTCAACCATTAATCTTACAATTTCATTGATTCCTTCATTATCTTGATTAATTGCTGGTTGAAATTGATTAATTCATGAAATCTGAAGTTGTTAGAACTTCAGGGATGAAGGTAGATGATGATGACATCATCTTGAATACTTTTCTCAAAGAAATCATGGTTCATACGGTTTAGAGTTGATTGCTCATGCGGTTTCACCAAACCGTTTGAGAGCAAACGGTTTGAAACCATTTGGGAGAAAACGGTTTGAAACCATTTGGGAGAAAACGGTTTCAAAACCATTTGAGGGAGTTGACAAAGTGTTTACCATTTGAGATTCCTATTCCTAATTATGTTGGTTAATGACTCACCAAATTTTATGGGTTAACTCCAAAAGAATCGTGAGTTGAAGTCTAATCAATTAGGGAAACCTAATTGGATTAAGTGCTGATTTTTCAGCTTGAGTAATTCAACTTTTTGGGCAAACGGTTTCAAAACCATTTGAGATGTTTGACCAAGAGTTTAACGTTTGAGATTCCTGCTCATAATTATGTTGTTTGATAACCCTCCAAATTTTAGGGATTAACTCCAAAGGAATCGTGAGTTGAAGGCTAATCAATTAGGTAAACCTAATTGAATTAAGTGCTGATTTTCAATCTGATTTAACTTGACTTTTTGGGCAAACGGTTTCAAAACCATTTGAGTGAGTTGACCAAGTGTTGAACATTTGATATTCATGTTCATAATTATGTTGGTTAATTACTCACCAAATTTGATGGATTAACTCCCAAATAATCATGAGTTGAAGGCTAATCAATTAGGCAAACCCTGTTTGAAATTAGTGCTGAAATTTCAATGAGATGATTTGAGATTTTGGGTTGATTAGCCCAAACGGTTTCAAAATCATTTGGGGATCACCCAAACGGCTTAAAAACCGTTTGGGGGTCACCCTAGACCGTTTGGAGGTCTAGGGTCAAGTATGGATATGTGTTTGAAGATCCAAAGATGGGATAAGAACCCTAATCGGCTAAATGCTGATTTTGCAAGTGATTGAGATGATGTTTTGGGTTGATTAGCCCAAACGGTTTCAAAACCATTTGGGGATCACCTAAACGGTTTCCAAACCGTTTTGGGATCACCCAAGACCATTAGGAGGTCTGGGGTTAAGTATATTTGACCAAGTGAAGGTCCAAATGTACCAAATCATATTGCAATTAAGTGCTGATTTGTTGATCAACTCGATAGACCAATCCTTGATGAAATTTCACTAGAATCCAAGGTTTGGATGAGCCAAACGGTTTAAAAACCATTTGGAGATAATACAAACATTTTCAAAACCGTTTGGTGGTCACCCAAGACCGTTTGAAGGTCTAGGGTTGAGTATGGTTAGGTGTTTGAAGGTCTAAAGGTACCAAGTTGATTTGCAATCAAATGCTGATTTGGTGATCAATCCAATGATCCAAACTCTAATTGTTGACTTGTATTATGATGTGGATTTGGGAAAACGGTCTCAAGACCGTTTGGAGGTCATTCAAACGACCTCAAGACCGTTTGGGGTCAGGTCATGCTCAATTTGGATGATGGTTCAATAGTTTCAAAGTAACCAATCTTGCATTGATTAGTGTTGTTCGATCATCGATTTCAAACCCTAATTTAATTGAATCAAACCCTAATTGATGACCAATTGAGGGTCAATTGAGGGTCAAATTAGTTTAAGTTTGACCTATTAAACTCAATTAAAGTATGAGCATAGTTCCAATTGATGATTGGTTCCATGAATTCAATGATTGAAGGAATCAACATTGGAAACCCTAATTCAATTGGATACCTTATGTAATGGAGGTCCAATGTGATTGAATATTTGAGAATTAAGATTATGAATGTTCTATTGATCCAATGATGATTAGTAATGATAATCAATGAAGGTACAAAGGTTGAAACCCTAATAGTACCTAAGTGATTAGTACCAATTAAGGGATGAACTCTTAATTGCTTATAGGATCAATAACTTGATACACTATGTTAATCATAGTTGTATGTACTTGATTGAAGGGTTGATGTGACCTAATCAAGTTGAAAGGATGAAAGATTAGAATTCATATATAAATATGAATCATGTAGTGATCTTCTGTAGCACGACCATGCAAGGTAGCACGGCCGTGGTAGCTTTACTTTGCACGACCGTGCAAGGTAGCACGACCATTGTGGCTTCCCTTTGCACGGCCGTTCTTGGTTGCATGGCCATGGTGCTCTATGCTTGACTTGGAACTGATTTGTAAGTGACCTATCATGGCCATTTTGTTAGTTCCTAACTAAAGGATGAGTCCATAGTATTGGAAATGGTTGTATTTTCTAAATAGATGAATCATGACCAATACATTGCATGATGAATGTGATGATCTAGTGCATAAGTATTAGGATGGGAAATACCCTAATACAAGCTAAGGGAATAAACTCAAGTAAGATGAAGATGTTGAGGGAAGTGATACATCAATATATGATAGATATCATATCCAACACCCCAAATACTGGTATACCTTGTTGTGTTATAAATCCAATATAATTGGATGAATGATACATGAGATGTGTGATGGAAATTCTAATCTTGGTAAAGGAATAAGGGTGATACCCTTAAATTAATAGTACATTTGTTTCTACATGGTGTTGATAGATAATTGATGTACTGCTATCATATGTTCTCACCATGCAGGTATCATGAGGTGATGGGCATAGCCAGGTATGAGCTATGATATGTTATTAATTTGAATTTGTTTATTGGGCCTTGTGTGCAATAATATACTTTGTTGCCTGGTAAGAGGTAGTAAGAGAGTTAATAAGCCGCAAGTATCATACTTATCTTGGTCAGATGACCTAAAGGTGTTAGTTACCTGAGAATGTAGTAACAATGCTCAGGTGATGAGCTAAGGGTTTAAATACCCAGAATCACATGGTTATGGTATTGAGATTGTGAAAGGATGAGAATTCCCAGTGGTGAATTGAGGAATTAAGATTCCAACACTTTATGAAAAGAGTATGGCTACGGACCATGACTCCACAATGATAATGCCAGGCTTTAGATATATGATCTAAGCCTGAAGAGAGTTAATGCAGTGGTAATGATTCTATAGTTTGAATATATGTTATACATGTTCTTCATATTCATTAAAGGATAAGTGACATGTTGATTCTATCAAGTTATAGTTGCAATGCTTCTGATATAGAATAATGTTCTAATCTATTAGACATTAAAATATCTACTGTCAAATAAATATGATTCCTCTGTTCATATTTATCTTCTTAGGTTGCAATAATAATGTTACTGGCAGAGAGTTATAACTCTCACTGGGGCAATTTTTATAATTGTCTCACCCCCGTGGGAACTACATTTTTAGGTGGTCGCAGACAAGGAGACAGAAATCCTTCAGTAAGGGAAGGACAGCAACAACAACAGCAGGGACAACAATAAAGTCTCAGGTGGAGATATTGGTTGTTATGCCTAGTATAGATGTAGATAGAGTCCTATGTCTCCTCTCTGTACTCTCAGGTCCTCGGAGTTTTAGTTAGTGTTTTAATGAATCGATCTGAGATTTTGGCTTGATGCACTCGAAGCTATATGCTGTCTATATTTTATGTTGGAGATAGCTGATGTTGTAAATCTCGAGAAGAGATAGTACAAGACATGTACTTTGAAACAGAATGTAAATGTTATACTTTGGCTCTTGAAGAAAAAGATTTCCAATGTGTAGATCTCTTTGTAAAAAGTTTTAATTTTTAGTGATTTTCGCTAATCCGCTGCTTGATGAACGCTTCCACATTAGTTAGTTATGGTTTTATGAGTTGTATGCCACAATTTAGTGGTATCAGAGCTCTAGGTTGGCTGAGTCTACAGAGACATAGGACTAAGGTTGTAGAGTTTGTTCTAAGTGTCTTCCAGTTTATTTGATAGTATATTCTGCTCACATAGGAGAAGAAGAACTTGAAATTGACTGGAGAACACGAGGAACACATTGCTAAGGGCAATGTTGTTGCACCAGAAGTGGGTGCATGGGACCAGGCAAGAGGAAAATAAGTGCCTGAGAATTTCCATCTTGACCTAGTCAGGATAGAGAATCCTATGTTATGCTCTTGAAGAGCAGAATAAGACAACTATAATGCATATAGAAGACTGGATACTAATATCATAACCTAATTTACCAGTCTTTAATGCATAAACTTTGGGCTTTGAAAGGATTCCTGAGTAATATGATCATGTTAGAACAGTGGAAATGTGGAAAAGATTAACATATGGAAAGAAAGTAGACTCTGTCATAAGTTTAGACAAACAGTACATTTGTGATGGTAGTGCCCAAGGAGGGGCCATAAGCTATGAATTAAGGTAAGGTCTCTACAATTTAGAGACATTTGTCTGGATATTCATAAAAAGCCAAAGTTTTTGGTGTCACCAGTGCAATAAATGCCTAGTGCACCAGGGAAGTAGCCACTAAGTAAAGGCAAAAGCAGTAACATGAAGATAATTGGACACTATGTGTTGAAATCAACCTAATGTGGTAGATGACCTTGAGGGGTAATACTTAGATGAAATATATTCATCCTGATACTTCATTACATGTTTCTATGTGTTAAAGATATGAAAATAGTTGTTTTTGAATTCTTTTGACTAGTCCTATAAGGACACAAGGGAGGTGAGAACTTATATCTTACTCAGTTTTTCTTAAAATGTTTTATAATCTCCCTTATCTATGTATTGAAAGATGAGATTTAGAAGTGATGCCTGAAGAAAATTCAAGAATGGAAAATCCTGTGTGTATAATGATATGAAAAGTGAGGAATATGATAGTAAATAAAGTGCATACTACCTAATCTCAATACTTGTATACCCTGGCCAGGTATACGATTATTGTAGATTAAGCAAGTATGAAACTCTCATATTGTTATCTTTTTTATTACTCTGATCAAGTAATCATTCTGAAACAATCCAGAGAGTATATTGAAATTAAATAAGAAGAGCTAAGTGAAATTTGTCTAAATGAATATACTCAGTGAATATACTCAGTGAACATACTTAGTGAACATACTTAGTGAACATACTCAGTGAACATACTTAGTGAACATACTCAGTGAACATACTCAGTGAACATACTCAGTGAACATACTTAGTGAACATACTTAGTGAACATACTATACTCAGTGAACATACTCAGTGAACATACTCAGTGAACATACTCAGTGAACATACTCAGTGAACATACTCAGTGAACATACTCAGTGAACATACTCAGTGAACATACTCAGTGAACATACTCAGTGAACATACTCAGTGAACATACTCAGTGAATATACTCAGCGAACATACTCAGTGAACATACTCAGTGAACATACTTAGTGAACATACTCAGTGAACATACTCAGTGAACATACTCAGTGAACATACTTAGTGAACATACTCAGTGAACATACTTAGTGAACATACTCAGTGAACATACTCAGTGAACATACTCAGTGAACATACTCAGTGAAACTTCTCAGTGAATTTTCCCAAATAAATAAAGGATTGTTGAATGAATTATCTCTGTTAGATATATATATGTTTCCCTTTTTGTAAATATTATTGGATGATGATAGAAGTATGATCTTTTATGCCCTTTCCTTTCAATAATATGGATATTATATGTTATGGGTTTATGCTTTGCATAAACATGACATGGACATGTTACGTGAAGACTTAATGATATGATATATGTCTTCTTTTATCTAGGATTTTGGGGACGAAATCCTTGTCAGGGGTTTATAATTTGTAACATCCCTGACCTGGGTTATAAATTAACCCTAGATGTTTTGCATAATAAGGTTGAGTAGATTCTTAATATTATCTTGGGAAAAGTAATTAGGGCTCATGAGAAACTTATGTTTCAATTTTGGTCATGTTTGAACAATGTTGAAGCAATGTTTGCTTATTTTGGACTAAAATGCAAATTACCCAAGTTGAGGGGTTAAATTGCAAATTTTGCATGATAAGATATTCCTTTGATGTTGATACATCATAAGAATGAATATGATGTAGTGGTATGGTTTTCACAAGCTTGGGCATCAAGTTTAAGCTTGTAAAGCAATCTTTGTGCATTAAAACCTAGTTTTGGTGTAAAGTACAATTTACCCAAAACCTATGGTTCAATATACAAATTACCAATTCAATAAGGTCCTTAATGTTTCTTTTCATCATGTAGAGTAAATAAAATGAAAGGTGTGCCTCATTTGAATTAAGTTGGAGGAGAGAGAATCTTGATATTAAAATAATCAAGATTTAATCTTAAGTGAAACCCTAATTCAATTTAGGGCAAAAATGAATGTATTAATTAAAGGGCCTTCAACCAAAATGTTAATTGGTTGATTTTGAATAAGTGTGGACGTTCTTTTTCCAAGATAAGGAACGAAAATATCTAAAGGAGGTGAAACTCCACTCACCTTATTATAAAGGAAAGTAATTTCCACTCACATATGGGATATTAATATAATAAGCATTAAGGTGCTTAATTTGTTTTTCTTTAAATCATGGATAATTGAGATGAATATGAGGAAATGAAGATATCCTCGTATCCAAGGAGTTGAGGGGGAAGAGTTGGCATCATTTTTGGGATTAAATGCATTTTAATAAGGCATTTTCTCTCTCATCAATTTCCTTATAAAAGTGCCCTTTCCAAGCCAAAACAAAGGCTTTTTCGGATTTCTTTCTTTACCCTTTCTTGGAAAATGACCAAGGAGCTAGGGAGGAGCAGGAGGACTACCCCCAAACTGTTGGTAAGCCCTTGACCTTCTTTCTCCTTGATTCCATGGTGGAAATCGAAAATAAATCATTGATTTCTTCTATTTCGATCTCCTCTTCAACCCTAGCCAACTTTTACAACCTAAAGCTTGAGGACGAGCCTAAGGGGAGTTGCAAGAGATTCATCCACCATTTATGGCGTGAGCTTGGAGCTTTGGAGCTCAATTGGAGGTGGGTTTTATAACTTGAACCCTTTTTACATTGTTATTCAACCATTAATCTTGCAATTTCATTGATTTCTTCATTATCTTGATTAATTACTGGTTGAAATTGATTAATTTATGAAATCTGAAGTTGTTAGAACTTTAGGGATGAATTTATATGATTATGACATCATCTTGGATACTTTTACCAAAGAAATCATGGTTCATACGGTTTATAGTTGATTTCTCATGCGGTTTCACCAAACCATTTGAGAGCAAACGGTTTGAAACTGTTTGGGAGCAAACGGTTTCAAAACCATTTGAGGGAGTTGACCAAGCATTTACCGTTTTATATTCTTGTTCCTAATTATGTTGTTTAATGACTCACAAAATTTTATGGGTTAACTCCCAATTAATCGTGAGTTTAAGGGTAATAAATTAGGGAAACCTAATTGGATTAAGTGCTGATTTTTCAGCTTGAGTAATTCAACTTTTTGGGCAAACGGTTTCAAAACTGTTTGAGATGTTTGACCAAGGTTTGAACGTTTGATATTACTGTTCATTATTATGGTGGTTAATAACCCTCCAAATTTTAGGGATTAACTCCAAAGGAATCGTGAGATGAAGGCTAATCAATTAGGTAAACCTAATTGAATTAAGTGCTGATTTTCAATCTAGTTTAACTTGACTTTTTGGGCAAACGGTTTCAAAACCGTTTGAGTGAGTTGACCAAGCATTGACCGTTTTATATTCTTGTTCCTAATTATGTTGGTTAATGAATCACCAAATTATATGGATTAACTCCCAAGGAATCATGAGTTGAAGGATAATCAATTAGGCAAACCCTAATTGAAATTAGTGCTGAAATTTCAATGAGTTGATTTGAGATTTTGGGTTGATTAGCCCAAATGGTTTCGAAACCATTTGGGGATCACCCAAACGGTTTCAAAAACATTTGGGGGTCACCCAAGACCATTTTTAGGTCTAGGGTCAAGTATGGATATGTGTTTGAAGATCCAAAGATGGGATAAGAACCCTAATCGGCTAAATGTTGATTTTGCAAGTGATTGAGATGATGTTTTGGGTTGATTAGCCCAAACGGCTTCAAAACCATTTGGGGATCACCCAATTGGTTTCAAAACCATTTGGAGATCACCCAAGACCGTTTGGAGGTCTGGGGTTAAGTATAGTTGACCAAGTGAAGGTCTAAAGTTACCAAATCATATTGCAATTAAGTGTTGATTTGTTGATCAACACGATAGACCAATCCTTGATGAAATTTCACTAGAATCCAAGGTTTGGATGAGCCAAACGGTTTAAAAACCGTTTGGAGCTAATCCAAATGGTTTCAAAACAGTTTGGTGGTCACCCAAGACCGTTTGGAGGTCTAGGGTTGAGTATGGTTAGGTGTTTGAAGGTCTAAAGGTACCAAGTTGATTTGTAATCAAATGCTGATTTGGTGATCAATCCAATGATCCAAACTCTAATTGGTTGACTTGGATTATGATGTGTATTTGGAAAAATGGTCTCAAGACCGTTTGTAGGTCATTCAAACGACCTCAATACCGTTTGGGGTCAGGTCATTCTCAATTTGGATGATGGTTCAATAGTTTCAAAGTAACCAATCTTGCATTGATTAGTGTTGTTGGATCATCGATTCCAAACCCTAATTTAATTGAATCAAACCCTAATTGGTGACCAATTGAGGGTCAATTGAGGGTCAAATTAGTTGAAGGTTGACCTATTAAACTCAATTAAAGTATGATCATAGGTCCAATTGATGATTGGTTCCATGAATTCAATGATTGAAGGAATCAACATTGGAAACCCTAATTCAATTGGATACCTTATGAAATGGAGGTCCAATGTGATTGAATCTTTGAGAATTAAGATGATGAATGTTCTCTTGATCCAATGATGATTAGTAATGATAATCAATGAAGGTACAAAGGTTGAAACCCTAATAGTACCTAAGTGATTAGTACCAATTAAGGGATGAACTCTTAATTGCTTATAGGATCAATAACTTGATACACTATGTTAATCATAGTTGTATGTACTTGATTGAAGGGTTGATGTGACCTAATGAAGTTGAAAGGATGAAATATTAGAATTCATATATAAATATGAATCATGTAGTGATCTTTTGTAGCACGACCGTGCAAGGTAGCACGGCCGTGGTAGCTTTACTTTGCACGACCGTGCAAGGTAGCACGGCCGTGGTCGCTTCCCTTTGCACGGCCGTTCTTGGTTGCATGGACGTGGTGCTCTATGCTTGACTTGGAACTGATTTGTAGGTGACCTATCATGGCCATTTTGTTAGTTCCTAACTAAAGGATGAGTCCATAGTATTGGAAATGGTTGTATTTTCTAAATAGATGAATCATGACCAATACATTGCATGATGAATGTGATGATCTAGTGCATAAGTATTAGGATGGGAAATACCCTAATAAAAGCTAAGGGAATAAACTCAAGTAAGATGAAGATGTTGAGGGAAGTGATACATCAAGATATGATAGATATCATATCCAACACCCCAAATACTGGTATACCTTGTTGTGTTATAAATCCAATATAATTGGATGAATGATACATGAGATGTGTGATGCAAATTCTAATCCTAGTAAAGGAATAAGGGTGATACCCTTAAATTAATAGTACATTTGTTTCTACATGGTTTTGATAGATAATTGATGTACTGCTATCATATGTGTTAACCATGCAGGTATCATGAGGTGATGGGCATAGCCAGGTATGAGCTATGATATGTTATTAATTTGAATTTGTTTATTAGGCCTTGTGTGCCATAATATACTTTGTTGCCTGGTAAGAGGTAGTAAGAGAGTTAATAAGTCGTAAGTATCATACTTATCTTGGTCAGATGACCTAATGGTGTTAGTTACCTGAGAATGTAGTAACAATGCTCAGGTGATGAGCTAAGGGTTTAAATACCCAGAATCACATGGTTATGGTATTGAGATTGTGAAAGGATGAGAATTCCCAGTGGTGAATTAAGGGATTAAGATTCCAACACTTTATGAAAAGAGTATCGCTACGGGCCATGACTCCACAATGATAATGCCAGGCTTTAGATATATGATCTAAGCCTGAAGAGAGTTAATGCAGTGGTAATTATTCTATAGTTTGAAAAGATGTTATACATGTTCTTCATATTCATTAAAGGATAAGTGGCATGTGGATTCTATCAAGTTATAGTTGCAATGCTTCTGATATGGAATAATGTTCTAATCTATTAGACATTAAAATATCTGTTGTCAAATAAATATGATTCCTCTGTTCATATTTATCTTCTTAAGTTGCAATAATAATGTTACTGGCGGAGAGTTATAACTCTCGTTGGGGCAATTTTTATAATTGTGTCACCCCCGTGGGAACTACATTTTTAGGTGGTCGCGGACAAGGAGACAGAAATCCTTTAGTATGGGAAGGACAGCAGCAACAGCAGCAAGGACAGCAGTAAAGTCTCAGGTGGAGATACGGGTTGTTATGCCTAGTATAGATGTAGATAGAGTCCTATGTCTCGTCTCTGTACTCTCAAGTCCTCGGAGTTTTAGTTAGTGTTTTAATGAATCGATCCGAGATTTTGGCTTGATGCACTCGAAGCTATATGTTGTCTATATTTTATGTTGGAGACAGCTGATGTTTTAAATCTCGAGAAGAGATAGTACAAGACATGTACTTTGAAACAGAATGTAAATGTTATACTTTGGCTCTTGAAGAAAAAGATTTCCAATGTGTGGATCTCTTTGCAAAAAAAGTTTAAATTTTTAGTTATTTTCGCTAATCCGCTGCTTGATGAACACTTCCGCATTAGTTAATTATTTTTTTATGAGTTGTATGCCACATATCCCATCAAATTTTGGCATCATAGCTTTGGGCCTGAACCAATGGGTGAATGATCATAAACTTGTAATAAGCATGCTTGTTGATTTTAGTAATAAGCCTTGCATCCAATGCATCCTTAGTAGTTTTGAGAAATTAGGGAATTTGTTACTGCATGTGTTTAGTGCAATGTTTCCAGAGGAGCCCTAATGAGTTCAAATTGGTTGTAGGTTTCTAATGAGATGTTTTATATTCCTGTCCATAGACATCATAACCTTTCTCAAGTTACAAAGTTTTATATCACAACGTAAAAGATCAATACATAGAAAGTATTAAGAAGAAAACCAATGCAGATCCTAGTATGCAATACTAGTTAAAATGATCATAACAAAGTTGACATGATAACAATAATAGAAAAGGCATGCAATTTATACTGTGTAAGCCCAATGATAGTGTTCCTTTCTATTAATCTAGCCCAGATTAATCTTTCAGAAATTCTACTTAAGAATTTGGCAATATGAGCATATATCGTTGGCCATTGAAGTAGAAACATCAAAATAAAACTTCTCATGTTTAGGGCCTCGAGATATGATTACCAAATTAATGTAAGAACGTGTACAATTAAATGACACTGAATATCAAGATCACTTAGCTTACTAGGTGAATGATTTATTCAAGGTAGTGTTAAAATGGGAATGAAATAGATAATTATAACTGCAAACAACCAAGGTATTTTCCTATAGACTTTATTTCACCTTAAATCTTTTCATGGTTCGTGTTTTGAAGGTCATTAAGCTACTGCATGCAACAATAAAAAAGTGGGTGATAAATGGAATATACGTTAGTGTAAAATATGTGAACACCACCTACCACCGGACCCCTACTAAGAAGCAATGTTCATATCATAATTCAACACCAGCTCAAGAGGAAGCTTTTTGAGTAAACATAATATAAATGAATTAGATCTGGTGGCAAGAAGTTTTCTGACTTTAGATAGAAGCATTTGTTGTAGAAAATTTGATGCAGAAGGGGTATTTTTCCTGTCTCATAGTTGGAGCCCTTTCTCCCTAGAATCTAGGATTGCAGAGGGATAACCTGGTGGATAAACTTCACATTCTATGGTGGGATGAAAAAGGATATGATCATCTTAATGGGGAAGACAATTTTGTCTAAAATAATGGTAGTTGCCTTTCTGTATATGTGGATACCCCCATTGCTTAATATACTATCAACCTTGTTGTATATGTGGGTATTTCAAACTGATAACAAAACTAAGATACAGAGTGAACCTCAATAAAAGCATACCAAAACTCACATCATGGATTTATTTTGCCTTTATTGAACCATATAATGGCCTTTATTAGGCTTCCTGAAGGCACGGTCCTCTTCCTGGAGGCATGGTCTTCTTCCTAGGAAGTAATCATGGATGGAAACATCAGAAAATAGGGAGCAGGAAATGTATTTACAAATGTGTAAAACAAATATTTTAATAAGAAATCACTTGGGAGCAGGAAACATGCAATTCCATTTTATAGATTGCACACCATTTTCTGCATTTCTCAGTGCAACAGTTCCATTTCAATAGACTGTCCAATAAACATCATTTTCTGCATTTCTCATTGCAACAGTTTCATTTTAATAGACCGTCAAAAACCCATCATGCTAACCAAGAGCCAAAGAACAATTGCTCATCTATCAACCAGGACAAATAGTAGACGGTAACAAATAGACATGTTCTGTAGCAATCTTGACATATAATAAAGTATTTTTGTGTATCCTATAGCCAACATTGGTTATCTAGATATAAATGGTATGCAAATAACTCTTATAAAATGTGAGATACACAATGGCATATATATAGTAAAGAAGGTCACATGCAGTCCATTGGTATTTAATATTAGATCAGGTCACATGCTAAAATTCTAAGTCTAATTCTAGCAAGTGCAACCATATAGAAAGGAGACTAATATATCAATTGAATTATAGAACCAATAACAATTATGAGCTAGCCTACAACCTGGTTTTGAAGAAAAGTGACCAGGAAATGTATTAACTTCTACCTTGGGGCTTGTACACATAATGAAAAGGATAGTTCTAAAAATTGACCTAAAAAAATTGAAAATGTACCCATCAATAACTATATAGTACTGGATCTGAGGCATCATCCTCCTTGCATTTCACCTATGGAACACCAATTTTAAACCTGACAGCCACTGCTTCCCCTCCTTTTTGCTAACTTTTATTTGCTGCTATTTCTTTCACCTCTTAGGTTTCTCATATGCCTCATCAAAACTCCTCTCTTCCAATTTCCCTTTCCATCTTCACCTTGTTTTAACATGTTCCACCCGGTGCATATTGTTGAATAAATGCTAGATTTGATAGAAAAAATCCTATCTAGATGCATGAGTTGCAGCATAGATCCCAAGGGAGCACTGCTAAGTTGGAAAACATAGTGGCAATCTTCATAATAGTGTGAAAAAAACAGGTTATAAAGGTAAGCCAGTCACTCAATCAGAACCAGTACCTACAGATTGTAATCAAGTGATTTTGGATGCTATCTCAGTTTGAACCATGCCCGTAAGTAAAAAGTGTTAATATATAGAATTCCAGAACTAGATGCTCTAGGTGCAGCCTAGATCCCAGGGTGCACTACCAAGTCAAAAAAATAGAGTATAATCCTTCATAACTAACAATGTGACAAACAATTTTTCTTCTGAGAGATTAAAAGGGCTATAGAGTGAAGCACCAATTAGAAACTTAGAACCAGTGATAGGATTGTAATCTAGGAATTTTGGATACTCTCTCGAAATAAACCAGGGTAGTAAATAAAATTGGCAAGATCAAAGAACCAAGTGCGATACCAAAAAGCTAAGACACTAGAATTATGGTGTTGCTAATAAAAACTCGATATGCTTTACAAGGATCAGTATAAAACATGGTTCTCAACAAGAAAAATGGGAACAAAAAAGTCAAAGAAAGAAATTTGTGAATATAAGATAGCATACTCACAATCCTTTTGCTGAAATCAACTCCAGCCACAATGAAAGCGTAACTCCGTCTGCACAAAAAACACGTCAAAGTTTACCATACTACAAAGATGTGTAGTAGTATGGGATCTTGGTTTAAGAAAAGAAAATGTACCCAATGCGCCGACAGCTATTTCCCATGTCAATGTCGATGGACAGACTGCATCCACAGCCTCCTCCAAGAAGGCAAGGCAGTTCCTTAACAATTCTCCATCTCAATGGGTTTCTGTGTTGCGGAACAAATACATGTGATGGCAGCTCCTTAATAGTAAGATGTGCAATTCACCAGTGATAGCTTCTTACCTTCTTCCAATTTGGTAAAAAAGAGAAACTTGTACAATTCACTGTGACATGCACATCTTCAACAGTTTTATGCCCATATAACAAGACAATTCACTGAAACATGTGCCACAAATTCATCAATACACAGCTACATTCCAGCAACAAAACTTCATCAATAGTAAGATGAGTACTACTTGGCTCAAGAAGTGGGAAAGTTGTACAATTAACTGCAGCAACCAGCTGACAATAAAGCAAGACAGAAAGGAAAGTATGTATATATAACTAATAAAACTATTTATTTACCAGTTGAATGTAGAACATAACGTGAAATACAACATTCAAACAACACTCTCACGAGTTGTACAACTCTAAATTTCTCAAGTGGGAATATCAGCAATGAGAACAAATGAGACCAGCATCATCAAACTAAAAAATGGGTTCAACTTGTTCGTCTTTCACTTTAAGCCATTCAAATTCTATGTTCATATAATTCAAACTCAAATATATGATGTTGAAGATATTGGTTGTGTCTGCATTGAAGCTCTATACACATTACCCTGATATAGAAGAACTGGAACAAAAAACATTGCTAGTTCTGTATATGGTGGAGTCAAATAGTCTTAAATATACCAAGATTCAGTGATCTGTAAATCCTCTAAATTATAATTAGATATAGATGTAAAGGTGGCATTAACTGTGGTGTTTAGAAAACCTCAGTGAAAAGCAACAATATCCTATTTCAAGGTCTCGTCCTTGTCAATTCTAGTTCCATTTTTAGCTTTATGAACTCAAACAATATAATATAATAACAAGCCGTGCTTGGTTCCTGGCTAAATTGATAAAAAAATGGAAAATAAAGGAGGTATCAAACCATTTTGTTTACTCATTTCGATGGAAACTAATTCGTATAGTTAAAGATGTATAAATTGTAATCTATAATCTAATACCAAATGAACTTGTCTTGTTTGTATCACAACCATTTATATTGTAGTTTGTAGCGAGAGTCCATGGATCTCTATAGTTTGTCTTCATTTTGTCTTTCTCGAGGAGCTTCAGAAACATTCAATCCAGGGATTCGAATTTGTAAGATACATTCTCAGCTTTATCATGTACGGGGAGTGATGAAAAATGAGGCAGTGCAGAATAAAATAGACGAAGAGGAAACAAACCTCGATCTCAACACCTCTTTCTCATGACGCAGATGCATGAGTATCCTTGGTCAACACTGCCAAGAAATTCTATAGACTGCTTGAATGGGTCACTCTGCTTGTGGCAGGAGGATGCCCATTTCGAATGCAGTCTTGGTTGTAGTTTGGAGATGGGGTCGTTACTGTGGTTGTGGTACCGAAGATGGATTTAGGGTGGGATCTGATGTTGCTTAAGGATTAGAAGGGGTACATGGAGATTCGACGGGGGAGGAGGAAGGGGGTGGATACCAGAGGAAAAGGGGAAAAATGTTTTTTGTATTATGGGCATTCGGAAGGAGACGTGCTGTGAGGGCGTGCTTTTATTCTACATTCAAGTTTTAGTGAAAATAAAATTTTGGCTGCCCATATTGTTGAATTTTTTCTAAAAGTCTTTTTAATAGTGAATATGCTATTAACTACATTTATATTCTTTATATTTTCACAATTTAAAGTGAAAATGTATTTTACCTACATATAAATTAATTGTAGGTAAAATAATTGTAGTTAAATCATCTATTTTTTTGTAGAGATGGCTCGAAATCCCATCTTGGGAATATGCCTTAGCCTTTTACTTATCCTTTATCCATTATTTCTCATATCTTGTTTATTTCTTATTAAAATATCTCCTTTTGAGGATTTCTCTTTATTTCTCTTTTATTTTCCTCATTGGTATTCCTTTTAACATTAGGAATCCTTTGGATACGAAAATCCATCAAGGATAACTCAATTATACTTCTTTTCACTTATTTTCCCTATTTTATCATTGTTTTCAATTTCTTTCTTAATAAAAAAATACTTAATTGATATTTTCCTTTTCTTTTTACATTATCTTTGCAACTTTGGACTCCTTGGGACCCAAGGAACCCAAGAGGCACAAAATCCAACTTTGGATTATATTCTTTTGCCTTCTAGAGGTTTCTACATCTTTCTTTTCTCTAATTCTCAATTATTCATTTACTAATCGAATGTCCTTAATATTGGGCCCAATAGCCAATCAAGCCCACAAAACAATCAACAAGGCTATTGTAAACGAAATTCATCCACTCAAAACAAATTGTATCATTATTTGTCCAAATATATTTAATATGAGAAATTACATTTCTCAGCAAATGAACCCAAAAATTGGGGGTTGTAACATCCTTCCCCTCTTATAAGAATTTTGCCCTCAAAATTCCATCAAGCAAGCAAACAAACAGGATAAGCCTTTTCCTATGTCCATCATGGCTCCCATGTGGCCATACCCTTTCCATGGTGCTTCCCAAGAACCTTCATCATCTCATAATCTTCCATCTGAGTTCTTTCTTACCTTGGTATATCGTACCCTCATAGGTGACTCAAGACATTTTAGCCTCTCATAAAGTTGAATAGGTTCATGGCTCAACACTTGGCTTGGGTACCTCACATAGTGCTCTAGATCAGACTCATGGAACACATCATTCATCATGTTATCCCGAGGGGTAAGGTTAAACCTAACCATCTCCACCAATCCATCTCTAATGGACCCATATATCGGGGACTCAGCTTTCTCAGCTGTAGTTTAGAGGGGTCAGATTTTCACATCACATACTTTCCTACAGTGAACTGCATGTCAGTCTACTTTGCATCAGCTCACGACTCATGTCGTCTCTGGGCTCTCTCTCAGCCATTGCACGATAAAAGTGACTTCATCTGCACACACTGTGGTTCTTTTCTGACCTTCGTGAGGCCTCCTTCACCAACATCATCTTAATGAAGTGGTGACCGACACAACCTCCTTCACAGAGCTTCTTTACATTTCAATACTGGCTATGGTGGTTAACGTCACATCTTAAGAACTGTCTCTTTGTATCACCCTGAATGAGCACACATGCTCTCATCAGACCCTCTAGTCTGGATCATACTAACCATTAGTAAGGGGTGATAAACTGTACTAACATCGAGTTCTTCACGTATCTACTTCCACCTCTGGGAAGTGAACCTTTAGGTCATACTCAAGAACTTTTGAACTCGCATCATGGTGTAGTTGAACCATTTCTCTCTCTTATAAGTAGTTCAACCCGATCTGTCCCTTGACAATGCTCTTTCATTCTCATGTCATCTAGGTAAGGCGATCTACCTTAACCCACATTGTATCTTGACCCTCCTTGGTCAAGGGGAGACTTACCACAACATCCATAGTGATGAACTCCCACTCCCTCTTGGGGACTCTTGATCGTCTATGTCAAAGCACTAGGTTATAGGTGTTTGCCCTTCACCCCCGGCTTGCATGGCCACATGCCACATGAAACTTCATATTAAGCATCCAAAGTGCTACTATCACTTACTATCTTGGTAGTACCATGGTGTATGGTGATCTTAAAATCATGATCTCATGTATGTCATGATTCCTCAAGATTGATTCTTCAAAAACCCTAAACCACTCTCATCAGGGTTTTATCACCTTCCTATCCAAAGGAGTGCATCTGAGGTTCTACAACCCTCCTTTTATTGCATCAAGGCCTAGCCTAGCTAACCAAACAACCACCAACTTGATCAACAAATCTTGTTACATAGAGTATTAGCCCAAACATATCTCACAAACTTAGGGCTAAATTAGGCAGTTACATCTCCAACCGGAGCATCCATTCCCACTTCACACCCTCAGGTGTTAGGTAATGTTGAATACATACACCTTCATGTATTCTACTTATCATCTCATCTCAAACTCTAAGTTTGTCTGCATCAAGAAACTCTGAGCTCATCCTCATGGTGATCAAACTCAACCTTGCATAACTTGCAAATTCCACAAAGCTCATGATAAAAACATCCTCATAAGATGACTACACTATTCCTCTTAGTGTTGGTAAACCCTCCATGTATCGTTCACTCCACCAGGGTATATTATCATCTCTATCCTCATACATCGTAGCAACGTTCCAACTCACATCATCTTTCATCCTTGGTGTATGGCATGCGTATTGTCCTATATCTCACTCCCATAACAAGAGGAAATAAGCATTTGGCTGCAGTCTAAATACAAAGTTCCTCTTGTTCCAAAAGTAGAGATGGTACATCCCACCTTGCCAATACACCTTTAAATCTAAGTTATAACGTGCCACATAAGTCTCTACATCACATTTCATGGAAAACTGGTCTCGAACTTACTAAGTTTACACACATCCCTTGGTCATCTCCTGTAGGTCTATAGGGTGCCGGCACTTTTGGAGTCATCCCTCTTCCCTTATGCATCTAGAGAGTGCCCTACTCATCCACCCTTTGGGTCCCATGAGTTCATGAAAGTGATCAATCTCCTAACCCATGGCCCTCAGACAATGATAGTTGTTACCTCCTGACCCTATGGTCATGTGCAACTAGGGAATTAGGAAACTCCTTCTTCCATCAGTCTTATCCCTACCTGACCCTAGGACAGACTCAGGATTCCATTATAGTATGTGTCCAACATAGAACATTACCCAAGCCTTTCATCATCTCTCTCTACATTCCTAGGTTGTCTTTCATCCTTTCACAGGGATCATGGCTACCTGCCTACCTTGGTCAGGCCCCCATACCGGTTACCTCCATGGTAACACATCCATATGCACTTTGAGATGGTTAACTATGGGTCTACAGGTTCATTCTCTTACCATGTACTCTTCACTTAGCTTGTCAAGATCCTATGAGACCTCTTTCGGTTACCTTAAAACCAACAAAACTGGTATACACCCTACAAAAGGGTCCCTCTCCCAGGATGGGAGGAATCCACACCTTGATAACTAAGGTCACAAACATTCTTAGGGTTTATATTCACCTGGGCATGCTTAACCCAGTAGCTACTAAGGAATAAGCAGACCACCTACTAAACCATGCTAAGTCATACTTGTTCTCATCCTCAACATTAGACCAACTTCGTTGTGAGAGGTTCATCAAACATCCCTTTAACTTAAGGGGTTTCCTTTTCTTCTACACATGAGGAGTACCATGCTCGAAACTATAGAGACTCAAATCTCATCATGATCATCAGGTACACCACTTCCCCTCTTAGGTCTAGGAACCTTAGGTTCACCTTTGGGTGTCCAACTGCATGCTCAACCTCTTAACCACTAACCAAACATGTCCAAGGTATGTCATGTACTCCCACGATCCTTTTATTCGAGCAGTACCTTAGAGTTGAATCCTCCTCAAGGGCAACCAACAAGGTAAAAGGCCTCACCATTGCTACTTAAACCTCGTCCTCCGGGTCTAAGGCACTCTTTATCTCATCTCAGTAGGTAAACTCCTATACCATAGGTACATAGGTTCTAGACGCATCATCCTCTCGCTAGGGTTTGGTTCCTCTAAAGGCAACCAAGATATCATCAGCCTCCAGGGGTCACACATGAGGCAACCACTATCATCCAACCTTCTTGCTTGAGTCCTACTTTCTCTCTCTAGAGCTAACTTCACATCCAACCTTACTACCAGAGGTCCTTTCTCCATGAAGGATCAAACTCACAAGCATACCTCTACATGGGTGAAACCTATGCTCGAACTTAAGTTTGCTCAAGATCATCCATAACTTTTTATGCTTATTTCATAAGCCATCCATCATATTCTCCTGGCCAGGGTTTCAACCTACTATCAGTACTACTGACATATTCTGGGTGCAAGCTATACCCTACTTGCATAAGCCCATAGGGTTCTATAGGTCCTTCTCTAACCCCATCAATAAAGGAGCTATCCTTCACTCAAACATGCACGCCCCTTTCTAGGGTTGGGTCGCCAAAGGTACTCGGTCATCCAACTTCTCATGGCTCATATGGCATCCAAGGCATACCTATCCAAACACCTGGTCTACCCTGACATCTAACTCATCATGTCATCTCTCTCTAACCTTCACTTAGGGTTAGGGTTAACATCATCCTCAGAGGATGTGCCATGTCTCTACTTATGATGGAGGTCTCTACCTCCAAGACTAACTCTCTTTACTTACCCT
Organism: Alisma plantago-aquatica; assembly: GCA_963693085.1. NCBI lineage: Eukaryota > Viridiplantae > Streptophyta > Magnoliopsida > Alismatales > Alismataceae > Alisma > Alisma plantago-aquatica. Next base: position 1,066,509,346 of record OY856412.1, read on the forward strand.
CCTGATAAGAAGGTCTAGACTCAGGTCTCTTCTGAGGGCATGGCAACTTATGTCATACGACCTAAGCATGTATCTACTCTTTAGTTTACACTTAATCTATTAAGCTTATGTCCATGACATCTTATTTACATACTTTTCATTAATTTGGTGGAGGATTCCTTAGACCTTATTAACCTTACCCATACCTCAAGAGGGTGAGGAAAAGAGAGAAAACCCTAATCCTTAAGGTCCTTAATAGAATTTGAGTTGAGAAGGAATGAAAAAGATGAGAGAGTCCTAAAGGTATCTTATTTTGAGTCAAATCCTAAGACTTCAGCCAGGCAGTCACACTAATCTGGGATTCCTCGTATTCTGAATAGCGCTGCGGAGGAAAATCTTGCCAACCCCAGGCGTGATCCTTTTCTAGACACCTTTGTCTTTCGAAAAATCCTCGAATAACTCCCTTGGGTTCTACAGAGTTTGTAAAATTTAATAATTATTAAAGATTAAATGAGGAACCTAGGCTCTGATACTAATTTTAATGACCCTGCCTCCCGGTAACCCCCAATTAAGGGAGACCGAGAGGTCAAAGCCATTATCCAATAACCCGGATCAAAGGTTCAACAAATAATTAATAACAATTATCAAATTTTACCAACTAAACTAAAAACTAGTACAAATTAAAACTTTACATACCTTTTTCGAATCTGGGATAACTACTTCTATCCACATTAGGAGTCTATTCTAACTAATGCTCCTTTGTACTTTAACTCTTATTAAATTTCACATATGCCACTTTACTATTTGTCATTTTCAATCTTGCACCTAAAACATCGACAAACAAAACGTCGGTCAGCATATCAGAATATGCTGGTATGTGGGGACAACCAAATTTTTTGCAAATATGGATAATAATCTAATTATCACAATCAAGTTAATTAACAAGACAATTTATGCTTTTCAGTATGAATTTCTCCACCGCTTTTCTCCTAACCCTGGCATACCCCCTTTCGAGTTTCACTTTTGCCATTGACTTAAGGCCACCTTCTCAATCTCGAGCTTGGTGCCTGGGGTCACCACTCATAGTGCCCTCTAGTCATGCAATATCATAGGCCACCATCTCAATCCTGAGCTTGGTACCTGGGGTCACCACTCTTGGTGCCCATGGGTCTTCCCTCCTGGGCTTGACCTCTTTGCATCATCCATCAGAGTGGCATTTAGGTGCGAGAATACATACTTATAATATAATTGTGATAATCGTAGTGACTTTATAATTTTGTAAGTATGAACATCCAACTATTTAGATTGCATTCAGTGCGAGGAAACATTCAGAAAACCCTCGAGAAACTAATGGGATTAACCATAATTAACTGCATACCTGTTAGGCTGATTTGAGATAGAATAGTCCAATCAATCAATGACATCCAATCAAGAAAGTACAAGAATCCAAAAATTACATTCAATTCTTTTTTATCAAAATCTATCCAAACCATCTTGCTACTTATGGTTTCTTTTCTTTTTAGGGTTTCTTCCTCTTTTTAGGGTCTACTTGGCAATTAGGATTTTACTTCATCTTACTCTTTTAAACCCTAATTTTCTCATCTATCCTTCATGAAAGTTATTAAGGTTACCTTTTACAAACGCATAACCTTAATTCCAGATTAAACCACAATTAACCATCAATTAAGTACATTAAGCCACTTTTTCATTAAAGCTATCATTTTTGTCCTTTTAATCCTTGACAAAGTCATTATGCTCATTTATCCTCAATTCGTAGTTCATTTTGATCTAATTCACATATGAACGTTATTTATCATTAACTCTACCTTTATCCATCAGAAAAACCCTAATTCTCATATTAAGGATATTTATCCACAATTAGGAACGTTTATACTCGAAATAGCTTAGAATCATCATATCTTAGCTTTATTCATGATTTAGAATAATTAAAGCCATTTAGAGTCGCATTTACCAATATTAGGGTTTCAAGGCCCATTAAAGTATATTCATGCACATGAAACTCTAAATTAAACCAATTACGTGCAAAATTCAACTTTTTTTATCTTAATGTATCTCTTTATGATTAACAGGTTAATATCAACTATAATCATCCATTAAACCCTACTAATCACATTAATCATATCAAAATAGGGTTTCTTAATCATTATTACACTAAAGTTAATAACTTCCATTACTTTTCCAATTGCAATCAGAATTAGGCTTCAAATATATTTTTATTGCATTCCTTGCATTTTTCTGATCAAAAACACTACTTATTCATATTTTTCGGCCAAAGGATCTATTTTTTATACAAGATTCAGCCTTTTTATTGAATATTTTCCAGAGAGGCGAGTTACCTTGTTAATTTCTGTAAAACTGGAGCCGTTGGATCCTCGGTCATCTTTGACTGAGCGAGATCGCATGGCTTGTGACGTTTGCGCCCATTAGCAGCTAGTTTGCAGCCGCAGAAGACCAGGGCCGTTGATCCGCGCCCTTGGTCCACGATGGATCTCGATTGAAGGGCCGCTACTCTTTGTCCCCTGCTTGACCCAACAAAAGGCAATGCGGTAGTGCCGCATGGAGAGCTCGCTGGAGCAGGTGTAATCCACAAATCCAGGACCCGAGAGAACAACCCAAGTGGCCGATTATGTTCGCAAAGGTGTGAGGAGTCTATAGGTGTGCTATTAATAGGCTTTAGGGGGCTCTTCTAGGGTTCCCTCATCTTTCCACCACACCTACTTTCTGCCCAATTGGGTGTTCTTTCTAGAAAACTCAAAACACCCTAAAAGTTGGGTTAGATGGGTGTGGAATCATCTCACGAAACCAAGCAACTACTTTCTATGTTTGCATACGGTCAGATCTATGAGGAAAAATCGAGGGAAATATCCCTCTATTCTCGTGGTTCATTCCTTCTTGGACTTGAGGAAGGCGACGCACATTTGGCGTCGGATCTCAATCCGACAGCTGGCATTGCCCCTACTATTTCCATTTAAATCTGAAAAAACGTGACATTTATTATAATCTCAACACTTTAGGGAATCTTGTAAAAGGCATAACTCCCAAACCGAGTATCCAATTAATCCCAAATTTTAGAGGAAAGTCTATGACGCCTTATAGAACATATGTACCAAATTTGAGACTCAAACGTGAAAGTATGAGATGTTTTTCTTCATATGCAAGTTATCACTAAATTATATATATTTCTCACATAATTTCTCTTTCCCTTGCCATTAAATTATTATTCTGAGTTCCTTGAACCTCAAGGAACCTTAATGGCTCAAAATCCCATCTTGGGAATATACCTTATCCTTTTACTTATCTTTTATCCATTATTTCTCATATCTTGTTTATTTCTTATTAAAATATCTCCTTTTGAGGATTTCTCTTTATTTATCTTTTATTTCCCTCATCGGTATTCCTTTTAACATTAGGAATCCTTTGGATACGAAAATCCATCAAGGATAACTCAATTATACTTAGTTTCACTTATATTCCACATGTTATCACTGTTTTCAATTTCTTTCTTAATAAAGAAATACTTAACTGGTCTTTTCCTTTTCTTTTAGCATTATCTTTGCAACTTTGGACTCCTTGGGACCCAAGGAACCCAAGAGGCACGAAATCCAACTTTGGATTATATTCTTTTGCCTTCTAGAGGTTTCTATATCTTTATTTTCTCTAATTCTAAATTATTTATTTACTAATCGAATTTGCTTGTTATTGGGCTCAATAGCCAATCAAGCCCACAAAACAATCAACAAGGCTATTGTAAATGAAATTCATCCACTCAAAACAAATTGTATCATTATTTGTCCAAATATATTTAATTTGAAAATTTATATTTCTCAGCAAATGAACCCAAAAATTGGGGTTGTAATAGTGTCTTAGGGTGGAAAATTAAATAAACCTCAAGGAATGGACAGTGAATCGTACACATGAACACCATGGAGACTTCTACTTGGTAGGAGACTTTTTAAGGTGGAAAATTAATTAAACCTTAAGGAATGGACAGTGAATCATACACATGAACACCATGGTGAAGTCCTTGGTAGGACAGTCATCTTCCATGATGGATTATTGGATGTTCGATGAAGATGTGGTGATGAATGAGGTGATGATGGTTGTGAATCTTCCAAGCTTGAAGAGCCTTTGCTCCTCCTTGCTAAAATACAACTTCTAAGAGTTCTTTCAATCTCTGGGTCTAAAAACAATGATGGTTGAAGGCCACACTTTGATCTCTACATATAGTCCTACAAATTCACAAGTAATGTGAACACTTAACAGCCGACAAGGAGTGGCTCAAGTAGTCAAGCACGGTGTCTCCTAACAAAGGGAATTGGGTTCAAATCCCAGTTGCCACCTTGATTTACCACCCTCCTGGGCATTCGGCCTCTGCCACGGGCATGGGAGAGGGGGGGAATCTTTCTCTCTTAATCCCAATGAGAATACTTACAAACAATGGAAGAAATGATTGATGATATGAATGACGATGGAATGATGAAACGAGTGGTGAATGATATAGTATTTCTTACTAGTTAATACATCTTACTCTAATAGAGAAATATATATGCTCCTTGGTAATGGTGCCAAAAACTTGTTAGCTTGATTACAAGTTTTAATATTTATAAATTCCAGCACTACCCCACATGTATATGAGTGTGTGTAGCAACACGATCGTCCAAGGGAGCAAGGCATTGTTAGGCACAAGTATGTTACTATTCAACAATCTAAATTGTTTACAAAAGATGAGGTTGGTCATGATTGGCTAACTAGAAAAAAGGAAAAAAAGAGTTAAACTACGAGAATTAAGATCATATTTTAGAAGAGTTTGATCATAGTATTTCACTTCTATACTATTACTCATATGTAACTATGAAATCAATGTGTCATTATCTTACGAAGGAGGTTGTGGTTGTCATACACCTACCAGTGATATGAAACAGTTCTCATTTTTCCATAATACTCCCATGTTTATATCAAATTTTGAACCACAACCTTAAATCCTCAAATCATCCAAGACACTCCCATGGTCAATGGTGCTTTTCTAAGAGATTACTCCCTACTTCTTCACACATTCTCCCTAATCACATAAATAAGCATAAATCATGCAAGTTTGATGTCCAAGAAAACATACAAGCAATTAAACACCATAGGAGCTCTAAGAAAAGCAACATTAACTAATATTAGATGAATATTATGAGTTCACATAAGTAATAGCATGGGATCAGTCTCCCATGCCCAAGAAGAAGGGTTCTACTCACACATAATCTAGAAACACTAGTACATATCACAATTTTCAGAGTTTTCCATGATTAGATAGAGGAAAAGCAAAGAGAAACCAAAGGGTGAAGTGGAAAGAGGTAAAACTATAGCTTGGGCATAGAATTCCACCCTTATATCTACTCCTACTTGGACTATCTTCCCTCCCGAGAAGCCTATATGGAGTAGAGAATCTATGTTGCACCCTTTGGAGAAGAAATGGTTAAGAATGGAGGTTCTTTCCCAAGAAACCTCTTCTTCATCCCCAAAATCACCCTCCTCTTGCTCTGAAATTCCTCTAGTCGTAAAGTGTTTCAAATGAAAAGAGATAACCATCACATCCAAGTGTTTTTGTACTTAAAAGGTGGGACAATTGTCTTTTAAAACTATAGAATCAGTTGGAGACACATCATGTCTTTTGATGGACATGTTATGTCTGTGTGTAACTTCTACCTGGAATCATTCTTGAGAAGAGTGCATGGCATGTCACTAAAAGACAAAGTGTGTAGATGCAACCTTGAGTTGAGTTGGGTGGGTGACACACGTCGTGTCTTTTGATGAACATGTCATGTGAGACTCCAGAACTTTGAAGCAAGGCTTTTGAATGCATGGACACTACGTGTTCTAAAACAAACATGATGTGTCTATTTTCTTTGCAACTGGGGACGAAAGTTTCTATAAACTTACATGCCATGTGAAAAAAACCACATGTTGTGTTCTCTTCTTTTTCATTGAGGAGTGCTCTTTCTGGGAAGCCACACGTCATGTATAAAATGACACACAACGTGTCTTCTTCAATTTCTTCAAGATCAACTCTATGAAGCATGCAAATTCCTCGAGCATCCAACTAAGGTTAGATTTGGGTTGGATTAGGTCCCTTTTATCATTTTAATTATGTTACACCTAGATCTCACAATTTCCACTAATCATGAGATTAGGGCATAAATTGAGGATCAAGAGTAAAACAAAGATCACCCTTAACTTTTTTTATTCACTTTGTTTTTCACATGCAACCACATACACTAAAATTATAAGGGAATCTAAACATTGATTTCTCTAATCTGATTTCAATAGTAAAAATGCAAATATAAACATTCATAATGTTTCTCATACTTTTATGCACATAAGACTTGCTAATTGGCATATATTTCTAAAAGAGGATTAATGTTATACATCATCATTTACAACTCTCCCACATCTATACAAGGACCTAGAGTGATAGGGACCAAGTGTACTTGACTAATCTCATACTTAACTTATATGGCAGATCTACTCTGATGCTTTGACCTTCATCAAGTCCACGTGGTTATCCCTAAAAATTGTGAGTAGAGGGGTGAGCGTACTCACTCAGTGAATTAGTAAAACAATAATACAATCTAAAGCACTGAATTAGACATTTGTATTTCTTGAATAACTGAAATAATAACAAGATAGTAATTCATATTAAAAGACTAGATATTCAGAAATTTACAAATAGCATTGAAGCCTTCATCATTGAAAATAAACAGGTAGAGAAACTTAATCCTCACTTATTTCATTTCTAATCTTTCATTAACTTTAACTTGACTTGACTACTGAACTCTTTATTTGAACTCAACTGAACTCATTTCTCTTTCTCTTTTATCGTGCCCTGGAACTCACTTGAATTGTACCATCAAGCAAAAGCCACTCCTGTTGTGACTTATTTTATGTTTATTAAACAGGTATGAAATACATGAATTTACTATACTGAGCAGATTTGGAACAATACAGTTAAATAACATGGAATGCCAATATTACATTTAAAGAACAATTGTTGTGAATCTGCACTCGAATCTTTCTTAACTCTTCTTGCTTATAGGAAACTCTTTAAACTTATATCATCATATTTTAACTTATGCCCTGATCATATGCAGTGTACTCTACATATGAAGACTCATAGCAAACTATGATCTCACTGTACAAGACTTAGCTTAAAACCTGGGAAGCTAAGCCTAGAACTGAATATGGGTCTGCTTGACTCAAACCGTCACGTCGGACTAAGGCAGCTAAACAGTTGGTCTTTAATTGGACCTCTCCTTCTAGGCTGAGTACACAGGCAGAGGGTCTGAGACGCTCTATGGGCCTCATCTTGGTATGCTCTGTGGGTACCTTTGGGTTACCATCGGGATCTTTGGTTCATGTTGGGTAACCTATCTTCTCTTAGGAGACTTCCTCAAGGGCTTAGTCTCCCCGCACGCTCTGTGGGTGCGTTCTGATCCCCGTATACTAGTCGCTGCCAGGGTGAATTGTTTCCTCCCTACAGTGCAGACATATCCGTAGGGAAACTACGGTGTTCAGAGCACCCATGTCTATTATAACTTTGATTATATCTTTCTCTTAGACTGATCTCTTTTAACTCTATATTTTACTGACTACTCAGACTACTGAATTGAAATCACTGATGGTGTTGAACTAAATGTTTAACATATTGTTCCCTTTTCTTAGGGTTTCTCCTTAATCGTGCAAATATAGTATTTCTCATGTATACAAACATATATCATGTCTACTAAACAAGTATTCACATTCAACATTTCACACATATATGCATGGCATCAATAACATCCCTATCTAGGGCATGTCATATCTCTCCACTCACAATAATAGAATAACTTACACGTTTCATGACAAGTATTTGAATTAGAGAATCTGAATCTCATAAGAAATCATACATGCATATAGAATAATATTCAGCTAAAAATCCACAATATAACATGAATCATTTCAATCGGTCATTTACTACTAAGTTAGATATGTATACTTCCAAAAGCATACTAGACTGGGTTTCCATCCTTGATTACTTGCTATTCACTGGACATGTATTGTGAAAATCAGAAACTCTATTTGTCCATATATCAAATCAAAGATATCAAACATGCATAATTAATTATACAGGACACATAAGTAAGATCATATAAGCATTAACCTAAATTCTAGCTATATTGTTGTTCAAGCACTCGAATAACTTAAAAATTTAGATCTTCAGAAGATTTTCAATCAACTTCTAAATTCTCTATTATTCAAGATACATGGATATATATATATATATATATATATATATATATATATATATCCATTTCATTGTATAAACATTTTCAGATCATAGTTAGAACATGGTTTGAAGTATACTATAAACTGAATTAAAAAACAATTCCTTTCATTTATTGTCATCTAGACAGAAATTGAGAATATCAACTAAGTCATATAATTGAGTGAAATTGATTGAATTATTCTTTTACCCACTCATCTAAGCTGTGAAAATAGCTTTAAAATGTATCCCACATCTGAAAGTCTCAAATCCCTAGCAATTCACCCAATTTTTTTTTCTTTCAACTCGGAAACCCTAAAAATGAGGGATTATGAAGAAAGAATGAGAAAAGGGGTATTTTTGATACCATTTCGGATCAAAATAGAGTAGGGATGGAATCTTGACATGTGATAGAAGATTCACCATGAAATTATATGCAAAGAAGCTAAACTTACTTGATTTCATCATATCTCAGATAGAGAAACCCTATATCAGCAATTCCACCACTTTCTCCTCTCAAACCCTAACTCTCCCTCTCTCTCTAGGATTTTATTTCTCTGGATTGAATCATGAATTATGAGAGATACTAGTGTGTTAGGTTGACCATATAGAGAAATTGAGTTGCTTGGGTCAATTGCACATTGACCCCTCACTAAACTTTTTCTTATTTCAGTAGATTTTTCTGTCATAAAAAGTTATTGTAATTCGTATATTTCAGAGATAAAAACTTCTCTAAAATTTATTATAATTTAACATGTTGTGTATAATTCAGTTAAAAAACTTCAACTAAAATTTGAGATCATTCTAAGTTACCAATAAATAATTAAAAATCAAATAGTGCACTAATATCCAGAATTCTGTAGAAATGTCAGTTGAAGAGAAAATGCCCTAGAATGCCCGTGCAAGGTGTCACCAATGACCTAGCACGGTCGTGCTATCCCCGACAACTGTGCTATCCAAGACTAGATACCATTGTCATTTTCTTTAGCTTACCTCTCTCATTCCTCTCCAACATGAGCCTATTTGGGGAAAACCCTAATTTCATCCGACTAGGGTTTACATTCCTCGAACCCAAATTTCTTAATGTAAAAGCACACTTAAAGTTCTTATTAGTTTAAAAACATCATAATTGAATTATCATCATTAATTAGGTTTAATAAATGACCAATCCAATTATGCATGTAATCGTCTAAGAAAACACTAGTTTACCAATTAAGCTCAGATGCGGTCATAACAAATTATGTACCCACAATCACAAACATGCAACGAATAAAACAATTAAAAAGATGGCAAATCAAGTATGATTAGAGGCTAAATGGAGAGCAAAATGGACTGAATTTGTGTGTGAAAGTGAGAAAAAAACATATATAAAATGTGCACATCAATTAGTCTGAATCTATACTCTCGATTTAGAAGTTATCTAGTCCTTGAATTATAATCAAGATGCAATACAAGAGGGAAATTTATTTGAAATACAATAAATGGTTAAATTGAAAATCACAATTCGTATAAGTAGTAGATAACAAAATGTGATCGTAAAGTATGATTAGCATGGTTATTGATCACACCTCAATGAATAAGTAGTCCCTCCCATAGAAAGGTCAAAATAACCAATGGAGGAGGAGACATGTTCATGGTCATGGAAATAATGAAAAGACAACAAGGCATGGTGAAAATGATCAACCGAGCTATCTTTTCCATTTGGATGTGGGCATTGGTCACAACAACCTTCTGGTCATGTGCTTCTGGGGGTTTGCATGGAGGAATGCACTTCTTTTTATAGTGCCCACCTAGGGTTTGTGTGTGGGAAAATGTGACATGCAACCATCACATACATGTAAGTTATCGAGGGCCGCTATGTATCGAGGTAGGGGGTCAACCACGCATTTTCAAAAATGCAGGTCCTATATAGAGCTAATAGATTTTCTTTGAAGTGTATAGTGGAATTTTCTCTCTACTTATTTTATATAGGGAGTGAAGTTTTTAATTTTAAATGGTGTATTCTGATCGGGTGTCCTATTATAAAAAAAACATAAGATTTGTCATATACTACTGGCTTGCGTCTATCCCATAGTGAACATAATTGATAAAAGTACTTATTTCGTTGATGTAAAAATCATACCATCTAACCATCAATACTTGGATGGGGCTTGGAGGGGAGAGAGGCAATTGTAGAGGCCATTTGGAGGAAATGCTAATATCTAACAGATACCATGGATGAATTGAGATGCATTCTGGTGGTGGAGAAATGGCATCTGAAGGCTTCAACAACTGCATAGGTAGGGGTTAGAACCAAAATTAGAGTTTGGTTCCAAAAAGGAGATGGACAAGAAGGATTTTGTGATTCACAGAACATGTATATTATGTAACCACGGTGCGGTGATAAATAAATTTGTACTATGGAATCTGATAAGCGTATAAACCCAAGATAAGAGCATACCTAGTTTTTCATGAAAATCAGCACAATACGTGAGGGAAAATTCATGGGGCCAACTCATGAAAAAACTTATTAAGAAGCAAAGATATGATTGTTATTCTTGAATTTTGACCCCAAACTTGAGATAATACAACTAGAAAGAGATTAAGAAAATACTATGGTAGGGTACAACTTCACAACTCCAGAACATCCCAAGAACATACCATCTTCAAAAAATTACTTAATCATGAACAACCTAAAGAAGAATACACAAAGGTCATAGCAACATGTCCTTGTTTTCTTTATTCTTCCCTTTCTTTTCTCTCCTCCTCCTTTGCTTTGTATTTCCCCATCAAGAACTCGACAATCATGAAAATTGTTGTTTGACAGTAGTGGTGGATGCTTCTTGCATTTTGGCACCATTGCCATGTGTGTGAGTTAGGGACATAGATATCATCACTACAATAGTTAATTCCCTAATGGGCCTCTTAGTCTAGAAATTTTCATGCCCAACAATCTCCCCCTCCAACCCACTGAAGAGATTGTCATCATAGGACTATCACTAGGAATGCATATCATTGAGCTCTTTGATGAGATCTATCTTTGTGTGTCCCCACCTTGGTCATCCTATTACAACCTTCTCACTATGGGTCTTCTTCAATTTACACAACTTCTTGTCAATCACATCATGAAGTCAGTTATATATCATATTAGTTTTCTATACATGATGCATGGTGATCTTGATCAAGTCTAGCACTCTGAATATCATAGAAACTAATTTGATTGGCCTACTAAATCCCAACTTGCCCAGAAATCTCACAATTTAAAGCATTTTATTTCTTGCTTCCACGTTGTAGTGTACTCTGCCTCTGTCGTAGAAAGTACAATATGCTTTTTCAACTTAGAGTGCCAAGATATGCCTTACAAAATAGAATGCATTTAGAATACTTCTTGTTAGCATTAATGAAACCTGTATAACTAGTTTAGAACCACCAAAAATTGAGCACATGTTGCTAATTTCTCATAAATATCTCAAGATACACTTTTTTTTGTCAGTCAAAAAGCATGTTACTATAAAACCAAAAACTTTAGGCACAGAGTACCCCATTACATCACAAGGAGCTAATAAGCTCGACCAGGAACATATACCCCACGTAGGGGGTATAACACTACAACTAAAGATAACAGTCACTGAGAAGACCATCAAAACTAACAAGACTAAATACCAGGCAATCCTACCAGGAGAAAGATTTACAACCTGCAGATACATGCAATAAGCCCACCCACAAATAGTAACTATAGATTACAAAAAGTCAACCACATGGTAACCCTGCCTGTAACAGCATCACTAGCATCAGATCTTCTCAGATCACAGAACCATCGCAAGCCACCAACAGAGAGCTACGAGTCTAAGAAATATGAAACAATCCTATCCTTCTTGGCACAGTACCAACTGTCTAATAGAAACACCCACAAGGTGTGGTCCTATGCCAAAAAAACAGAGGATTCAACTCACTCCGAAGCCACACAACCAACTATTGATGTCTTGTAATAGAAACAGCAACCAACATCTTGCGAAGAGGCTGCTCGCCAACACCTTGGAGGTGTTCCTACATCCAGCAAAGAACTAACATGGAAACCAGAGCAGCAGGGCCCTACCGCCAGAGTCGAACCGCACCCATACGTCGAGGACCGCAACAACCGTGAGGCTGCTTCAGCACCGGGGATGATGACACAACAGCTAGAGGGTGACCAGACTGCGATTATAGAGAACACTCACGCCACCACAGCGTAGCACGCCCAACACTGGAGGTTTGATGTTTGCACAACAACAAATCATCAACCGAGACTTTTCATCAAGCACCTTGAAGGTGTCCTTCTCAAAAGACTCGCATCAACCGAGACCAGACTGCCGTCGAACACCTGGTGTGCACCTAGAGCTTGAAGGCGTCGGGGACCAGGCAAAAACTCTGGCAGGGCAGGTTGGGGAGCCCATGATCAGGCTAGGTCTCTGAGCTTAGCCGCCCAACTCTGAGGAGAGGGCCTGGCACCGTGGTTGAGGGAGGCACGTCGCTGGGGAGTCAGAAGCAATCTGAAGACGGGCCGCCCCACCTCGTCGATGATGGTTCAAGGGATGGGCCACCCAGAAAGGGCAGAGACGAGAAGACATCATCACCCAGGAGACCCAGGATTCACTCAGAAGTAGGAGGGGGAGGTGCTCATGAGGGGGAACTCATCCATCACCTACAGGATAGAACAGCACCGAAGAAGCCCTGGTTGGGAAAAGCTCTTTCCAACCGTCTCGCTTGAACAGGTAGGAATCGACCAGGTCGAACTACAACTCCTCTAGCCCAGGCTGCTCCTCACGGCATTGCCCATCACCTCACCAACCAGACATCTGAGGCGACGCCCCTCGACTATGCGCTTCCGACCAATGCATCGCAGCGCCACGCTATCACCAATCGAAGTCCTTTCTCCCGTAACTACTACAGCCTATAAACCAGGATCATGGCCGATGAAGGGCCAGGGGGAGGGAAGCATCGAGGATGTGCTCCCTCCCCCCAACGGACGCCGCCATAGAACCTAGAGAGAGGTCGGAGCAGGTATCAAACTTCTTATTGTCTCAAGATACACTTGACCACATCCAATTGATATTTTTAAGGATTTGAGATAAAACTGCTCACAACACGCACTGCATGAGTAATATTAAGATTGGTACACACCACTTTGTACATTAAACAACCCACAACAAAGAACATGGAATCTTGTGCATTTGGTCCTTCTCCTCAATAATATATGGGGATGACTTCTTATATAGCTTGAAATGACTTGATGATGGAGTACTCACAGCCTTGGATTTTATCATGTTCATTCACTTCAAAAATTGGTAAACATAATTTTATTGTGACAACCATAGCCTATTACAATTCCTATTGTTGGTATTTATGCCCATAGAGCAAGTCATATGATGATTGTAATGGGATACTATGTAAATGATTTGAATAATAATAAAGGCAATTTTCGATCTATATGTTTAAACTATTTCTGAGATGATAGTGTAACATGGTAGATGTCTAAAGAATTATTTCACTCAATGACGTATGCTTTTGGGTTGAGGACCTAAACGATGAGATCATACGGATGATAAGAGTATACATTCTTGTTTAGTCCCTAGTCGGTTGTTATTGTGGAAATAACCATAGACATCAATAACACTAAAGACTAGATTGTGTGTTGGTTGATGACAAAATCTCATTAGTCATGATATAGAGATATAAACCAAGCACATAGGTACTTGTTAGAGAACAAGGTACCGAACAGACCCACCGTGAGAGTGACACATGGAACCATGATTTGGTAGTCACAGTCAGCTCTCACAGTGATGGTGGTGAGTGTGATTCTTAGACCTGAAATCACTACACTCAACACATGTCGTTGGGTACACTTTGACATCATCAAACACAGTCCTGAAACATGGGTTGTTATAAAGGTGATGATTGGGTGGCTTTGACAGATGGGGATTTTGAGGGGTGAATGATAGATATGGGATTTGTCTCTCCTGAGGGAGTTTGATGTCCTTGTCCACCTGATGAGTAGGATTGAGAAAGGCATGTGCATGCACGTGTGAATCAATATGTGATATTGATGTCACACACATCTCACCCAGTCTGCTCTGAGATCAAGGAAATGAATGAATGTTGACAGGATGACTGTTTCATGCCTCGAGTTCATTCAGGATATTAGTGACAAAGGAATTATACATTCACTGTAACACAATTCACGAATTATAGGATTGAAAGTTGTTCTCTAACTTTCTATTTCACTTGGGTAGCACTGATGTGTGACTAGGCACCGCTCTTTGCTTGTGAAGTCATAAGTGTTATGGACTTTCACTGCCAATGTAAAATTGGACCTGCAGGGTCACACACATAGGATTTAACCTGGAATAGGAGTTTGTCCACAAACAAAGTTTAGATTGATTACTAAAGGAGTTTAGTAGTGTAATTAAACACTTAATCAATTGATAGCTCAGTATCATAGTGTTCAAGGTGTTGAACCGATTGATTAGAGTATCAGATTTATTGGAACTGCAATTGACTGATTTTGCATAGTCTGCACTCCCAACCGATTGGCTCATGTGATGAACCGATCGGCTGAGCTTGGTGAACCGATCGGCTCAATTGGTGAGTCGATCGGCTCATGGACAGGGTGAAACGACCGATTCAAGTGTTGAACCGATCGGCTCAACTAGTCCAATCGAGCAAGTTGGGAAAGTAAGATTGGTGAGAAATTAATTTTTGTTTCACTTGTCCAATTCAATTGGAACAAGGATTGGTATTTGATATCAATTGGAAACAAAATAGAAAAAGTCAATCGGGAACTGACCAAGACCGCAAACCGATCGGTTCAGAAGTGAATCGATCGTTTCATGGGTCCCAACCGATCGGTTGAGGTGTCAACCGACCGACTCAGATCCCCAACTGACTATTTCAGTTGTGAAACAATCAGTTCAGGTTACGCAGTTGATTAATTTTGTGGAAAATCTCGAACCCTTCTACTCCTACTTTAGTCCCGCATTGCCCGGGATAGAGAACCATGTCCCACGACCCTCCTATATATAGGGGTATTGGGGGCTTCTCAAGGGATAACTCTGTGCAACCGGTTGCTCTGTAAAGTTGTCGTTCTCTCTGGTTTTGGTAACTGAGAGAGCCCGAGCAAGTGCTACCCGATAAGGGAGGCACGGCAAGGGAGAGACAACTGCAGAAAGTGACTAGTGGCAGGAGAGTGTGTCAGCGACTAGTACGCCGACAGGAGGGTGCGACTCCTTCTGATTCCTTATGGGACAAGGAGATCAGAGTTCCAGGCAGTCTGTGTGGATGACTGTGGAGGCGGGAGACCTCTGTCACTCGGAGGACAACTGTCAATCCCAACAGTCCCGGTGAGACCAGGAGTCTTCGGTCCCGGTGTGACCAGGAGTTGCACAGACACCGTCCAAGACCAGAGGTGAAGACCGTACAAGGCACGAGGTACTGTCACTGAGCGAGCCTCGGGACAAGGTATGCATCCACAAACCTTCTTTCCTATTATATTGACATTGACGTGATTCCTTTCGTTCTAGGTTTTGGGGAGAAAATTTTTATTTCCGCTGCTTCTCTGCCTCCCCTAAAACCCAATAGTGGTATCAGAGCCACATCAACTGTTCTATATTTTAAGATTATCAATATGATCGATTTTGATTTGTCGCCTTTATTAATTGTATACGATGCGAATAAAATTGGCTTTATGCATGTCCAATCCACAAATCCCAAATATACATATATGATATGTAATATTAATGCACTCGATATGCGTCGCCCTTAAACGAGTTTTGTGGTGGATGTGTAGCATGGTTATGGCCTATAAACCCTATATCTGTGTGTGTTTGTATATGGTTGCTTGCATCTCGGTCTATGCATCGATTCCCTTCTCCTATTCATAATGTAACTTGAAATAATTCAATATTTCTTTACCTACCTTTGCTCCCCCCAAATGTAACTCAGGGTTTCACAATTGAATTGTAAATAGGATAGATTTTATTTCTTGTTATGTCGAAGAACAGCGGACGACCTGAGACGACCGGTTCGAGGAGAGAGACGAGTGGGTGGCGACCTGAGGAGATGCACGACGACCGGCGAACTGATCGGTTGGTGGCACCCGAACGACCAACTTGCTGGCGAGCCGATCATTCATGGAGATGAGCTGATCAAACCCAGAAAGGCAGGCACAGATTTCATCTTGTATAGGTTGCATGTGATGTAGACCTAGATGATCGTGATTCCTCTTGGCTCAAGGAATCACAATAGGATGGCCATAATCACTGTTTTTATCATTTTGCATGTTTTCTGTGGTGTATAGCATGTATATGATATGTACTATATATTGTGGTGATTGGATATGTATATGTATATAAAAACCAAATCCCTCATCAATTATTAAGTTTTAGATGCCTTCCAAATGTGACACACGTGAAAAGCTTGATCGACCAAGTGTGGGCACGCCCAAGCGTGGTGCACCGTCTATCTTGTGGAAGCGTGAAGGATGAATGTGTGGGTCTGCCCAAGCAGGGTGCATATTCATCGTGTTGGCTTTGGGTCAGACTTAACAAGGTGACCTAGATAGGATCTAGCACCTTGAGGCATGGAGATGATCATGGCAAGGAGTTGCATATGACATCTTTCAAGAGTTGCATGTGATGCAATTGGCAAGAGTTGTCTACCTGGAAGATCTGAGTTGTGGGTGACATCCCAAGCTGGTCCATGGCTCAGAGGATTTCAGGATCTTGACCCACTAGAAGGTTGTGCACTGCAATCTTCCGAATTGATGGTGAGGGCTGTCAATTTGAATCAAAATAGTGGGAGCGGTAATTAATTAAAGGCCTAATTAACTATCATCAAATATTATTCAAATCAAATCAAAAGGAGTTTTGACAAATGCAATTTTCTCTTGTAGAATGGCAAAGGAATCATCTTTTAACATGGGAAAATTAATTGAGAATAAATTCCATAACTGGTTGAGGACTGTGAGAAGTGTTCTGCACAATCCAGATATACCAGGAGCCTTTGAATCCACTCTATGTACACTTAATGCGTTGGTGAAGAAGAAAGAAAGTTCATTGATAGAGATCAATGGAACGAAAGGTAAGGGAGAGAAGGGTTCTCTCGCCAAACCAATTTCTTCTACATGGAGAGGATGGAAGGAATGATGGAAGAAGAAGTCAGAGATAGAGATCTCTACTTCTGGTGTATACGTGATAGAGATTAACTTTACTACTTCTTCTTCATGGGTACTTGATACCGGATGCGGATCTCACATTTGTTCAAATGTGAAGGATCTTATGAGAAGTAGGCCTTTGGGGAAAGGCGAGGTTGAACTACGAGTTGCCAATGGGGCAAGGGTTGCCGCCAGTGCTGTAGGAACCTATGAGTTAACTCTACCAAGTGGGCTAATAATAGAGTTAAAGAACTGCTATTATGTACCTGCCATAAATAGGAATATCATTTCCATCTCTTGTTTGGACAAGGATGGATTTGAATTTCTTATTAAATATGGAAATTGTTCCATTTCTAAAGATGGGATCTTTTATGGCAGTGCCCCAATGTCTTATGGTCTATACTTGATAGATCTAGAGACAAGAGTATACAACGTAAATACCAAAAGGCAAAAACTCAGCAACTCAAATGAAATGTACCTTTGGCATTGTCGTCTAGGGCACATAAATGAGAAGCGCATTTCTAGACTCCATAAAGATGGTTATCTAGACTCTTTTTATTATGAATCAATAGAGACATGTGAATCTTGTTTGTTGGGCAAGATGACTAAGACTCCCTTTTCAGGTAAAGGTGAGAGAGCTAGTGATCTATTAGGACTCATACATACTGATGTATGTGGGCCTTTTAGAACTAATGCCATAGGTGGGTATTAGTACTTCATTACCTTTACTGATAACTTTAGTAGGTATGGCTATGTGTACCTGATGAAACATAACTCAGAAACCTTTGAAAGGTTCAAGGATTTCATGAATGAAGTACAGAACCAACTTGGTAAAAGTATTAAAGCACTTCGATCCGATCGAGGTGGGGAATACTTAAGCCAAGAGTTTAAGAACCTTCTGCGAGCCCGTGGTATTGTATCACAATGGACTCTGCCTGGAACACCACATCATAATGGTGTGTCTGAAAGAAGGAATCGCACATTGTTGGATATGGTGTGATCAATGATGAGTTTTGTTGATCTTCCCATTTCTTTCTGGAGTTATGCTCTTGAAACTGCAACATTTACACTTAACCATGTACCATCTAAATTGGTTCAAAAGACACCATATGAGATATGGATAGGGAAGTGTCCCGATTTGTCTTTTCTGAAGATTTGGGGTTGTGAGGCTTACGTTAGGAAAATGTTTCCTGAAAAGTTTGGACCCAAATTCGATAAATGTTATTTTGTTGGGTACCCCAAGGAAACGAGGGGATATTATCTATACCACCCTACTGACAACAAAGTGTTTGTTGCCAGGACAGCTATATTCCTAGAAAAGGAATTTATTTCCAAAGGAAGTAGTGGGAGGAAAATAGAGGTTGAAGAGTTTCAAGCCCAACAAGAAAACATTGAACCGATAGATGTACGAGAGGAACATGGAGATTCACAAGGTGTTGTGGAATCTCCGTCTCCTCAGGTAACACAAGTACCTCGTAGATCTAGTAGGACCCGCCTTGAACCTGAGAGGTTTGGATACCTTGTAACTCAGGAAGGTGGTGAGTTGATCATAAATGATGATCCAACTACCTATGTAGAGGCTATGGAGGGACCAGATTCTGAGAAATGGCTTGAAGCCATGAGATCTGAGATGGAATC
Organism: Alisma plantago-aquatica; assembly: GCA_963693085.1. NCBI lineage: Eukaryota > Viridiplantae > Streptophyta > Magnoliopsida > Alismatales > Alismataceae > Alisma > Alisma plantago-aquatica. Next base: position 1,066,528,434 of record OY856412.1, read on the forward strand.
CATGTACTCCAACAAAGTATGGACTTTGGTGAAACCACCCAAAGGGGTAAAACCCATAGGGTGCAAGTGGGTCTTCAAGAAGAAGACCGACATGGATGGCAATGTGCAAACTTATAAAGGCAGATTGGTTGCTAAGGGATTTCATCAAGTTCAAGGTGTTGACTATGATGAAACCTTTTCACCAGTTGCCATGATTAAGTCCATCAGGATCATGCTTGCAATTACAGCTTATTATGACTATGAGATTTGGTAGATGGATGTTAAAACCGCATTCCTTAATGGGAATATAGATGAGGATGTGAACATGACACAGCCTGAAGGTTTTGTAGATCCAAAGAATGCCAATAAAGTCTGCAAGCTACAAAGGTCAATCTATGGATTGAAGCAAGCATCTCGGAGTTGGAATCTTCAATTTGATGAGGAAGTCAAAGTGTTTGGCTTTATTCAAAATGAAGATGAACCTTGTGTATACAAGAAGGTTAGTGGGAGCTCGACTACATTCCTCATATTGTATGTGGATGACATACTTTTTATGGGGAATGATATCTTAGCCTTAGAGAAGGTAAAGACTTGGCTTGGGAATATTTTCTCAATGAAGGACTTAGGAGAAGCATCCTACATTCTAGGAATTAAGATCTATAGAGATAGATCTAGAAGGCTTCTCGGACTAAGTCAGAGAACGTACATTGAAAAAGTGCTGAAGTGATTCAACATGGAGAACTCAAAGAGAGGCAACATCCCCATGCTACATGGAGTCACCATCTCTAGAGCTCAATGTCCCCAATCTTGTGAAGAGAGGGAGCGTATGAATGGGATCCCATATGCATCAGCCATCGGATCCATCATGTACGCTATGTTGTGCACACGCCCAGATGTCTCGTATGCTCTCAGCATGACGAGCAGGTACCAGTCAGATCCCGGGGATGCTCACTGGACAGCCGTAAAGAACATCCTCAAGTACTTGCGAATGACTAAGGATCAGTTTCTTATTTACGGTGGCGAGGAAGAGATGGTTGTAAAGGGTTACACTGATGCAAGCTTCCAAACTGATAAAGATGATTACAGATCGCAGTCAGGATTTGTATTTTTCCTTAATAATGGAGTTGTGAGCTGGAAGAGTTCCAAGCAATAAATAGTTGCCGATTCTACTACAGAGGGTGAGTATATTGCTGCTTCACATGCATCAATGGAGGTTGTGTGGATCAGGAAGTTCATTTCTGAACTTGGTGTAGTTCCCAGTAGCTGTGATGCAATTGAGCTTTATTGTGACAAAAATGGAGCTATTGCACAAGCTAAGGAACCCAGATCACATCAGCAGTCCAAGCACATACTGTGGCACTTCCATCTCATATGAGAGATCGTACAGCGAGGAGATGTGAAGATTTGCAAAGTACCAACTGAAGACAACATAGCTGATCCACTGAATGAGGCCCTTTCTCAGCAGAAGCATGATGGTCATGCTAGGTCACAAGGACTGAGGTTCCTAGGTGACTGGCTCTAAGTGCAAGTGGGAGTCTGTTGGTATGTATGCCCATAGAGCAAGTCATATGATGATTGTAATGGGATACTATGTAAATGATTTGAATAATAATAACGGCAATTTTCGATCTATATGTTTAAACTATTTCTGAGATGATAGTGTAACATGATAGATGTCTAAAGAATTGTTTTACTCAATGACATATGCTTTTGGGTTGAGGACCTAAACGATGAGATCATACGGATGATAAGAGTATACATTCTTGTTTAGTCCCTAGTCGGTTGCTATTGTGGAAATAACCATAGACATCAATAACACTAAAGACTAGATTGTGTGTTGGTTGATGACAGAATCTCATTAGTCATGATATAGAGATATCAAACCAAGCACATAGGTACTTGTTAGAGAACAAGGTACCGGACAGACCCGCCATGAGAGTGACACATGGAACCATGATTTGGTAGTCACAGTCAGCTCTCACAGTGATGGTGGTGAGTGTGATTCTTAGACCTGAAATCACTACACTCAACACATGTTGTTGGGTACACTTTGACATCATCAAACGCATTCATGAAACATGGGTTGTTATAAAGGTGATGATTGGGTGGCTTTGACACATGGGGCTTTGGAGGGGTGAGTGATAGATATGAGATTTGTCCCTCCTAAGGGAGTTTGATGTCCTTGGCCACTTGATGAGTAGGATTGAGAAAGGCATGTGCATGCACGTGTGAATCAATATGTGATATTGATGTCACACACATCTCACCCAGTCTGCTCTGAGATCAAGGAAATGAATGAATGTTGACAGGATGACTGTTCCATGCCTCGAGTTCATTCAGGATATCAGTGACAAAGGAATTATACATTCACTGTAACACCATTCACGGATTGTAGGATTGAAAGTTGTTCTCCAACTTTTTATTTCACTTGGGTAGCACTGATGTGTGACTAGGCACCACTCTTTGCTTGTGAAGTCATAAGTGTTATGGACTTTCACTGCCAACGTGAAATGAATCTGCAGGGTCACATACATAGGATTTAACCTGGAATAGGAGTTTGTCCACAAACAAAGTTTAGATTGATTACTAAAGGAGTTTAGTAGTTCAATTAAACACTTAATCAATTGATAGCTCAGTATCATAGTGTTCAAGGTGTTGGACCGATTGATTAGAGTATCGAATGGATTGGAACTGCAATTGACTGATTCTACACAGTCTGCACTCCCAACCGATCGGCTCATGTGATGAAGCGATCGGCTGAGCTTGGTGAACCGATCGGCTCAACTGGTGAGTCGATCGGCTCATGGACAGGGTGAAACGACCGGTTCAAGTGTTGAACCGATCGGCTCAACTGATCCAACTAAGCAAGTTGGGAAAGTAAGATTGGTGAGAAATTAATTTTCGTTTCACTTGTCCAATTCGATTGGAACAAGGATTGGTATTTGATATCAATTGGAAACAAAATAGGAAAAGTCAATCGGGAACTGACCAGGACCGCGAACCGATCGGTTCAGAAGTGAACCGATCGTTTCATGGGTCCCAACCGATCGGTTGAGGTGTCAACCGACCGGCTCAGATCCCCAACCGACCGTTTCAGTTGTGAAACGATCAGTTCAGGTTACGCAGTTGGTTGATTTTGTGGAAAATCTCAAACCCTTCTACTCCTGCTTTAGTCATGCATTTCCCGGGATAGAGAACCCTGTCCCAGGACCCTCCTATATATGTAGGGGTATTGGGGGCTTCTCAAGGGACAACTCAGTGCAACCAGTTGCTCTGTAAAGTTGTCGTTCTCTCTGGTTTTGGTAACCGAGAGAGCCCGAGCAAGTGCTACCCGATAAGGGAGGCACAGTAAGGGAAAGACAACTGTAAAAAGCGACTGGTGGGAGGAGAGTGTGTCGACGACTAGTACGCCGACAGGAGGGTGTGACTCCTTCTGATTCCTTATGGGACAAGGAGATCAGAGTTCCAGGCAGTCCATGTGGACGATTACGGAGGCGGGAGACCTTTGTCGTTCGGAGGACAACTGTCAATCCCGACAGTCCCGGTGAGACCAGGAGTCTTCAGTCCCGGTGTGACCAGGAGCTGCACAGACACCGTCCAAGACCGGAGGTGAAGATCGCGCAAGGTGTGAGGTACTGTCGCTGAGCGAGCCTCGAGAAAAGGTATGCATCCACAAACCTTCTTTCCTATTATATAGATGTTGACGTGATTCCTTTCATTCTGGGTTTTGGGGAGAAAATTTTTGTTTCCGCTGCTTCTCTGCCTCCCCTAAAACCCAACACCTATCATGTATGATTTGTATCCCCAAAATTTGTCATGTTGATCCCATTTCCTTCATCTCGAAGGCTTTGGAAAGCACTATCTTCAATTTTCTAATCAAACATACATCATGTCCTACTATCAACATGGCATCCACATTGAGTAGTACAATGATGAACTTGTCATTGGGAAACCTCTTGGTATAGACACATGGACCTACACTTGTCTTCTAATACTTGTGACTCTACATGAAGGAATCAGACTTCCTATACAATGTCTGGGATGTTGTTTCAAACCATACAAATTCTTCTTCGATGTACATACTAAGTGTTTTTATTTTATATAGGGAGTGGAGTTTTTAATTATAAATGGTGATTCTTATGGGATGTCTTGTTATAAAATAAATATAAGATTTTTCCTATACTATTGGCTTGTGAGCCACTGTCAGAGAGTGGATTGGTGAGTTTTGGTTGTCGAGGGGCATGGTTGGATAGACTGAGGTGAAGGTATTAAGGGCATGTTTGGTTGGGTTGAAATCAACCCATCACATTTGTTTTCTAGGAATTTACAGGGGTTTTCTTTTGTTGCTCAGATAGAAATGATAATCATGGAATTTAAATGCACCATTAGGGTCCACATGGTATTGAATTCCCGACATTTGTAATGCGCCCAAAATGGGGGCGGTCTGGTGTAGAAGCCTACGGATAACTTGCAAATGGAGAGATATGTTGTATAACTAATGCTCCATTTAGTAAAGTTGTGTGATTTCCCAGGCAATGATCACTCAAAGCTAGACAGTTTGTAATCACTTGTACCCATTGTTACCAAACACAAGATCACCCACCGCTTTAAATTTGTAGTGTTTTTAGTTGAGCAACGTTCAACGGTCACTTTTTTTCACCGGAAAAAAATTCTACGTCGATTTATCACACTATACTAGAGCGTTGGTTCACCAATCACGTTGTCAAATGATGCATAACTGTACAACATCGATCAACCAAATGGACATGCATAAATTCAATGTGTTTTGACCACACCCTACCAAATATGTTGCTTCAGTTCTAAAGTATTTAATTTAAATGGTGAGTTTTCTAAAACAAACTTTGCACTCTTACTATACCCTACCAAAGTAGGCCTAAGAGTAGTACATGGAAGGTGTGGGGTCTAAGTATGGCCCCGCCTATTGTGTGACTGGGTGTGGTCTGGCTATCAATCATATGTTGTAATGCGGTTGCCTGTGTCGAGGCTAGGGCTGGCAAAATAAGACCTGACCCGTTCGACCCGACCCGACTCGAACCCAAAATTTTAAGTAAGTTTAGAGTCTAAGGTTTTTCGACCCGACCCAAAATTGACCCAAACCTGAAGAACCCAAAATGAATTTAGGGTTAGGTCTGTGTTTGGACTTTAGACTCAAATTGACCCGATTGACCCAAAATTCAGAGTTATATTTCACATAAAATTATAAATACTATACTTTAAGACACCCGATGGCCCATTAATTTACTATTCCATCAATCATGAAGTTTATTTTTGCAATTCTACATAGTTTTGTATTGATTTGTATGATTCATTATACTAATTATATTAGGAATTTGTGTTTAAAAGCCTCAAACAAACTACGATAGGCTTTATATGTGTTTCTCAATCACATTAAAAGTTTATCACAATGAAATTTATTAATTACACTTGGGAATTATCAATGACTAGATAAATCATAGCATTTCTTTTTTAAACTATTGTCTTGGTGTTGAATTTACGGGTCACACCCGATAGACCCGAAATTATTTGCGGGTCGGATTAGGGTCAAGGGTTTCAACCTGAAAATCCATCTTTGGTAAGTTTAGGGTCTAGCCAAAAAGTATTGACCCAAAATGACCGGAAATAAAACCCGCTCAACCCGAACCCAGTTTCCACCCCTAGTCGAGGTGCATTGCGTGCATATATATGGTAGTGGTTTGAAACATGGTCGTGTTTTGCACCATGAAAGTATCTCTTAATATATCTTTCATTTAACTTATTTTACTTTGTTGTCATCACAGTTTGCATACATCAATACCTTTGTTTGATGTTAACGTAATCGTTATATGTTACAAGCAGTTTAGAATCAAAACAGATGTTGAGTTGGTTGGCAAGCAGAATCAGACAACAGTCCAATCATGACTCGCCTAATTCTGACGTATTTGTCAAACAGAATCAGACTAAATCCTGAGTAAATGTTGACTGGTTTGTCAAACAGAATCAGACTGAATCCTGAATGAATCTTGACCAACTGACCAGAATTAGACTAGGTTGCCAAACACAATCAGATTTGGATACAGATTAACCCAATCCAGATCCATAGACCGACCACGACTAACCCTACAGAATCCCAGTCCTAGACCAAACAAGGGATAAGATCTCGGGGTCTCAACTGCACCATGCAGTCGTATTTAGGTAATCCAAGCAAGTCTGGTAAATTGGTTGTTTGCTTATGAAGAGGTGGCCCGGGTCCAGGATGGGAGGGGATCAATGTTAAATTGGGTATCCATGCTTTCACGTATATTTCTATTCGATTGGTAACTGACATTCCTATGAGATTTGCAAGATTAAGGTCCATTTCTTACTTGTTTCAGTGTAGTAATTGTTGGTCATTGTAATTTTCTTTTCATCTTATCCAATAAGTTATTCAATATGTTTTATGCCAAATATATGAACTACATAGTCAGATGTGTATTTTTTGGATTGAAAGAATCATCTTTGGGTGGTTGTATCAATCTCAAGGGGTTTTAATCAATTTATTGTGCATGTAAATAATATTGTGGGCCAGATTTGTTTACCTTGAAGCAAATAAATCAAACACAGGTACAACAGTATAAATTTTCTGGAGTTAGTGAATCATCTTTGGTTTAATGTATAATAATTAGGCGGTTGTGTGGAATTTTCTGTACTTAAGTAATGTTATGAGTTGCTTGGGTTCTAACTAGATGGATGGAAAACAGGGTACTATGGACTCCCGTGCGTTTCCATCCATTCCACCCATTTGAGTGGTGCGGTGGTGGTTTGGACAAACTGCAGTGGACGCGGGTGGGCACTGTTTGGCAATTGGCATCCCTACCGGGAAGAGAGCCGATCGTGCCTCGATCGCGTTTTTGTGGACGGAGTCGAGGAGTCGAGTGTGACAGAGGATTTCACGGAGTCGAGTGTTGTGGACGACAATGAAACTTGGTCGCGTGGTGGGCCACTGTCATCGCGCTAGGTCTCGATAGACCGGCCCGGCAGCGCAAATCATTGCCTTGCTTTGACAGGCATCCATGGCCGTTCGTTTGCTTAATGGGCCGGGCCACGACACGATGGATGCAGTGCGTTGTTGATGTGTATCAGTACCCTCGACTGCAATTTGATACTCTTAAGCGTGCTCCGTATATTTTATAATGTCCTAGTTTTGGTAATGTTTTAATTAGTTCCTCTAATCCATTGTGGATACCTAGCAATAAAGGGATATTTAGGGTCTGATTGGTTGGTGTAAGTTGTCCCGAAAAGGATCATTGCGTACAGGAGGAACTCGAGCCGACAATCAGAACAACGACACCCGCGAACGACAATTCCAGTCCTTGGCAATCGAGTTTCATCTCATTTTTTGAAGTTACGACTACTTAACATTGGTGTTGACTTATTTAATCCAGATTTTTTCGTAGGTTTGAAAGTGGCGACGACGTTTTCTGCTATTGTATAGTTGAATTTCCTTTCTAATTCCGGCGTCCGTAGTTGATATGATCAGTGGTCCCGAATTGAATTTTTCTCATGTTTGTAATTGTCCCTTGTTTTCCAACACAAACATGCCCTATCCACTAGCAACGAACAACACAAGAGAAATGGGCCGGGCCGCCCGGGATAGATGTAGTGTTGTTGACGTGAATTAGTAATTATTGATAGATAGCATGCTGTGATACCTACTCGATAGATATCTCAATGCCCTTGCTGCGCCTCGAATACATTGTTGACTTGCAATAAGGTCATGTTTGGTATGATGTGGTCGGGTGTATTCTTTGGCGAATAAGAAATCGTATCAATATTCATCATGTATTTTGTAGTACTACTATTTTATTTGCTATGATGTGGCATGAGTTCATTATTTTTTTTCACAATGTTTGGTAGCAGCAAGTCCAAAACGTGACATTAGAAAACATTGAGCCCAGAGTACACCCTACCAAACAAGCTATAAAGGAAAAATAATAATAAAGACCTTAAAGTGAGCCAAACCAAGAGATAGGAAACCTTAATGAAATGTAAATTTGGTCTAACAAGTGCAACTAAAGCGTGAGGAATATTTATTCATCCAACGATCATGAACATAAATAATGCACATCTTCAACGAATTTAAATTTTGAAACATTCAATGAATTAATACATCCACCTCATGTGATCACTTCGCCTTCGTATCATGTTATTTTCCCCACCGCTCGATATGACCAAGTTGTCCAACTTTCTAATATCAAAAATCACATCTAATCATGCATGTGTTCTTGGTTTCACTTCCCAAAACCACTTCTTCACTGTCGTCTCTTACATCAAGCGTGTCTAAAAGTTCTGTAAGAGTTTAAAGAGATGGAAATAACAACAACTATGCATATGATATGATATAATGGATTGTGTTAGAAGAATGTAGAAATGAGGCCGTAGGTGAAAATAAAAGGAGTCAATGGAGGTGTGGAGGGAAGATAGTAATATCTCTTGTACATGACTTGAAATTGCATTTTTATCTTACCTTAAATATCGTACATGCTTTGCTCGGTAAGCACATTACTATCTATTATGTTTGTTATCTAGTGTCATACCCTTATTACATAGAGAGGGGTATAGAAGAATCGTATAGAAAGAGGGGTGGTGTGCTATCCCAAAATTAGGGTATGGCACAAATTTGGCTTATTAATTCTTTTTTTTTGTGGATGGAGGGCAAGAAGATGGAAGAAGTGCATAAGAGACTTTGGATCAAAATGCAACTTCATTTTTACAATTGAATGCATTTTGGTTGTTCTTCTTGTCTCACTATGCCCAAATAACGACATCATGGGGGATTAAGTGGTGATTTTATATAATATTTTTATTAGTTAGTAAGAAGAATGATGTGTTTGATATCTTCATGTGACAATTGCATATGTCATATTTTCCAAAGAAATATGGTGTTTGGGTTCCTAGGCCATATGGGGTAATTTCTAGCAACTAGCAAGTTTCAAATATGTGTCATCTTTAGGTGTTTCTTTGAACCAGAGGAGTTGAATGATGAGAGCATGTAAGGATTTTGAATCTAATTTGGTTAGATAATGTTTATAATTATTCTAAGATAGTTTTTTTTTTTGAAAAAATAGCTAAATGCAATGTAAATGCAATGATGAAATCTTAGAATTATATACAAAAACTAAAATGGATAGGTGTGGATAGATGCGGATGGAGTGGTCATCTACAAAATCCTATCTCAACAATGTCAAGGCCACCATGAGTCGAGGACGATGGTGTATTTTGTTTATGACATACAAAGCTCACCAACGACAGTCCTTTCCAACATACGTGGACCATAAGGCTCAAGACTGGCATGCCACTTGCCCATGTGGGCCCCACCTACTAGAGGTTTATTAGCCTTGATACCATTTGTAACGTTTGGGCCCACTGCCTAAGACTCTAGTAGAGTTTTAGGAATGACGATTGGCCCCACAAATCACTAGTAGACTTAACTACATACTTTGTCCTCACTCACACGCAAGTCAGGATAAACTTCTTAAGTTGTCACCCATCCTAGTACCACTCTAGGCTGAACACACTTAACCATAGAGTTCTTTAGTGATTGTCTCCTTGAAAAGGAGGTGCACCTTGGTGATATGTGTAGTCCAATCATTCCTTGAGATCATTTTATCTGAGGCCTCATATCTTGGGACGTTACAACCACACTTAGTAAAATATCGAGCCATGTCTTTCTTCATACCTGACCACCAACACAAATCTTTGATGTTTATGTATATCTTCATCTTACCAAGATGCATTTCATATATACAATAGTGTGATTCCTCAAGAATCTTTTGCCTTAATTCTAGATCACTCGACACATAGAATCTATTCTGACATAATATCCCTTCACCTGAATACATAGATTATGTTCTCTTCCCTTCTATCATATCATTCATGATATATTGCAATTCATTGTCACTTTGTCAAGCCTCTTTGATTTGATCATAGAATGTACGTCTAATATGCATATGTGCAATCATCATGCCTTATTCAGACTCACTCAAATATAATTTCATCTCTCTCATTTTGACTAATAAGTCTCCTTTTACACATATCATATAAAACTTTTCTTGAAATGATATTGACTTCCTACTCAGAGCATCTGCTAAAAATGGCCTTTCTAGGGTGATAATCAACACTAACATCATAATCCTTTATAAGTTGTACCCACATGCCCTACTTCCGGTTGAGAGGCTTTTGTGTGAAAATGTACTTCATGCTTTTATAGTCAGTAAAGACATGACATGACTCGCCATAGAGATAATGACATAGTATCTTTAAGGCATGTACTACTACTTCCAACCCAAGATCATGTGTGGGATAGTTCTCTTCATTCTTCATAAGTTGTCTAGAAGGTAGGTTAGCACTTTTCCTTCTTGCATAAGAACACATCCTAATGCTCTTATGGATGCATTATTGAACACTGTATATACTTTATTTTCCTCTAGTAAAATTAAAACAAGTATTGTGGTTGACTTCTTCTTTGGTGATTGAAAACTTTTCTCTTAAGTTTCATACAAAACAAAAGGCACATCCTTCCTTATCAAACGTGTAAGAGGTCACTACTACAAAAATGGCTTATAACATCACATTTAGAGGCGTCAGTTGTATCCCAAAAATCGATGCCTAAACCCTACAACGTCAGCTTAAAGCACAAACCGACATCTATATGTGAAGACCGGCCAGAGACGGGTATCGTTTTTTATTTAGCATCAGTTGCTCGGTAAGAAACTGACACCTAAAATTGCCCGCCAAATCCAATTTTTTCAGTGCAAAAAAATTACCTCCAAAATTTCACATACGGCGTCGTTGTTTACCAAACAACCGACGACTAAAGGTTTTTTGCGAGATAGAAATGGGGCCCATTTTTATCGTCAGTTTTCGTGCAACAATCGACACCTATGTGTTTTCACACGCTGTCCCCGTGAAATTTTTTACCCCCCTTTGGCGTCGATTTTTAAGGCAACTGACGAATATAGGCATAATTCAAGAACATTTATTTTTGTCGGCATATGTAGATAGACGTCGGTTTTTCTAGTTGAAATCGACGACTATGATTGAACATAGGTGTCGATTTTTTTTTGTGACCGACGTTGTTGGATCTTAGGTATCAGTTTATTAAACAAAGGACGACGATGGTTAACTTAATAGTACCAGTGAAATAGACTCTTTCACATTCTATGTTTCATCGCTATATCAGTAGGTCTCTGGCAATTGTAGCGATTTCGCCGCCTGCTGCTCTTCTGCCGCTTGTTGATCCTCCACTGCCTACTGCTCCTCCACCGACCGTCCTTGCCCTTCACCGCTTGCTGG